>OY365794.1:24947133-25267997 GCA_959347355.1 Napeogenes inachia
GGTTTATAAAATATATCTTTGTAGAACACCAATTTGACTAAAACCATCGCGAGACAGTGCGCGTCGACGTCCACTCAGCAATCAGGTTTCGAGAGCTATATATTTACATAAATAATAAAAAATCTCGTAACTGTCCGAGGGTCCGTTGTTATCTTTGTCCGACTATTAACTTATGAAAATAAGCTACAATAACACTTTGTTTATTTTGCGTTATGCCTTGCCAGGGAAATTTGTGATGGAGGATTCGGACTGAGTTCGTCAAACTTTCTACTTTCCACTTAAACATGATGTTACAGCTGTAACATTTATTTATTTTAATATAAAAGAACACTTTCACCGTTTCTAAAATATGTACCTACTATAAATTTACAATTTTATTTACAAAATCAAAATGAAAGCGCTAATAAGATATGATTAAATGTAGGATACACGTTTTAAATCAAATAATATAGTTAACAATATCTTTAAATTTAAAATTGAAGATAGAAGTAATGACAAAAACAGTTTGGGATATTATGGCATATTTTTCAACTAAGAAATATGACCGAGTGTGACCCCACGTTGGGCGCCACTTTCGGACGTGACGTTTGTTGTCACTATAAACAAGAAAATAGTATTCTAAGATAATATTACACGGGAAAGCGTTTTACTCGAGTTCATTTAGATTAGTTTATAGATATATTTTAGACCACTACATTATTCGGACCATGTATGATTAATAAAAGTATAGGTACATAGGCAACTAATATTTGATGTACGAAATAATTGTATTTATAGTTGTACTAAACGCAAAGAATCTTTATAATTAATTCACTTTTGTCCGAAAGCATCTTCATAATTAAATTACGTCTATAATATCGAATTGGTTTCTTTTCATAAGCAAAACGGTATATATTTGACATTTCGGAATAATGAAAGTCCAATAAACAAGGCACCCCGACCCATAAATATGAATGTCTCAGTGGGTATGAATTACATGCAATCGAACATAACCGACTTGCACCCTCACAAATAAACATTACATTCGAAGGAAACACTCAAAAATGCCCGACAAAAGCCCCGTGAAATCTCGACCCACCTCATAAAACACGTGAAACAATATCTTGAACGCACCATGTCATAACAAGCTCCGGTATGCATTTCCAAACAATCATACAAGTTAACAAATAAAGTTCATATTTGCTTGTTTGAGTTACAAAATAGCTGTGGTAAGGATTCGGCTTTTCCTGAGCCATAAAAGTATATTGTGCGTCTGTAAACGTAGGCGGCTGTTTGTCACCATTTGCATAGAGATGTTGAATCGCTCCAAGATTTGGATCCACACAAATAATAAGGGTCGATCGTTTTCATTGCGTTCAGGTGATAGGAAAATCTTTTGATACATTATACACGAGTGAACAATCACACTAACACAGACCTCATCACTAGTGCACAAAGAATAAAAACAAACATTAAGAAAACAAACAGACTTGTAATGTTTGATTACATATATTTAATAAGATATTTTAAATTTGAAGCACGAAACATTAGATTCCAGAACATAATAAATAGGAATTAAGAATGTAATAAAAGTTAAAAGTTTTCTAATTTAAAATATCAGGTATGTTTATAAAGGATTTCTATTCTTTTTTTGTTGCTTCTGCAAAACGTAATCACCCGAAACAGAGGTGGCCAAAACAAAAGGAAAAATATCAGTCCATTGTATAAAAAAAGCTGAAAAAAGTTCTAATTAGATTGAAAATCGAAATTCGAAAAATATACGTTAATGCTATAGTTATATATTTAGTCAATATTCCAGCACTATGTATAATTAGGCTGAGAATAAATAATAAGGAAAAAAGTGAAATACCCCCTTTATTATAACAGAATTTATTTTTGTGTTTGAAAATATCTATAGAGTATGTATAGCCATATTAAGCTTAATTAAATTTATTTAAATATAGAATGAAAAAAAATATATTTGAAAAACATTAAGTCCATAACTTTCATAGTAGGTACTCGCAGTAAAAGTATTCCGAAAACGTAAATCCGTTAAATAAGTTGATTATGTCGTACAAATAACTGATCTCATTTAGTATTATATCAAGTTTTATTTAAATCAATTGAACGAAATAGAACGAAAGCAAGCATTTGAATTCAAAAGATAACCCAGTAGTCGATTTAGCATCAGCGTTATGACGCTGGAGAAGTCTTAATCAGCCCTCTTTATTTACAACACGGAGTACTCCAAGTAATCGGGTCGGGCGTAAAAAGAGGGGGAAAAAACTATTGTATCACGCAAGAGGTTCCGAAGATATTCATTAGAGTTTATCCGTCGGAATGAATGGAATGAAATGAAAAGAGCCGAGGTGCTGATTGCAGGGACGCACTCGGGCACAGCTAGCCATGGTCTACGGACCATAAAGTATTAGTAAAATTAATTATTACTACTAATTAACAAATATAATAATTCATTTACACTGTCGATTCAAATATATAATTTCAGTTTGTTCTTAAGTTATGTCAATGAATTCACTTCAGAAACCGTTTACATTAATAAATATTTATCATTGAATTGAAAAGATGTTCAAAGGTTATTATACAGTCGCATGATGATATTAAGTTCGACCCTGTGCAACAAAGTCCTTGATTCAGCTAAAAAGGGTGGCAGTACGCGACGCACGTCCCGCCTTCAGCGCTCTGCCGGCGAGCGGCTCAGAAATTATATAAATAGGTGATAAATATGATATGTCTAAGTATATATGCTAATAGCGCCAAATGGTCATGCCTAATAAAATATTTTTTGTTAGCGCAAATCAGGCTTATGCCATGTTAGCGTAGTTTAGGACGATCGTCCATTATAGCTGCGGCTATGCCAAAAAGCATTATCGGTGTGATCTATAACAGCGTACTTCATTTTGAGATTAGTATTGCGCACTATCATGAGACACATTAGAAGAGACTTCGCGAAATGTTTGATATTTAAAGATTCTATTTCGTTAACTCTTAAACTGTGGTAGTGTCACCAGAATCTCAATACCGTAGTTTTAATCGTCCTCTCATTAACACACACGACAAGCTCACAACAGCCCTCAACAGCCGTCAACAGCCGTCAACAGGCCGCACCGGGTCGCAGTGGTCCGAAACATTCGGACGACATCCGCACAGTTTGCACTTTCCACTCCAAAAGTCGCCTGTTGTTGACACGCCGCTTTGTTCGCCTGTTGATGATACAGACATTCCACAAATATTACTATAATAAATACGAGAAATCATCTTGTACTTTTTAAGTATCATCACGATCAAATTAAAAGTGTAGAAGAATGTAATTTGAATATGTCTTGACATTAACGGCTACCTACGACCAATAAGATGTCGTTACAATAATTAGTCTCTCTTAGTTTTTCGTTACATGAAAAAGGAAAGAAGGGTATATATTCTTATTATGTTTTTAAATAATAATCTGTCTGTATATTGTTAAGTCTACATCGATGATTAGACAAAGGTCGGTTGACGTGACTCGTGACTCGTGACTCGTGACTCGTGAGCCAGTGGGCTGTAAAGTGAGATCTATTCATGATGTTTCAATTTACTTTAGTTACCGCTGTTTTGCAAATATTATTATTTATATTTTAGAAATTCTTTTATCCTGAAAGTTGGTAGTGAAAAGATATACCTTTATTTAGTATTTGTTGTTTTATATTTTTAGGTACCTAGTTATCAACAACATACAATAATTTTATTTTATATGATAAATGATTTGTAGGAATTCCGTTAACGTGCAGACAAAATAATAAAATATGTTTTTTTTTTTAATATTATAGTGTACCAATATTTTTTGGTGTTTCGTATAAAAGTCAAACGTAGGGTGACAGCTAGTTTTGGGGGAATATAATTTTTGCGCTTACTGCTCATGTCAGAGGGTAGGTAATGGATCGGTTTAGTGATAAAAGCTATAAATAGGTAAAATGAAACTATTATAGAAACACCAATCAAACTAGCTTCATATTATTTTATTTACTATATTTATACTTAAGGAAATGAAATACCTATATAAGTATGTGTCAGACATATGATGTAAGAATTGAATAAAAAAAGAACAATATCTATATTTATCATTTATAACTTCTAGGGAACACAATCAAAGGTAAAACACCAATACTTATAATAAAATAAAAGGATTACCAAAACAATTACTCTGTTGAACTAAATGAATGACATTAAACAATATTCTCCTGATATAAGGCGAGTATGAAACTGTCAACAGACACATTAGAAGTGTCGCTCGCACGGTTAGTCGCTTGGCACCTCTATTTTATTTTGTAACTGATATTAATAATTATTAACACGCTACATATGTTAACTACTTGTGCGGATTAGTATTCAAATATTAACTTTTAAACAAATAAAAATATTAAAATCAAGTTTATGTAGCACTGCTGTTAATTTCCATACATACATACAGTAATTGTCATGTCTATAATAATTGCAGACTTAACTGTAAAATAACTGTCGGAAAATTCAACATGAGGTATAGGTTCCTAGAAAGATCGTCATAAATAAACAATAATATATATTTATTCATTTTCAGTGAAAATTGGGTCGAGATAAATAGATAAAACAATTAATTTATTATACTAAAATATATTAAAATCTTTGATACGACATTTAGTAATCTTAATATTAATAAAGTGTGATACATTAGAGAGACAGTTATTATGGTAAGTACTTTAATTATTTCCTATCTACATCATTTAAAACGTAATATAGAGTCCAGCAATTAAATATAGTTCCATATATTCAATAAGCAATGGCGCGTCGCTCACATTTCATAACTTCCTGCACGGACAGACACAGACAGACACACAGGCCGTGAAGCTGTCAACATGGCAGCCGTTCAGTGCGTTTTGTTACCTGGGACGGATCCAATTGTTATTGTGTTACATTGTTTTGTACATTTATATGATCACCAGATGACAGACCAACATTTCTTTTACGAGTAGACATTATTTAATGTTAATATCAGTAAGCATCTAAAAAGAGAAAGAATTGTTTGGAAAACCAAGACAGTTGGTTTTCTGTTATTACCACGTTCAAAAAGTGATCATCTTAACAATAATTAATAAATGTCTTCTATAGCTACAATGGCTATGTTTTATGTCAATATATGATACTGGAGTGACGAAGTTTCTAACTTTCTTGATACCAATATCTGCGTGACGTGACGAAGTGACTGCGTGACTTGCGGCGAACAATAAACACGTCACTGCCTTCGTTAATCAACGACACTACACCTTGACACGCCGGTAACACCGACACGCTGGCTAACCTTAGCTTAAACTATAGTATTTAACTAATAAACGTAGGTATATTATGTTTAAGTCTGTCATACAGTTTTAAGGGGTAGTAAAAATATTACATTTTTGAAGTAATATATTCATAAGTAAGCTATGTGTTCCAGAGCATGAATCCTTAAATTGTCAGGTAGGTACCTATTATAAGATGATTATAAAACCATAAACAGATAGGTATATATTTCTCATATAATCTAGATGTTAACATCAAGTTAACTGTTAGTTTCCACAGAGTTTCATTCGTCTGTCCAAAACAATACTCCACCTTGACACAACACGAGGTACAATGGCTGGGAGGGACGAGGAGAGGGGAAGGTTCAATTAATTACGTAACAGTGACAGTGACAGTGACAGTGACAGGTGCGCTGCGACTGGAAGCTGAGTGACGAGGCTCTTCTTTATCTTTTATTAAACTATAACTTCTATTCTCTTTTTAGGACAATAACTTTTAAAAGCTTATCAGTTTTGATCGCGTGTATGTCAACATGAGTGAGCATCAACCAGTGCATTGAAATGTACAACCTGTTATCTGAAAATCCGAATTATTTGATTCATGTGTCAAATATGCAAACTGAACAATCAGAACCACTCCACCAGAAACTTTTGTGTTCTAAATTCCATCAAACAATTATGAACTCTCCGTGCTCAGGCAGAAGGTGTGTTATTTGTGTAGTTCATTTATAATGAATTATGCAGTTTGCAACAGAATATACACTATTCCAAATTAATATCAACTTTAATCTTCTACCTTTAAAGTTCATTTTAAGGTGCTAATAAGTAATTACTGTATACAAGAGTGATCTTATTGCTCCTCAAGCTAATTTAAAATATTACCTGAAATAAAAAACAACCTATATTATACTTAAACACACTGAACTTACAGTTTAATACTCAATGCCTTTTTCGAATCAGCTATGATTAAAGCATATAGTAGTATATTTTAAAATTTATGTTTTATTACGATGACGGAAGGTTTGTTTTGTAATAAACATTTATGGGATATTAAATAGGTTTTCACAGGTGCACCGGCGCGGAAGGTGGGACATGATTTTGAATACAATATGGCGGACTTTCCGTTTCCGATAGCGATTACCTCATGACTTATGAGAGGTGGAAGTGAGTGCGGTGATGAAGCCACTGTCGGTTGTAGAGCGTTATTAAGTCAATTTAAATATTATAAACAGGTATGTAGAAGATTTAAAACACATAGTTATAAGTAATTTATTGGTATCTGCCATCATGTGGTCGGATCACTCCCTCATGATGGTGGGACCGCGTACCTAACACCATACAAAGTAATAACTGTGTTTTCTTAGTAAGTATTGACTTATAATAGAATAATGACGACGATAATGGAAATGCAGACATAAAATAATTTGTATGGATTTACGGAAGACCATAAATAAATGTATACGATTCCGCCATCTTGAATAAAGTAACATTAAAAATAAGTTCTATATGGAGTGGATAAGCTTCGAACCTACGCTCTCAGGGGCTGTATGATTTTACACCTAGACTCCTTCACCGCTGGGCCATGATTGCCACATATTGATGACACACAGATGTATATATATATATATATATATATATATACAATATATATATATATATATTGACCTATAACATAATAGTTGTGTTCCTCAAAATACATAGAGTATAAATATAATATGGTATTATGTTACATATAAGTATCTATTAGTATTTATATAACAAACAATACAACGCTGCTATGCCTACATATACATATAGATAGTGTACATATGATCTAGTAAGGAACTGACATAAGTCACAGCATGGGTCTGTTCCGGCGTGACGCCAGCGGGGGCCTTGGTCTGTCTTAAAAAAATAAGAACAAATGAAACAACAATGTTCTTTAAGTTGCTTAAAGAATTATTATTTCTCGTAACAGTTATGACACATTTTTAATTCCTTGTTTCTAGTGTTTTAATGTTTATAACATATTCATTTCAAATTCAAATATATTTTCTTATAAATGTAATCACTACATAATTAGAAGATTCAGTGTAAAATGTCACGATCATTAACAGCCCCTAATAATTGGGAAGGTATATTTTATGTAATAATAATAATGGGGACGGACGTATTGTAATTACGATGTTATATGATAATTGCAAGTGTGGGTAGTTACTAGTTACTAGGAGCGTGTCGCGGAGTTGAAAAGATGGAAGGCGTGACGAGGTGCAGCGTAATGAGGCATCATCTCTGAGCGCTGAGTTTTGCGGCGGCGAGACACGTGCAAGAAGTGTCACGTTCAAGAATATATTGTGTGTTTGAAGTGTTAGTATTATGGTCTAAGAATAGTTTTTAAATAGTCTTACACCGCCGCACTGATTAGTCTTAATAAAAAGGAATTAGGATTATAGGTACTTTTTTTAAAATTTTAATTACAAGAATTGTAAAGGTATTATATCCTGCCGTGTGTAGACTGTAGTGACGGCCGGCCCGGGCAAGCAATTATAAGTACAGACCACTTGAGAACTATGCGAATGAACCTTCAGATTTAGGAACTAAAATTAGCGTTTTTATCCAATTAATACTTATTTTATGAATAGTTTTTGTAAAGTATTTGTGAATCAAAGTGCTTCTGTGTAAAAGTCATATAAGTACATTAAATAGAATACATTAAGAACTTTTTTATGCAAGATAATGTTCTAAAAGGAAACCTGTAGGTACTAATACTATCTATATGATTTGATTTATATTGTAATTAATTAGTACGTATCCACTAAGTAGGTAATAATGATACTCAAAATATTTTAAAATTTAAAAATTGCGTTATAAGATGTCTACCCTATTTTCGGGGCCACACGAAGGCCTTCTCAAGATATTAACTTTAGTCAAGGTATTCGGATATCCCGAGGGTCTATGTAATGTTGCGAAGAGAAATTTAGTTTTAAACCTCCAAGGTATGTTAACCTTTCAGACTTTGACTAATGTGCTCCCGAGGAATTGTGTGAACTATATATTATAAGTCACGACGAGTGTTGCGTCACGTTCGTTTGGTCTATATGTAGAATATATGTAATAAAACACTCGATTGTTTGTCTAGTCCACTTCTATACACAATAAAAAATAACATAAAACGCGGCCTTTATATAAAAACCATTAACTTTGAATACAAAATAATCTTTTTATTTATCTAGAGCTATAAAAACGTTCGTTTAATCTTAGAACTTGAATACAATAAGTTTAAAGATGTTGGCAGGAGTAATGTCGCATTTGGCAGACAGACATACAGCACACAAGCAAGCAGAATAAAAGTATTTATGAATGTTATTATCAGATACTACTTATAATAGTATAACAGTGAACACCAAATAAAGGTTGTTTTATAAATCGTGTATATTATGTATTAGTCGTACGGTTTATTAATTAGATTAGCTTGAGGGTCTTATTAATTAAATAAATCGAAATAAAATTCGCAAAACTAATTTTGATTTGCAGTTCAAGAGGATATTAATAAGGAAAGGATATCAAAACCTCAGAGAGAGCGCCTCCCCACAAAGGTTTAATTTCGCCAGTCTGTAGCGAGGTCGGTGATATCAAAAATATATAAATATCTTTTGTTCGTTGATAGTAAAAATAATATAAATATCAAGCTCTGCGTATTGATTATATAATATTAATAAAATATTTTGGTTTCATATTATATTTAAGTCATAAACAACATATTGGAAACGGCAGCATTTCGGTAATAGAGTTTTCAAGTATCCTATTGTGAGCCCAGGTCGCGGACATTTATTATTGAGGAACATTCCTCCTGCAGCACGTCTCGCTCGTATGTTAACCGGTTTAATATTTGAGCAGCAGCCAGGTGTTACAGAACGTGGCTGAAATGTTCCGTGTCAAGATGACTTCATTGATCAGTAACGTATTCATAATCATTAAAAAGGTTGACCTCAAAACTAAAATTAAACAATCTGGTCATCGCGGGTGTGATTAAAATTACATTTGACATACATAGAGGCAAAGTGTAGAATACTACAACGGTTATTTCAAGAAGTACCTACCTATTACGTCAAAAGAGTTTTGATATTATTCAGTTCAAAACATTTAGGAGTTAAGAAGCAAAACATCAAAAATAAACCTAATATATGTATGTATTTTCTCATCGAAGAGTTCTAATAACGGTATAGAGTGTGTAAGATATATTATTAACAGCGGTCTTTGTCTCTGATGAAGTCGCTCCTCGGGGACGCCGTCGTAGCGGTGGTCTGTGCCGGAATATTCTGTGATTTATTAACACCAAAATTATAAATAACTAAATAATATAGATCATTAAGCGGACATTATATTTGTGAACAGTTTTTTATTGAAGTTTATTTTTTTATAAGACTTTCATCTTAGCGACATTTAATTAAAGGTTATTGATGGGTTGTAATGAAATTATTAGGTATGTATATTTTTTTATTTATATGAAATTTACCAGACGTCTCCTACTCCCGAATATAATACATACAAAATACAAAATATTGTATCCAGAATAAGAAACCTAATGAATCTTGAAGGGAACAACCCTTTACATTCAATTAACTGACACGTCGCAGGAGCGAAGAGAAAAATCACACTAAAATAGATTATATGTTACAGCCTCCGATGAAACACAAACATTATAGAACCATACGGCTATATCGGTACCAATGTACTGGCAAATAATAAAAACAGTACATACTTAAAAATAATTGTTCTCTTGTTATATATACTGCTAGACATTGTTAGCGAGTACTTTGTATGTTAGCAAGTTGTTTACACAATCCTGATAATTTCTTTAGCGATGTCTGATCCCTCCAATCTTATAATAAGGAGAACCATAACATACGTTTGCGACAAACAGTCGTTCCGCAGTATTGTAACAAAACAGAAACAAGTGTAGTGCCTACCTTTGATAAGCTAGCGCCGCGGACACACTACCGGCGGATACGATATTATTATTCCAAATTAATTATTATTTATTATTAATTAATTAATTAAGTGTCGGTTTGAATTTTGTCCATTGATAGTAACATTTGATTTTAAATATTCAATATTAATAGTGAAATTCATTTATTTTATACTAATATCACCGCCCTATTATTTTAAGTCGCTTTAAGAAAATTTCCATTCAAGTATTCGTATTTATTTGAAACTCTATCCAAAATAGTGTGTAACAGCACTTGGGACAATTATATTTATATATCTTCAACGTCCGCTCGTGGTCTTACTCGCTGTCGCTCGTGTCTGTGACCGCGGGTGCGTGTTCACGTATAATACTCGCAATAATCGTAACATTATGCCAGAGAGGGGAATAACTCGCCGCGATGTTAGCTAATGCTCTACATGTTTGTCGAACCTTTACGTCATTACGTATTGGATTTATATCTCTAAGTGTATCTACGAAATATATATAAATATCTATGAGAGGCCATCCTGTAAAATATACCTGATTAAGTTATTGGAAGTCAAATACTTTATTTGAACTTCCAAGACCGCCCGTACGATTTCTTATAAGAAATCAAGAGCTTTACATTCGAGGTAGTTGTTTTTACCACTGTAGTAACATATAGTAACATATAGTAACATATAGTAACATATAGTAAGTTGATAGATTTGTTGTTATTTGTTACAGTGTCACCCTTAAAGCTATATCTTTTGATAACCGTAAATAATATATCGCGTTTTATTATATATTATTATTTAAGAAAATGCACCGGCCGTGGTCACAGGCTGTGAAACGGACCTGGTCGAAACCTCAGGCAAATAAAAGGTACTTTAACTTAATCTTTAAGTCAACGTAGTATGAAATTAATCCACATAATAAACTACTAACTTACATTATATTTATATGAAGACATTTAATCAATTCAAAAAAACAATATTGGTAACTAAAATCATAAGCACCTAGGTACTACTACTTGTACAAAAATATTTTAATAAATTCTTTACAAATGTTTAAAACCTTTTACTTTTGATTTCTTTACATATCAACTTTAATCATTAGGTATATAGTTTTAAACATTCACAAAATAATACCATATTAAATTATTGATTTAATTGTTATCGTATATTTGTGATGAAATAATAAAAGGAAATTAGTTGGTCTAACAAATCATCTAAAAAAAATCTTAGATGAACAAGTATAAAGATAAATTAGCTTCTTTATCCTCACTAACATCTCTTTATATGTAATTCGTGATCATTCAGTAATTGTTACATAATGTTTGTACATAAGTGCAACACTAAACAAACACACACTGTAGTGTAGTGTACACTACACATGTTCTCACTACACCCACACTGAAGCACGCGGTGAGTTATTAGCTCCACCTGAGGGCGAAGACGATGTATCGGAGTGTTTGCCTCAAACAATAGATTCAAATTGTTATGAACCCTCTCCTTAATGTGTACCAAAGCCAACTAACTTCCTTACCCGCCTACACTATAATCTGAACTTTAATAGGCCGCTTCAGAGTTTATTTTGGATTGTGATTTTGAAAATATTGCTTGTTACACTGCAACTTTGTATATTGACTTAAGTAAATGTACCTATTATTACCTCGATATTAATTCTCATATCGATGTAAGGGTCCCGGTCTAGTGGGTTTTGTTGGAATCAATTAATATTGAGTCATAACAATGGCTGAGTGCCTTTCTTCGTTTGGTGACTTGAATGATTTTGTAACTTACTCTGAAAGCATTAACAATTCAAAAGTTGATTTTTCTTTGTTTAATCATTTAAAAATAAATTTATAAAGATCCAAATCAGATTAAAGAAGTATAAATAATAAACATTTATAACATCGTAGCAACAGATTAGGAAATCCTTTAACTCGTTAAAAGCTGATCACGTTCACGTAATCACGTAATCACCTACAACGACGTGTGCAAACAGTTTAGAGGCTCGCAAGTTATTAAAACATTCGTTCGACATCACGTTAATTACTCCAGCCCTGGGTCGAAGCCCGGCGATTAATAAATGTGGAGCGTGTTTGAGTTGCGGTTAGGTAAATGAAAACGGGTCATTGTGGATTATGGTTTTTAATGGGCGATGTACTCCTCATTACAAAAATGGATTATCATTCATTTATTGATGTTTTTAAATTTATGTATGCCGTGTAGTTATTGTATAAATGTATAAATCTATTCAAAAAATAATAATTTCGATTTAGTGACGTCAACTGTGTCGCTTATGTTATAGTGCACCGCCAAATCTTCCCTAAAATCAATGAAAGTAACCCCACGGGAACACCTGGATACTCTCCGCGGGTTCGGTAACCATCCAGTGGGATACGGGCCGACAGCTGCTGTGCCGCTAACTTGATTTTCATGCTTTCATGTTTCATTGTTGCCAATGGTTACAAAAGTATTCAATAAAAACGTATTTGTATGATCACATTAACAACTACCTACTACTACTAGACGTAACAACCTACACCCTGTTCTTCAGAGGTATTATCCAATAAAAGTAATTTTATGTGGTTATCATGGCGTGATACTACTTATGAAACTTTAATTATCGTTAAATCAACCATTAAATTTTAATTATAAAATCGCTTAGTATCTAAAAAAACGCAAGCAAATTAATCATACTTTATGAACTTATCTCACAATTGTGAATTTCTACAAACAATGTCGGCCCTCAGGTTAAGTATAACAAACAGTGTTCCACGAAGCCCGCATGCGCGGCGAGACGACAATTGAACACGCGAACCAATCAACGGTATTAACAACGGTCTTAGATATTATCATTAAATATATTGTACATGTGTCGGTGTGTCCTAAGTGTGTGTGAGTGTACTTGAGGTCGCAATACAATAATATTTTGTTTTTATAATTGATTTCTATATCATAACACCTGACATACCATTCATCTAAAATCAACTATGTTTAAATGACATATTTGGTTAGATTATTTTTAACATTACTTACTTATTTTAAAACACAGATAATGTTTTTCTCAGCAATCTATTTAATCGTTCTATTTAAGTATCAGTTAAATGAGTTAAGTGGTGACCGGTATCCAGGTGCGGGTGACTCAGCTAACAATTTAGGTAATAAAGACAACGATCAGAAGATACTAGAAAATAAATGTCATTACTACAAACGTCTCATAAAACTAAATTACCCTGAAGTTAGTTATTAATAATTGTCGTCTGACGCACGTTGGAGATGATTGAACGATACTGGAGATACGCAGGTGACTCAATCGTCTTAACAATGAAACTATTTTAAAATGCCCCCCATTTAAGATTCGTACAATTTTTAAATGATTCTTCAATTGTCACTAGAAGTTAATTAAATTAGGTTTTTTTACAAAGGAATAAACCCACCCAGGTTTGTTTACTCATAGCTTATACCAACCTAGTATACTTCAGGTTCCTAATGGAAATTTATCTAATTTCTTTAAATAAATAGAAAAATACAAAAGAAAATAACAGTACATATTTTTTTAAAAGTACCTACATAAAACTATAGCGTTAAGTGTACCTTCTGTTAAATCAATTAAGGAACACTTAATAAAATGATCCAGCCGACCCTCCTACCTGCATAGTGTATACTTCCTAAAGGTCTATAAAGTAATGTCGGGTACAGAGGTCAAACTGAAACTACGGCTGTAACTTAAAACGTGTAAAATTAAATAAAGGCTCTTTGTGAGGTGCCAGTAGTTAGGACCCGCATGGCGGCGGTAATGTTATACTTGCCCCCACTTGTTAGGTGAGATTTCACTTTAGCTTTGTTATTTACTTGTCTAAAGAGAAAGAATGTTATTGAATATCCTGGTGTGTGACATCCAGTAACTTACAACTTTTGTTTACTTAATAATAAAGATATCGGGGTAATTATTTCTCATCGGCACATCTTTTCCCAAGGTTTAAGTATTTGTATAAAAGATATTATTACTTCTGAGCAGTTCAATAAAGCACCATCACGTTCTCAATGACTCATTAAAATTCCACCATAAGTGTAAAATAAGTCCCAATTAAATACAAAGGGCTGAGGGTAACAATTGGCGGAAGGTCCGGCATGCGGGTGAGGAAATTATTAATTTGGACTATTAAAATCACCTTCGTAATTTAGACGGACAAAAAGGTTCCCCTATTCTTCCGGCACCTATGAACCTTTAACGATAAATGAAAATGTGCTTTTGACGTACTTGAGATATGGGTGAGACTGAGGGTGCGGTGAAGGTAGAAGATCTTTTATTATTTTAACTCTATTACAATTACCCGGATCGTTTATGCAATATTTTTCCAAGATACCTAGCTGGTATATTATCCAAATCGAACGAAATCAAATAATAGATCACCGTGTAAAGTATATGGTCTGATAGCTAAACGTATGGTTAATGAGACGATGCATATAAACAGACATTTATATTTAGATTAAATATAATTATTTAATAATAATGATTATTTAAGATGATGCCTTTAATTGTATTAGTACCTGGATAATATTTTATCCATAGTAATTTGCTATTTTAAATTATATTTTTCAACACGATAACGATTATTTAATAAGTAAGTATAAAATAAATTTTTTCGACCATATTTTCCTTTACTTAGATGGTTCTATACAATGCAAAAATATCGGTTGAATGATAATAATAATTTACCAATAATATTATTATGATAGGTAAAAGCATCAGAAGGTACAATTTATGATTAATGGATAAATGCGTCTCACGAAATAATATTAAAAATTAAAATCCGTTATTAAAAATCAGTGCTCAGATTAGGGAGTAGGGTGACCGCGTCACACGGGGACGGACAATGGGCTTGTGACGTGACGCGTGCGTTGCGGAGGGGGGACGGGGGGGGGAGGAGAGGGGAAGGTAATGCAATATTTGTTCGGGGACACACGGGTGACACGCGCGCGCTCTATTGTGTGCACCTAGACACTTGTGACAAACAGTTTGGGATTATCCTATACTTTTGTTATAATACATTTTAGATAGATTATTTAAGATTTAGCTCTCAACAACGCTGGAAGTTTCGAGATACTGAATATTGTTTTAGGGTAACGGTTAACATTAAGAAGTGGTGATCTTATAAGGATAAGAACATGTTTTTGTACATAGATTTATATTTCAAAATTAATTTATATTTACCTTGCCATAATTAAATAAAAAGCTTCATAAAATAGTCAAGATCGATTAATTGTTATTTGTGGGGTTAAGTATATATAATATTATCGGTTTTTTTTTTCTATAAAATGTTGCTAACTTCTGCGATGCACACTAATCCGTCTGCTTGGGGTGCAACGATAAAAAGATAATGCGGGTCGAAGCCGCGTGCGCATCAAAAAACTCTCTTTAATGACGCACCTATAGAGAGCGGCTTATCGCGCCTGCTCGGACCGCTGCCTCCATACACCTAACATAACAAATGAGCATAATTATAATACCTTGGATCGGCAAGGGGTGCAGGAGGGGTGCAGGAGCGGTGTCACTAAATAAACATCCTAGCAGGAGGTCGCGACGTGTTTTTATTGGCCGTGCGTGCTGAGTCAATGTCGTCAAAGTAATTATGGGAATATATTTCGGATTCTCTTTCACTTGATGATAGTGTTTGTGTCTTGACAATGAAAATAATATTTTAATCACATTTTTTTATTTTATATATATTGTTGAATGACTGTGGTTTTATATAGTTATCACAACCAATACAACATAAGTACCTACTATATAATAATAATATAATTAAATTCATGAATGTCAAAGGACTTTTATTTTAACTTATACAAAAACTAAAACCACGAGTACACGCATGTCACGTCGCGATCCATACAAACTGTACAAACTATAAAGTGCCATATGTAACGATAATAATTACTAGACGAAACAAAAAGCCTTTCATAGTAACCCTCAGAGCTCACGGGTTTCATAACCGTAACCGGTTGGCATTGTTTGTGAGTGTTATAAATCACACGAATATGTCGCATGGACTAAAAATCATTGGGAGAGTAATTTATAGTAGGCCCGAGTGTAGCAAAGGGAGGGGGGGGGGTGCCAAGGTGAGGGCGAGTTTTTGTTAGCACTATTGTGTAACGGTCGAATCCCGGTCAGAGGAAGCATTGTTGTCGCCCTATCTGCCGACACTACGTCACTACGTAATGCGACTGTTCTTTAACTATTCATATTGCTAGTTGCCCAATTCATTGGCTTTTTACGCTCGATTGATTTTTAACCCTTCTATTTCTCATCTTCATACATAAAATGTACCTTATTTAATTTTATTTGAACAAATATTTTATATATTTTTTTGTTGCCTATCTCCAATCAAGACAACATATCAGAGTAATATTATTAGACTAGGTATGTGTTTCATTTATTTTTCATCTCCGTCGCCGCTGACAGGTTAGGGAGACAATCTAATAAACTGTCCCGCGTCCCGCTGAGACTATCCGATTATGTGTTCACAATCTTGTTACCCTACACTGATTAATACTAAGGCCGGCCGATGGTGTTACATACTTCCATTTTATAGAATTGAAACGTAATGGAATTAACCGTGTATCTTGCACCCTTTTAGATTGCTTTGCTTTTTAAAGCTATACTAAAACCATTTAATTTTAAGCATTATTATATTTTTTATACAGATGTTTTTTTTGTTATTACGAGTTGCTTGAATTCTTATGATTTGAATATTAATAATAATAATAATACAAAGTAGGTAATAGACATTTTTATTTCTCTATTTTTATAAGGAAAGTATTGCTCTGTCACATCACCAACAATAAAGTATCAATAAGATGCAAATCAGTTAGCAGAGCGCACTTTTACGATCTGTAAAGGGGTCGTGTGCAAAATTTATAGGTCACCTTCCGCAGGCAGCCCAGCATCGCAACAGGTAGCGAGCTGGTACTTGCAGTACGAGTAGGACCTTATATCATGTAGTATAGAGAAGTGATATTGTATTATTGGTTGACGTCGTAAATACAGACTTTATATATTTATAATAGAGAACAGTCTATTATGGTATATATATGTCATTTCTTATACTACCCTAAATTTAAAACAAAACTGTTTAAACCCTAAAATACAGATACAAAAAAAAAGTTTTCAGTATAATAAATACTAAAAAGATAGATCATCGAGATACAGAAATGTAATTATTATATTATATACCTAGCATTGAGTCCGCCAATTGTAACAGTTTTTGTTGGAACATGGAACAATAAAGAATAAATAAATAAATAAATAAATTATATAATTTAAATAAATAAATAAATTATATAATTAGGTATATTCTTATTATAATATAATATTGAACAACAAACAAAAACTCAAACAAAATGAAATATTTAACACCATAATACACAAAGGATGAATACTTATTATAAATTCTACGTTTAAAAAAATATTTTTTACACGACCTTTGTGAATGAAGATTGCATTAAAATATACATATTTAAAGTAATGTTAACAATTTGTTAAACAATATAGTTTGATTAAAATCAGAAGATATTATATAGTAACCACTTTGTACGAACCAACCGAGTGCAGAGAGCACGCACTCTATTTACCTCCACCTAAACTACTCATTTGAATAATACTAGTGATGGGATCCTATCCAATGTTTATTTATTTTTATATAAATTAAATTACTTTAGTGCTTTAAAATTCCGACATAAAACTGAAATTTCTTATTAGCATGACCTTATATTTCTTTAAAATTCATGTGAAACTTTTATTTAAGTTTTAGTAAAATAGAAAACTTTCGATTTTGTTCGATATCTTTTTTTAAAATTAACGATGCGACCTTATATAATATAATATGATTACTCTGAGATCTAATGTAAAAATGTAAAGACTTTGTGTTACGTGAAGTCATTTTTAGCTATATAATAATAATAAAGTAACTGTATACTTTACTTTATTTACTTTATGTAAGTGCCGACTCCTCACAACACTATAAGTGTCGGTGGCAGCCGGAGTTTGCATAAAATCCTCATTTGTCAAGTACTAATGCGTCCGCGCCAGATCACTCGCCGCCATATTGTGGAATGACGTCACTCTCTAACCTCGCTATTTCATATTGGACTTATAAGTATGTTATAATTTATGATATTCTTTAGTCTATTCAGATAATGGGTACAAAGACTTAGGACTTAGCTCGAGAGAACCAAATTTTGTTTGTTTGTATACCGGTTTCAAAAATAGTTTATACAATCCTTGTAACTTAGAAAAGATATACTAAAATATGGTTACGTACCTAACTGACACCCTACATAATACATACTCATTAGTGATAACGAAAAACTATACCGAGATATAAGCAAATATCAAAAATATATTCCAGATAAGAGATTATGGAAAAGTTACCCAATAACAAATTAATCTCACCAATCCATTACGTATTGTAAAGACCGACTTTGAAGACCTCTATAAACACTCCAATAAATGGACATTAAAAGATATGTCTCCAATTTAACTTAAATTTATGGTCACCATAACACGCATAGGCATTAAAGATAATTACGTAACTTAATCTGTACGTAAAATACATCACCAGTTTTGTAAGTTCGAATATTTTACGTT
The DNA here is from genome assembly GCA_959347355.1 of Napeogenes inachia. Lineage (NCBI taxonomy): Eukaryota > Metazoa > Arthropoda > Insecta > Lepidoptera > Nymphalidae > Napeogenes > Napeogenes inachia. Next base: position 24,966,004 of record OY365794.1, read on the forward strand.
ATATGAAACCCAGTAATGTATTGGTCGTCGTAATAGTCGGCATATATATTTGTTGCTAGCTAGTAGATGGTCGGATGCCTGGTCCCCTACAAACTCTCCCATAAACGTTAAGAAATGTCCCGTTTATACTTCATAAAATTTATATGCAATTTTATTTTGTCAATAAAGTTCGATCTGTCTGTCCTGTCCGTTGCACTCGAGAGCACTAATGTCGCCAGCTTGGGGGAGATAATTAAGTTACTATGACATAATGACATAAACACAAGACATTAATAAGATACGAAGGTATATAGTGTTATTATAAAGTTTTCAGCTACTACTAAACAAATCAAAGGAGTTCAAATCTTTTATATTTGGTATTGAATATTTCTTACATTATATGAACACAATAACAAACATAATTCATATCTATCTCCTTGTGTTCAAATTTAATACGACCGCAAAAACGTTAAGTGCCCTATCAAAGTTTTTATTAATCGTAGAGAGATGATACTTTGTATTAATAAATATTTTATGAGATATAAACTCACAAACAAACACATGACGCTACGGTTCGGTATCGCAAAAAAATAATTAAGTACTCCATACATAGGTAATAGTAACAAATATTTTAAAAGAAACGGTTTAATAATGCCTACCATAAATATAAAACAATATGAACCCTCTCAATGTTCATTCTGCAGAAGCTATTTCTAAAACAATAAATCAAATATTGCATTCCCACCTTTCATATAGATAAGGTTTTCTAATACACTTAACAGGGAAGACGAGGGAAGACGAGGGAGATTTCAAATAGACGTCTTGATTTGACTCGCTCGCGTTTATGTTAATTTAATATTTGGGGAAGAGTAGTGGCTCTGTAGAGGGAGACGTGTGCTGTTTTTGAAAAGAGTTTTGGAAAGAAAAGGGTAAAACTGTGTGACAGATCGGCTTATAATATTAATATGTAAAATTACTATGATATATGATTTTGAATTAAATTTGACTGGCAGTTCTCAGTGCGATCTGAACAACCCTTTGGAAGTTGCACCCTCAAGACTTTTCAGTTACTGCTTTATAGTGTTTATGGCTATTATTAAATTCAAAACATAAATTTCTATTTAGATACACGAACGCATCATAAAGTGCGGTGTTAGCGTAATCGAATTAGAATCGAATAATAATTCGGCGAATATTTCTGCTAGTGATAGATGTTGCCTAAAAGAAGATTATATGTAGAATAAGAAGAAGTAGAGTAGAAGTGCACCAGTACGATAGCATACTTTGCAGAGCGACGGGACAGCTTCCCAGAGGTTGCAGGTTCGAATCCCTTCTGTATGGATTAATTTTTCGTTAGGTATATATACATTTTTCATTTATAAAAGCAATTATGTTATGTCATGGCTATTAAATACTGTGTTTTAGGAAAAACAAAATTTAAGACAATCTATGTTCTAAAAGTATCAGTTAATAAAACACATTGAAATCTATGATCAGATATAATTATAATAATAATTTATAATAACATAAGCATGTACTACTCGTATGTACTAGGGGAACAGAAGCAAGGTGCAACTCACGCGCCGCGGCCATTGTGCTCGCCCTCGCTGCATCACGTTAAATATTATTATCGCGAGATTTATTGCACGGAAAATTGCACTTATTGTCGTTACTCCGAATATCGTTATATCATAAATAATTTTTATGTTAATTACCCAGTCCTCGTTAAGGTGGGGACTGTAATGGTGTAACGGTTGTCGACATTTTGCTGTTCGCAAAACTGTGTTCACCAAAAAAACATTGATTAAATAAATAAATCCATAATAAAAATATTATTGATCTGATAAAACTATGGATCAGTTTAATATTTTCTGTTTATAATGCTACAAAAATTCGGTTTAGGTTCTTGTTCTTGTTCGGTTTTGGTTCTTCACAAATTTAGGTTCTCGACATAAAATGTATAGCTACTCATTAGTTATTAATACCTAAGTACCAAACAATGTTTCAGTATTTCTTTAAACTAATTTCGGAAAAGTACCCAAAGAATTCCATATAAAAGCATAAATCTGTTCAAAGACACAACTGACTAAAACAAATGCAATCAGAAACAAACCTTAGCAAAACAAAGGTCTCAGTATTATATGTTGTCATTTAAATCTTTTTAATCCGTCAAATCAAAAACACAGTCTGACCGAGTCCCCCCTCACGATACATTAGCTAACACCCTTAACAATGTCTCCTGGGTTCACACGCGCGAACAATCCGCGAGTGTAGCCCCTGCCTATCCATACTCCTGTAGGTATATGCACTTTTTAAAATTATTATAATATTTTTTGTTTCTATAACCATATTTTATTTTAGATTTTAGATTTATGCGACACACAGATTTGCTATTTCAGGATAGTATTATTATTACTTTTATTCTTAATTGTATTAAGTAAAATATAGAGATGGTACAAGTTACTTAATACAATTAAGAATATTCTGATATTTTTGATGTGTGAAATTGAAAAATGTTATAGTAGAAGCCACTGCGGTTATTAAAAAAAATATCGTCAAGGTAATTTAATGATAGCAAAGCGATAGAGATTTAAATAAGAATGAACGGTCAAACAATGGGGCGCGCGAACGTGGGGACGAATGTAATCGCCTTTTTATCTGCTCACAATCGCCGAATTATGCACGCTTTTATTAATAATGCGATGTTGCTTTCTCACATGGATGGAGATTGATTCCGAGTCAGTTGTTACCTATGCTTTGTTTTGGATTCGAAATGGTAGATTTGTGTACTCTAACGAAACGTGGGGTGAAAGTAGTTTCAGAGATTTTTGTTTACTCAGATTCAGTTATGTTTTATAATAATAGTTGCTTCCATACGTATTAACTATTTTAAGAGCTATCGTATTGGCAAAACAAACCTACATGCTACGAATACAGACCTCTGCCATGTCTAGAGACATGTCTGATGGCTGACATGTAATTCTGGACCAATTACAGTGCAATCTGTGAATCTGAAGCGAGGACTATCATCGTCAGGGGATCTTTTCATCAAGGTTATCTGCTTCATCGACACGTGGACAGTATTTCTGGGAACTACATTGTTCTATAATGGCTTATGTTCTCTTTTTTTCAAGTTATTTTTCCTTATAAAATATAATTATTATTTTGACAACTCGCAAAATGTTAAGTATCATGACACAAAAGACGTCACCTCCGTGAAAAATGACAGAGGCTTTTATTTTCAGTTAATTTGTCACAAGGAAATATTCATTTGAAACCAGCTGTTTTGTTGTTCGAGGACGCTCGACCTATCTTTTCCGACAAGATTAATATTTACAATACACATTAATTGTGCTATTCTCACGAAAGGTACACGCACCAATGTCGGACAATTAATGGACCCACGGACACGTGGTCCTAAGGTTTTTAATTTGCGACACACGTGCGTGGCAAATGTAGGCGCGTGTGCAATACACTTAGGGATTTGTTAGTACTCAGTTTGTGTTAATAAGTAATATTTTAGTTATGTAAAGAATATATATAGTTAAAATATTCTGTAAATGGTTTTACTTTCTAAATTGTATGTTGAAGGATATTTTTCGAAATATTCTCGTCTGCCAACAGAGTTTCCAAAGTGAATTTAGTTAGTTTTAGTTCGTTCAAACGAATGTTATGGAAATAAAAAAGAAAACAAAAATTCGCAATAGAAAAACTAGTGAACTAGTGGCGAAATTTATAAAAACGCGGACAAGGCGACGTCAAAGCGAGGGCACAAAAAAACTAATCGATTGTTAAAAAATTCGCTAACAAACTGGCCAGTTGACTCGCAGCTTTTTTACGCCAATAGAGCCGCTTCCGGTGGCCGGACGCGGCCCGAATCCCGTCCGTTTGGGACGGCCCACAACAGGAGCGCTTACCTTAGTTTTTTATTTGTCCACTCTGATTTATGGTTGTTTTGAATTTGTTCGGACTGTGCGCCAAAATGCTTTCGGCACTTGCAGGAAATCTGGCAATGCTTTTTTTCTCGTTCCAGCCAGTCCGGGAAATAGGAGGAGTTGGAAATATTCAGTTTGAAAATACGCATCGATACAGACAATTCTACTTTATCTAACGGACTTGTCAAACTGTGTTTTCAGAATAAACTTTCGAACCGAATTTTTAAGCCCACTTTCGTATTATCCCTTACTTGGACAATGTACTCCATTTAAAAAAAATAACATCTATATCTGTGTAACGTAGTAGTAGTAGGTTTTAGATATACCTACTCGTAAAAATAGGTTTCGATTTGGACAATGTTAGTTTCTATTCCCAGTTCTGGAATATACAAAAGTGTATGCGGAAATTGTTTATCGACATCCTAATTTTGAAACATGTCATTTGTTATTATCATAGTTACAAATTAACAAAAATATTTATAAAGGTATTACTTAAAAAAATATTATTTTACATATTAGTGATAAATCAGTTTATTCTTATAAGAATGAAAAAATATTCTTTTAAAAACTGCAATATATTGAAGCATTTACTATAACAAAAAAAAAAGTAATATATTATAAATAGATAGCAATCTCTTTGATACAAAAAGCTGTACAGTTTAAAAGAGAAAACAAAATATTTTTCATTAGAAGCACCGAACAATGACAATTGGATCGCAGTAGTACCTCACAGATTACTCGGACTTATTGCGCCTCGGCAATCCCACTGCGACTCAAAAGAATAATATGTCTTTATAAGAGATCCCGTGGCTTTCCCTGCCTTACTTCTTACACATTTTTCACTAAAATGCGAGAGCTTCTTTAGTCTCCAAGATATATGTCGTGAGAATTGCAACCTTATGTTATCACAATAAAGCATACATTTAAACGGGTCGAGGATTTGGGAATAGATTGCATTGTCTTCTCGCGTAAATCAAACTAGAATAAGATAATGTACTGTTCTCGTTAGAATTAAAACTCTATCGCTCTTAACATAAGATTTGAATTTATTATGTTGTTTTTGAGTTTTGTTACATTTACATTTGAATTTGATAGTCTCACGTGGTAAAAGGTCACTTTTCCTGAGAAGAACAAATTAAATTTATATAACGTCGGAGAAAATAATATTATATTATTAGAATAAAATGTATATAGTTGTTTTTAAGCTATAAGATTATTGTTTAAAGATTTATGGTGGTAGTACATATTTAAATAAAACTTTTAAGCGTACTTCAAGATGTTTTACATAATCCGTTCTGAGGTTTTAATAATTTTACTGCAGTGCCGACGGGATAAAAATATTTAATAATATAAAAAAGCAAGTGTCATGTTATAATTATTAAATTCTATAAAAAAATAATCTAATAGAAATTATGTAATACCGTCCCAAAACAAAGACACGACAAACAGAAAAGAAAACAAAAGCAATATTAAAAGGTTCCAAAATAAACGAGAAGCTATCCCGGCACCAATAAAGACGAAATTTTATTTGGGTGCAAAAGAAACACCTTAATTCGATAAACATAATCTTTCATTTGCTGAATTGTTTACGATCGCTGCCTTTCTTATTTCTCTATCCTTTTCTTATACAGCATCCATGAATATTTTCATCTCACCTTCTCAAGGTGCGTCCAGAAGTCAGCTCGTTTGAGCCATTTTGATCGCGTCGTGACCCTTCGTAATGATGATTGGTTCGAATCACTAAATTGGAGGTGGCGTCGACACACGAATTCACTTAGCTCACCGTTGTGAATTGTTTCTTATGTTTATGCTCTCCTGGTACACCGGAGACATTCATAAATCACAATACCTTAAAAACTATTTTCTTAATGTTATAACCGAACATTTATTGTTGTTTACAACCAGTAGGTAGACTTATTTTTATCCACGGTACCATGTCTATAAAATCAAAGTTTCTAATGGCTATTTGAAATGTATATTTTGGCCTGCATCCTTCTATAATATTAACACACGATAGAGCTTAGTATTTGAACTTTATCTCTGTTCTTATAGACATTAACAGGCCTAGATGAATATTTATGACAACCAAACACATTCCCTAATAGCGCGTTGCGTAGACTTACAATAATTTATACACATTTTGTATGGAACTCGCGTCATTACCTTCCTATAGATTTGTTTGCGATGATATTTCATTTTCAATAGCTCCAAGAAAGAGGTTGCGAGGTTTATTCGTTCCTTTATTGTTTGTGATATATCATTTGCTTTTGATCGCCATCGTGAATACATGATATCGGTTTTAGTGTTAGAAAGAAATCAACTACATAATAACATTTATAACATTTTTGAATTAGAATCGACTTAAATATGCCAATAAGAGCCCGAGTACCTTCAGTTAATTAGTATGGATAAATATGGTGGGAAAATAATGTATTTTATTATCCTATACTTATTTATTTATCAGCAACAAAATCTGTAGTCCGGCGTACCTTTATAGGTAGAACCAAATCTATTCACTTTCGTATAATTTATGAGTATGATATTCCTCTTCTCAACTTTGCCAAATTCTCAACATCTGGCAAATAATGAATTCTCATAACCATTGTATTTCTTGTAATGACCGGAATGGTATTTATAGTAGTGAATACTATTGATTAATGAGTTTGGCTATTGGCCACACATATTTTATTATTGTGTTATAGAGGTCGTAGTCTTGATATACTCAATAGAGGTGTAATATATTATTGTAAAAGGACTACTATTTACTAACTGCAAATGTGACTTTAGATTAACAAATTATTCTAGATGTAATACTCCCTGCTGGGAATCTTCATAGAGCAACCGTTACGAACGATTAATTCAATTCATTTGCAATGCGCTGAGTGCGTCGGATGCACCACGCGCGACCTTCCGCTACGGAGGACGGCCGATGAATGAAACTAATTGTGCCACGTGGCCAGGAGTGTGCGATGCGCTTTGCTGACACTACCCTCATTTTATAATACTAACTCACCTCCACTATACAATCGATTTTGACTTTAATGTCACATAGTGTTTAAGTTGAATTTCGATTATAATTGAGGAAGATTTCGGCTATTTTATAATAAATAATGTAAAGGAAACTGTGACAAATGAACGTGAGTTTGAACTTTGAAGTACGTTCGAATGGGTTTGAATTGATTCTCCAGTCGCACCGGAACGAGATTAAAATTTAGTCTCTGAATAGTGCTTATTATCAGCAAATCTGGAATAATATTTAGTGTTACTATTGGTTTGTTTTATTGCGAATAAGATTATTAATTTAAATTTTATAATTAATCAAGTAAGTTTTTATATTTTTTTTTATAATAAATATTTAATCCACTTATGGAAATAAAATTGTGAAGGATAAGATCGTCAGAACTTTAGTCATTAAAAACTTTTCTGTTGAAAAGTTTGGTTTGTTAAAAATGTGGGTAACAAAACATTTATGTATATATGTGTACATTTCTCACCTTTTAACAATTTAAAAATTATATTATTAATTATCATGTAAATACCCAATAGATATTTAAAACATGTGATTAGTAAGCAGACAAAAAATAATGTAGATACTAGGTATACAAAAAAAAGAAATTTTAAACGTTCAAGTTATGAGTATTATATACCCTGTACTCCTAATTATAAACAGCATTTTACCTTAACTTTGAGTGGTCAGTTAGAATGATTTCAGCGATTACCAAATATAGACCTTAACAATGTGTAACAAGATTTAAATTAGTTTAAAAACGTCAGATATATTAAAAACATCGGGCAGCGAAATGAACTACGGAAGATGTATGAGCACGAGGATTAAAAATATTTGTACGGGCCATTATACAGGATGTAATGAAAGCGGAGCTTCTTTATTAACCATACAGGGTGTTCGTTAATTGAACCGGGGATTTCTATGCCCTTTCACTGTTTGACGGAGGTCCGGAGAAGATTTTAGCAGGTTTTTGTTGACATGGAAACTGGACCGATATCCCATAGTGGAAGGGTAGGGGGGGGGGGTCAAATATATATAATGAAAGATTATCATATCTAATGGACGTCAACAGTTATGAAATTTTAATAAATGAATTATTACTATGGTTATATAATATGGTACAGTGGGTGGGTCTGCACATGATGTGTCGTTCTTGTGATTCTTGTATCCCGAAATTCTTGAAGTCATAATTATGACTTTAAGATGTTCTGTTCTGGACCTCTCTTCTACCTACTTCTGGTTGTTGTAACTAATATTGACGTCTTAGAATAAACATTAAAAGCACATATTTGTTATTTGTTATTATCATAGATAGTTAGATACAGTACTAACATTCCCGTAGTAGATATTACAGTTATATATTGTCCATATGTTATTATCAAAATAAAGTACCTACATCAGGTTTTAAAAACGAATGTATGGAAGTTATGGTAAAAAAATATTTCAAAACATTATTCTTTCACGTAAAAGTTATTCAAACGGAATAAAAACAGCGCAGAATATGTTTAGAATATGTAATGTCTGTCATTAGAGGTACGTGAATGAAGTAGTTGCAATGAGGTATTATGTAAATTGTAAGTTTCTTTCAGCGCACCCCACTATCTGCAGCGGGTATCGTGCGCGGGCATTCATTACGCTGGTAATGAGCCGCGCCCGCTCCGCCCAGCATAGATGGGGCATAGATGGGCCAAAGTACACCAGATAGGTCTCAGAGTTGGGAACTTTTTAATGTGCACTATGTACAGTATGAGAATTCGTAAAACAATGTTGTAATAGTTTTTTGGATACGATACAATATAAAATAATTTAATTCTATTTTAATATTTCTTTGACTACTAAATTAACTTTGAAAACAATAAAATAGACATTAATAGTTAATCATTTTGGTATTAATCTGAAAACATAAATCATATATAACCTAAATAAGCATAACATAAAATCATCTCAAGCACAGCATCTGTTGCATATTCTTTGCTTTCATCAAGTACATCAGCACCTTTTAAGGCTTTTAAAAGGCTCTCAGCGGCTAATCATGAGCCCGCGGCGCTCCGAGCGAGATTATCTCACTTTAGAGGCTGTATACTGTGTCGTATATCTACGTAGCGACGGTTGTGGCTGGCTTTATTCACGCTGCTGTTTACTTGTGCTTTCCAATGTACGCGTGTTTTTAATAACGTAATGATTCTTTGATATGCAACGACAGACAATACTGTGTTTATATATTTATGCACTTTGTTATAACTTGTTTTGATTTAGAAAGTTTAACTGAACTGTAAGACTGTAAGGAGTCGAGAATTGTTTTCTTAAAGCTTTACAGTATGATGAAATTTAATATTTTCTTAACAACTCATTAAAATACAGGTTATGAAGTTGTTTTTATCTAAATTCTTTTAAAATATATAAGATATTTTTACGGGCATGATAAATGAAGATATTATTCTCAATTTTCTTAAATATTTGGCACTCCACGTGTTCTACTAATCGTGATTTGACCGCATAAATTAATAAGTGTCTTCAAAATATGTTAACTGTTTGTATCAAAGAACCGGACGTCATATATTATATCTAATGTCGTATCTGAAAAACGTCAAAGAGAGTTATATGGCGGAAACAGCTGATAGTAAATCTGGCCTCGTTGACCTTGTGACCGCGATGTTTGATTAAAATAGTTCGTATCGTTAATTGACCACCTTTTATTTAGAACTTATTTTTTCATTGAATTTATTCAGAATCGTTATAAAATATGTGTAATATAAAATTAAATGTATCGGAGACAGACAAACAGACTAAACTACAAAATGTAAGGTATGCCTAAGGTATATTAATAAATATCTCTATCGCTTCGAGCGGCCACGTACAACAAAACGTTATTGCTTTGAAAATCGCCATTACGTTGATATTTGACGACGCCATATTGAGCCGAGGAATGTAATAAACAGTAGGTAGCGCGGAGCCCGACGTTTTTTACGTCTATTACTGGACCTCTACCTCCCAAATGAACCAGGAGATGTATGGGTTATGGTGTCAGAGATCTTTATTGATTTTATCTTTGCAAACTCAGCCTCGTAGCTGCTTCGTCCGAATTTATCAGTAGGTTACTTACCTATATATATATATATGTAGCTATCTATACAATTGAGTTTCATAGTTTTGAAGATAAGATGTACCAATGTAGTGTTTGTGTTTGTAATTTGTCATTGAAGTTTATTCATTGGTACCTATTTGTACGACTTTATAAAAATAAAATAAACCAACACAACAATCTACCTAGACTTATTATACAAATTCTCTCAAGGAATATTTCGGTATTTTTTTTTGTGACAGGAGGTAATTCTAATGTCAGACAAGCAAAGTGTACATTTAATTTAGAATATTTTATTAATATGTACAAATATATTATATATATAGATGTCAAGCACACAGTGTATTCAATCACCAGTAACCAGTGATTAGTCGCTGTACTGAGCAGTAGTCGTCGTTCTTATTGTCTTGTATAATAAAGCTATGATCACACTATTTTTCCGCTAAAAGTGGTTGCTAATGTGTCTTGTATTAACATAAAATAAAAAAAATATGGCTACAGTGAGAGCGATAATAACGAAACATCCAACTACATACGTATACTTATAGATAGGTAGGTAACCTTCGCATCGTAATATGCAGGTATTTTCCAAACCTTTAGGTTTATTATAAAAACCGTTATCTGTATTCTCACAACTTTATATTATAAATGTTTGAATTATCATGATAACAAGGTTGGGAAATAGATTTGTAGAATTATAGAATAAGAATTAAAACCAGATCTCATTTATAATTAATCGCTGTAAAAAAGGCTCCAACTTTATGATAATAGTCGTTGTCAGATACCATAAGTGCTAAGACTGAAGTAATTAAGTCCTACTGGTCTGCTTCTCTCTAATACTAACAACACTTATTTCCTATCAGGATGTCAGTTTTTATTTGCCTTATATTTATAATTTTAATAATACCCCTCCTCAAAATAAAAACAAAGTGATCTTTGCGGCAGGTGTTATTTGTACTGAACCCCTGTGTGTTCAGCTAAAATGTTTATACACGTGATTCCAGATTGACCCGAAAGGATTTTAATGTAAACTTGATGGAGTTTATTTATTTATAAACAATATTTTAATTAAACTCGATATATTAGGGTTGTGATAGGGTTGTGTGTCATCCAGTGTGCGGTCGCTAGTGCCGCCATCTGGCGCGTCCCCCGCTGGCGCGGCTCGCGCTGGCTGCATCGGAGTCCGATCCCGAGGTGTGCGCTGCACTGGCTGAGTGCAGCACCGCTCGGCGTAGACGTGGTGCGCCTAAAAGACGCGGGAGTAGTCTCGACCAGGCTAGGGCCGAGTTGCGGGCCATGGAGGAGGAGGCCGAGTTCGAGCGCGCACTGAGCGCTCGGGCCTTCCGCGGGAAGAAGAAGGCTCTGGTGGTGAGGGCGCAGGTTTCCGAGGACAATCTGTCCTTGGACGCGCAGCAGCTTCGCGCTGTTGCCATGAGGGGTGCAGTCGCGATCCTCGAGGTCTGCAAAAAGAGCAAACACCTGAAGGGCACGATGGTGAAGGCTCTGAAGGAGGCTTCGAGCAGTCTCCTCGAGGTCGTTGAGGTTCTGGCCTTCAGGGGGGAACCTGAGGAATCGCGGCAATTGCGGGCGGATAACGCCCGTCTTTGTTGCGAGGTGTCCTTCCTCAGGGAGGAGTTCGTTAAGGTTCGCAAGGACTTTGACGATCTTAAGTCCTCTGTCGGTCAGCCTCCGATCTCGTCGGGGGGGTTACCGTCCGGGTCGTTGTCGGTGGATCCAGACGTGGTTGAGGAGTTGAGACGCTCCGTATTGTCCTCGGAGGGAGTTTTAATTAACTCCCGTTTTGAAGGGCTTGAAGAGCGTCTCTTCCCGGCGCGGATCCACCGGCCGCCACTCGCGGCGGAGAGGAGACAGTCGGCCGCAGTCGCGGCGACTGTCTCGGAGTCGGAGCCGCCGGCGGCACCTCTGGTTCCAGAGGAGGCGTGGTCGACGGTCACGAGGAGGAGGAAAGGCTTGGGGAAAAGAAGGGCCTTCCCCAGAAGCCGGCTCCAGCGAATAAGGCCAGTGGTGGTAAGGCGACTTCTTCAGCAAAGAAGAAGTCGCTGAAAACACCAAGTGCGGCATCCCGGAAGCTGCCGTCACCGCGTCCTTCTGCAGTTCTCATAAAACTGCAGAGCGAGGTGGCAGCGGTGGGTGTGACGCACGCCCATGTCCTAAGGTGCCGCCGAGATGGTCAATCTCAGCAACATAGTCCTAAAGGACGGGCTTAAAATTCGCCGTTCAGCGGTGGGTGCCAGGCTTCTGGAGTTGCCTAAGGGTGCTCCAAAGCAGGCAGAAAAACTGGTGGCAAAGCTTCGCCTAGTTTTAGACGGTGTGGCAGATGTCGTCCGGCCAGTTCGGCGGGTAGCCGTGAGACTAAAACGTCTGGAAGACTCTGTCACGCAAGACGCCGTAGTGGACGCGATTCGCCGCATCACGCACTGCTCTGACGCGGCCCTCTTCGTGGGGAAGATCCGCCGGGGTGGTTATTGGGACATGGGCGTTGCCTTTGCCCGACTCCCCATTGATGCACCGATATCGCTGGTCGACGTCGAAATGGTCCTGGTGGGCTGGACCTCAGCCAGGGTGGAATTGCTGGAGGCGCAGCGGTTGCACTGGTTCAGGTGCCTGACACCTGGACATGTGCGTGCGGCTTGCCCGTCCGCGGTCGACCGCAGCGCTGCCTGTTTCCGGTGCGGTGGTTTGGGTCAGAGGTGGTGAGCCACTTGTACCGGAATGTTGCAGTGCGCGGTCTGTGCGGACCGAGGTCTCCAAGCGTCCCACCTATTGGGGAGCCGAGTGTGCAAGGCTCCGCGAGTTCGAGGGCTAGCACCTGGTGTAAAACCCTCGAGCGCGGAGCCCAGCATGGAGCCGGCTGTGGCTATGGCAACATAGTCAGGCTTGGGTGGGGGGAAGGGGATCCCTCCACAATCTTTCAAGCCTGCGAAAAAGGGATGGGTACTCCTCGTGCCCTCTTCGTGGAACACGTCGAGGCATCGCGGTGAGTGCGAAAGCGATCCCGTGGTGTCCCATTATGACGGCGGCGGCAACCATCAGGTTTAGTGAGTAGGAGTCTCACTTAACCACTTCCATCATCCCCTGTATGGAGGTGTGTATCCATGAGGAATCCTGATGTTAAAAAAAAAAAACAAAAAAAGGGTCGTGTGTTATAACACATTAATAAAACTCGATAAAATCTAACAGTTATTGTTGTATGGTAGGGCATCTTTAAGAATTCATAGTTCTATAATCTGGTACAAGACGCTAGGAAAATGATTATACGAGAGTTTTCTGTTATAAAAAAATTATATTGGACGTACATATATTAAAACCAAACATATTAAGCCCAGAGGTCAGCACCAGGCAGGTGACGTGAGGAGTGTCTCCCCTGGCCGGCCGCCCCTGTTTGTTGAGCTAAAATGTTTGCGTCCAAGCATTTACACTCTGATCTGTAAACCGATTTAAAAGTATCAATCATTTTTATATAATCTCTAGTCACGGATATATATTATATAATATTTGATTTCTAATCTTATCTAACTTGTTTTGTAATTTAAAGTCCTAATAAACTTCTATTATTGATTAATCCTAAACAAAGGGGGATTATTTTTGTTTATTTCTTTAAGTTAACCGACAAAAGTCGTTATGTCAAAAGTGAATTAGTTTTTTTTGTATTTAAGATGTTGTTTTTTGTAAGATAGGTACCTATGTCCAGTATCAGGTGCGTCTCGTAACCGGACACCTCTCTCCCCTGTCATTACTGTGTTTTGTTGACTCGTGTCAGATGAAAATGACCCAAGTATTAAGCGTTCATAGTATTGGTTTGTAATAGCAATAGTTGATACGAATTCAAATTATTTTGTGACACATGAAAGCTCTTTAAAAGTTATGTTCGAAAGAGAAGAAACTATTTGCATAATAATATTGAAAAACCAGCATTCCTATTCAATAATAATTATTTCTCTGATAGTAATTCGCTTTTTCTCGTAACAGGCACCACATTGGCATGTCCACGTCTGAAGTCTGGGAGAGGCAAACATACAGTACAAACACTCAAACAGGGACTCGTTCAGCGAAATACATCACGATTGTATTCTTCAAGTAATTTGTCACACCTTATGTGATGGCTCTAGAATATATTTTATTTTATTTACACAATAAAGTTAAGATATATCATCCGAATATACATTATAATTATTTAGTTTTATTATGCAGGGTCTGAGCTAATACTACATTTATATATTTTTTTGACATTATGTTATGATAACAAGATCCTGATATTTGGTTATATTAAGTAAATATTCTGGTTTTTAGTGCAGTAGTGTGTGTGTTATTATAGGTAAGTAGGTAGGTACTTATAACTTGTACCTCATGTTCAAAATATAAATTGCCAACAGACTGGTTGTTCCACATATTTGTTCGTTCTTAGAAAACAGCTAATCAGCAGTACCAAAATAATAGGTACCTACTTACTAATATTGGAACTTTATATATTAATGTATTGAACAAACTGTACCTACAACATTTTATACAATATTTTGTTATTTAAGTAAGATTTAATAATGTGAAGCAACTGAGAAATATAAACCAACAAACATACATACACATGTGTGTGTGTCTGTGTGTGAGCTAGTTAGACGAGACACGAGAGAGTAGGTACCTAGTACAGTTATATGGAGACGGGTAGGTAGGATGCAAATTGAGCAGTATTCACTTCTGTAAACCGAGTTACAGTAACACTCCTCATGCGGAGATCAGCCAGTGAGGAGAGGAGCGGAGGACAGGTTTCTTTCTCATTATAAAAATGTGAATTAAACTTAAGTCTCAGCTTAACATCTCGCCCTGCTCTTCTTCGTGTTGGTAGAAAAAAATATTAAATACCTATAAGAAATAATATTGTAGGCAAATGATATCAATGATTCATATTTCCTATCAAGTAACTTATTTAAAATGAAATTTAGATAAGTAGGAAACGGTTCCCATGATAATAAATAATAAATAATAATCCCCGCTGTTTTCTCCACAGTGTCCTCTTCCTGTTAGTTTTACGAGCAGAAAGTAACCGTCGGGTGCAGCAAAGAGTTGCAACAGCGAGGTGTGTCCGGATTGTTATTAAGTTGCCAGTTTATATCCGCCGCAGTCGCTTCAGGAGTTACTTGGAATATTTTTAATTATATATTTTCTTATCCTTATAAAACTAAATAAGGGTACCTTCATATTGACTTGAAGGTTTATATTTTCAATTGACATTTCATAATTTATGATCTATTTAGGTTTTTATATAATTATAGAAAAAAAAAATTTGGTATGTACTTGAAAAAAACCTACATCTAACGTATCTTTCTACCTAATTACTCCTCTATAAAAATATATAACCATTTACATAGTTTAATAAGAGTACTTAGTCAGTCTCTAATGAACAATTCTCATTAAAAGCTGGTAAAAGCGCTGAAGAAGCTATTAAAACGTATGTAATATCCCTAGGTACCTAATTACTGGAGCACTAAAACGTAGACTACCTAAAGTCCTAGGTAATCAGGCGAGCTCAGAGGCGGGGGGGTGGGGGGTGGTGGGGAGGTAGAAGCCACTCTAATTATGAAGGAAGATTGAGTGGCGTAATACTGAGAGGTAAATAAATTAGTATTTTCATTTTTTATTCCAAGCATTGGCTTTGTTTGTAATTTAATAAGGAGTTTAAATATTTCACTTCAATTATGCAAAATTATGTAATAAAAGAAATTAATAAAGAAAATTTGTTATGCAATAATTATTATTTTTTCCCCCGGTGACGCAGTAATAGCCAACAGAGCTAACAGCATAGACATACAAAAAAAAATAAGCAATAATTAGAGAAAAAATACTAACCAATATCTATATGTGTATCTACTACATCTAAGAAGATACTTAAATACTCCATTAAAATTTAATATCATACATGAACAAAATGACTTTTTAATATTATCGTTGTTGAATAAAGACATCACACACACAAAGCATCAATAACAACATCCACGCACACAGGCGTACACCGCGCTCTACATACCTTATCGACCTCCTTACAGGGCGCGCCTCACCTAAATTTAGAACACCTCAAGAAAACATCAATCCTACCAACACATGCGCACAAAAAAATATTTACCACCCACACAAACAACCATCCACTTCAACAGGTAAGCAAGACTGACATACCTGTGTTACCTGGGACACCTTTCAACCAATCAGCGCGCAGCACACCTGCGCAGCTCGATAAAACAGGGCGTGGCGATCCGAAGGCGGGTATTCACCTGTCCGTACCTGACTCAAGGTACAGGTAAGTACGGATTGGTGGAGCTACGGGGTTGGATCTTCCAATGGGATAGCGGAACAATACCTGACAGGTAACACCGTCTCAGGTATTGGCGGGTAAGTAGGTCACGGAGTATACGTTATTGCGCAGAGGTTCCTTCTTACGTAACTATGTAAGTACTTGGTGTTATGTGACTTATTTTTTTCACTAAGCAGTACTAGGTTGGCTAATAACATTACACCTATTTACTATTAAGGTCACGAGGTCAAGGTCTCTCCACTGTGTGTTTTCTCATTTCACTTAAACATGGTAACATTAGATCCATTGTCTATGACATTCACCCAAAAGTGAATGTGTAAGTAATATGCAGCAAATTCAAGGATATATTATATTTATCAGAGATGTGAGTATAAATTGTAATAAAACATTCTTATTCCCGAGTAGGTAGTAGCTAGTACCTACTAGCTGAGGCTGCTGTTAAGCGTTATTATAATATATATAAATCTCTACTTCCCACATAAATTTCCAGTTAAAACTACGTCTGAAGCTTAGGTCCCAGTAATACCTTGAGGGGGGACGCACCTAAGGACGTACATAGCGCGGGGGGGGGGGAGGGGGTGGTCGGGTGTGGATCGGGAGGGGGAGGGAAAAATGTTCTACCCAGTGTTTTAAGCGAAGGTTTAGATGGCTATTTAATTAAAAATAAAAGTAAGGTAGGTATCCACTGCTTCGTGGTGAGTGAGTGAGTGAGTGAGTGAGTGAGTGAGTGAGTGAGTGAGTGAGTGAGTGAGTGTACTTAATATAATGTGTCTTCAAACATCCTAGAATAAGTAAACATTGAAAGAATCTATAAGGAAATATCAAGGCAATGGAACAATTGAATGTTAAATTCAACTGTCACGTATGGACAGTATGGTTGTATACTTTTAAGGTCTAACGTTTATACGATTTGAAGGTATGTAGGTATACGAAGTTGAGTTAGATTTGTAAAATAAATGTTGCTTGATCACTGTTTCATATATGCTAGACCATTACTCATAAAGTACATTACATTATAAAATGTATTCGCCGCACGCTGCAGTTAGTTCAAAGGTAAACTAGCGAGTGTAAGTTTTAACGAGCGCCGCTAACTTCAACTGCAACGTTCGACTCACGATACTGTTAGAATCAGACTTAAAAACTATATTACAATATTTATATCATAGATTTTCTGACAGCCTTCTGAAATTAAAGAATTAATTTAAAAAATCAAATGTAATCAAATGTAATGTATGTAATCGAGCAGTGTTCTGAGCCTCAAAAACAAAGTGATATATTATATTTTAAATAGAGACGTAGGTGCCCACAGTACCCTGACGACACGTCACGTCAGTCTCTAGGGCGCGGGTCCATGTAGTCCAACGGTAGCAGATTCCTCGAGTACTCTTTTAATTTAATATTAATATTGCTATTACTTTTGACTATCTGTAATGTATGTACAGACATACCTACATTTTCCGACTACCTGACTTTTAGGTTATAGTAGGTAGCTATGGAGGTATTTCAAAGGTAGGTATTATTGAATACCTCGAGGTTTAGAGTCAATAGAGACAACTCTACACACTCTTAAGATTGTCAATTGGTAAGTGATATACCTATCACTATGCAATCTGCAAGGCGTCGCGACGCCGATACGACGCCAAAACAATATGGTGGAGAATGTTAGTTTATTTGCCATTTTACAGATCTCGAGTACGGAGGTAGGTCTTGAGTAGATATCTATCGGAAACTAAAATATTTATAACATTACGAAATGATTTCATTTTCGATTTATTTCAAAAAATAAGTCGGTAGGTATGTGTTTATATTTCTTTATTGTATATAGGTTAGGTCGATTATATATATTAACCTACCTTCATGATTGAACGTAGTTCTTGTGTAGAGAAATCTTCAGGAAAAAAGACTGACCTATTGGAAGAACGATGAAAAATAATATTAAACAAACAAGCAGGTGACATATTTACCTTTTTTAAAAATATGTTTGTAAATATAAAATAAACAAATAAAGTGGAATATTAAGAGGTAACGAACAGCCCCAGGTCATTGTCCTAGTATGTCGTCTGTCGGCTGCACTGTGCGCGGACGAACTGGGAAATTAGACATAGTGTTGTAATTAGCCAGGTTGAGGCAAGTTGGAACTCGTTAATATTTAAAATAAAAATAGTAGGTGCTTACTCTAATATGATTATAGGTCTGTTATGAAGTATTACTATTAAACTATAACTTGTTTATGTAGGTATAGAGATTGTTTAATAGAATGTAGAGATTAGGTAGGTAGGTAGGTAGGTAGGTACCTACATAATATTTGTAAAAAAATATTTTTAAAATCTTAACTCCAATCACAATAGCTTGTAAGAACTAAAGAGTCGAATGAAAACCCATAAGTCATATAACAAAGCCGCAATCTTAATTTTAAACTCATAGGTAGTAGGACGTCGTAACAAATCGCTAAACTTTTCGTTTCTCATAAACCACTAGAAGTTTTCCAATCTCGCGCTCTCCGTGACGTCATACTCTCTAACTATTTTATAACACCCTTACTAACCTTACACATCGAACAACACACTGTTAGTATTTATTCCATTTCTTTTTATTTTAATATGCTATTTTATATACTTATAGCTAAATATCTTTTAGCATTAATAAGAAAACCATAAATCATACAAAAAATAAAATACATATTGTTTCTGCTTTTAATACCAATGAAATGCAACAATTGAGATTATATTATGTATTAACAAATAATTAATAATATTATTACCTTAAGTCATGTTGAGTACATCATCATGGAGGCGTCAGTCATCATCAGCTCTATTTGTAACACTAACTGAATGTACTTAGTTTCCTGTCAGTGTAAAAGTCCTCTTACAGTTTTATAGCAAACTTACAATGAAAATAAACTTTAACATTGTCACTTGGTAATTGTAAATCAGGAATATTGAAAAGGTGGTTCGATTGTAAATAAAATAGTTTATTGAATTTTGAGATGTTCTTTCAATGTATTGTAAGAGTTCTTTATCTAACATTGTTAATTGCAGCCTTGTTGCAGTTAGGGAGAGATAATACCTACTTATCTACTTAATTACTTATCATTTAATGGTTGTAGATAATTGTATCGTGAGCATTTCTCTACGTCAAGTTAAAAAAAATAAACAATCAACCAATCACAGCGATGTTTTTTAATAAGTCGTAGGTAGTGTACAACTAATAATGGAGTACAAATTTAGTAATTTACTGTAGGTGGGTATTAATAGTAGGGGATAAGATCTTTATCTATTTTATATCGTTTATTAAAAAAACACTATCTTTTCCTTACTAACCGATCTTAATTTAACTACAATCCGTATAGTTCATCATCTTACTAAACACACTCACCTGTTGTTCAGATTTCAGTTCCATGTGTGTGTGTGTGTGTGTGTGTGTGTGTGTGTGTGTGTGTGTGTTTCAGGTAGACATTTACAATAATCAGTCTGTGATATAGTTACAGAGACGTCTGTCTGTAACTATATCACTTTCTATCAAACCTGCAATTCATAAGCGGAAATAGTTCAAGAGACAGTAATTATAATTGAAATGAACACATACCTATTTACGTCACGATACTATAATATAGGTGTCTCGTGTAATAGTGTGCGCATAACATAGAAATGTAACCATCTTCCTAGCAGCACATACAGCGTGACCTGGTCCCGCAGGACGACACGCTCTGTTACCGTCACGACTATTATCCAGCTTTGATGACGTCACGCCGCGTTACCCGTCAAAGCCTTATGTAGTTGAAAGCAGGTCAACGACTGTGGCGCTCGTGGTTTACTCAGTGATATGAAAACCGCATTCAATAGAGAATTAATATACATGAAGATATAAACAACCTTGGCTTTTGAAACAGTAACAATTAAAAAACTAAAAAGATGTTTTAAAAAAGTGCTTGTAAACTTCCTCACATCGTTATTAGTTCCAGATCTAGTTCCCGCAGCCTCCTGTCCGACGTCACCTATTTTTTGTTCGTAACTCGTTTTTCTCACACACCGGGCGCGTGAATTCATTTCGACGCCCAAAAACTCTCTACACCTTTTTTATTCGCGAACTGAATATGAAATCTGAAAGTTTGCAAAAAAGGCACGCTCGGTAATCAGCACGTTTGAGGATGCTCATTTGAATTAAACATTATTCAAACATAAAACAAATTGACCTTGAACTGTCTTTCATGAATATTATTTATCTACCTAATCGGAAAAATGTATTTTTATTGTATCAGGCACTTCTTTACTGCTACTACCCAACTGATTGCAATTCCAATAAATAGGGTAGGTATTTATTATATAAAAGTATATAACATACCTACTATAATCATAATCGCTGTGATAAATTTTACACGAAAATCAATGATGAATAATCTAACAAAACAAATGCTTTTCAGTAAACAATAATTAGAAGTGAAGAATTTAATTAAAATTGGTAGAGCAAGTGATTCCAATAACAAGAACTACAAGAGGCGGTAGATAACTGTATCAAGTAGGTACCTATATCAGAGCGAGGTGGTAGGTAGGTCTGTGTGGCGAGCACGTGTGTCAGGACAAAAAACACGCCTTCATAAAACGAGATGCCGCGGGGGTCGGCCTAGTGATGTCACACTGTCGATGAAACGAGAGATATTGTTAATTTTAAGACGTTTAAAATATATTGTTCATTTATAATTTTGGACATATTAAGACGACCAGCTAGGCTCATTGACCTATGTGCGAAAACCATTCAAATGCATAATATATTTTAGATAGCAAATAATATAACAATTTAGAATTGAAGTATACATAATAAAAAAATTAAAAAACACAATGTGGTAAAAAAACACCATTGACGTTAGTAAAGAACAACTAAAGACGAATACAAGATAAAAATGTAAAAAAAAAACAAATTATACATTATAAAAGATAAATGCAAAGATCTAATAAAGTATCGAAAGTCTCGTCCCTAGACAGACGGGTTTAATTACAGTGCGCGGGCGACAGGTTGTCGCGTGACGTCACCAGCCCGTGTGGCCGAGGTGTTACCGACTGTACCCACTGCTGGGACTGTCTAATGATACAGAATAATGATAACGTTATTATGTTCTTACTTTTTAATGATATCGGTTTTGTTGTTCGTTTGACATATTATTAAATGTTAAACATTTTTATGTAATCTAATATCACCTACCAAAAAAAAAGATCTTATATTTTAATGAGTAGACTAGACGAAGCGCTTAAAAAGTAAATAAAATACAATGTAGGAAAGAGTTAAAACGATAATGAAGGAGGCACGTTAGTAGACATTGTAGGGCTTCACCAATCAACTGAGTAACTACCTTGTATACGGGCTCTGTTGTGAACGAAGACTAGCTCATACTACGGGTTCATTAAATTAATGAGAGTACAATGTAAATTAATAAACACTAGCTGGATCATTATATATTTAATAATAATAGAATATGTACAAAGCCCAATGTAAAATGTTTGACAACTAAATCGTTTTCAAAATACCTAAGTTGTGTTATCTCACAGACGCGGGGTCACGGCGTGACCTCGGCCGAGCTGATATCTAAAAACACACCTTCATTGAACTTATAAATTGTTCTTATTTCATATGATAACACAATTAATTATGACTCTTCATATGTAAATAAAACTAATAATATTTTAAATCATATTTTTTTTATCTTCATAAACACCAGTTATATTTATAATTCAAAATAAATTATATTAAAAAAAAGTATATGTGATTTTGTTAAATATTTCTTTATGTGTAACACTTTTTGTCCTTATTTTAAAAATACAAAAGCTTTTTAGTTTTGAGAATAATATTCAAAAGGTCACAACGGTAACAATAACTCAATAAGAAAATATTCACGTTTTGATAAAAATTAACCAAATTAATATTTAAATCCCAGTCCGTCTCTGTTATGAATAGCACGTGGTGACCCACACCTCCTCAGGTAACTGCGGTCCTTTTAAACGTTTACCAACATATGTTTGCTTATAAGTTACTGTTTATTTCAAACGCATAGAGTAGAAAATGGGTGCAGTAAATATTTATAAAAAATGGTCATCCGCAATACCTAATAATAATAAGAGTTTTGATGGTCTTATTACTGAGAGGTAAGGTCCATTTTTCTCTCAATAAGTCTCATAATATACTCGTCAAAAGAGGTTTCATAAATAGTATAAAAAATGATGTCCTGCCCACATGTGCTTCGAAGAATTAGTTCACGACGTATGAGGCATAAAAAATACATACGTATATTATACAGTTGCATGTACTAATATGTACCTAACTACTGGCAACACCGGGATAGCCATCTAGAGCTTGTTCCTAACACTATGAATTTGTAGACTACATTTAATGTTTTATAACATGAAGTCGAACAAAATCAAGAGTCAACATGTAACCGGGGCTCACTAAATGTCTAATCTACTGACTATTTATAACACTTAAACTACAAAATTTAAATCAAAGAAACAAATCGCCATACATTCAAAGAAGTAAAAAACATAAAACTCTATCGTAAATAAAACACAATGGTCTCGTTACCTTAATTCTTGACAGTTTCTTGTTTATTTGAAAAAAATCTTATCTAATGTATTTTTTAAATATTTACTTTTGCTAAATAAATTCTTATCTGTTATCTATATTACCTACATTGTTTTTAAAATACTTTTTTAATCAGTTTGTTGATGTTTGTTACTAATTTTTATTAACTGTTTGTGTATTTTAATTATGTTTGAACGATAATGGGTAATTATTTTGAGTTATTTTATTATTTAGTGTGGCTACTAACGCCATCTAGTGGCTAGTAGAATATTTGTAAGAGGAGCGATGAAATAATGAAGAATATTGTGGTTTATTATTATTATTATTACTATCGAATTACATACAAATTTTGAGCAAATTACATATTTATTGACAATTAATAAAATAAGTTATAATAATTTATTTCCTTTAATTTTTAGGTGGATTTATTTAAATTTATACGAAGTCTTATTTAAGTCTACCTCATAACTATTATCTAGACAATGATGCCTAACAATTAGTTAATCCTTTTTCTCAAACATTTAGTGTTTTTAAACGTGTTATCTGCAGATCTATTGTATTCAGTAAATATTTAGACGACGTCCAAGTAATTTGTTGTTATTTGTATGATAATTTGTTTGAAAATGGTGTATAGTATATTAAATGTAGATAATAATCTAGTCAAGGTCACGTTGTTTCGCGTTAGAGCCCGAAGTAGGGCGCGTCGATAACTAGAGTTAATTCCGCGAACGTCCGACCGACATCGAACTACACGTCGATCTAGGAAATGTTATTTTTGTATTGAGGTAAAAAACATTTCATATCTTTATATCATAGATTATTATTGATTTATTTTCAGAAAGTATGCTTGTTATTTTTCTTACTGACAAATAAGTAGGTAATCTACCTACTTTTATATTTAAAAAAAAAGTGAATCCTTCTACAATATATTGTTTAGCGTGTTACTGACGAAACCTTAAGTACACTTAAATAAATCGTTTTTTGTCAACCACTTTACTATTTAATTTAATAAATAAATTGGTGTGTTTTCAAATTATTTAAATTCATAAGGAGATGTTAATATATTTTATTACCAAATTCCAAACTTTAATACTGACAGAGTGAGGAAGTTTATCGAACTTACCTCAAAGCGGTAGTTGTAAAAAAATGGCGGGTCTGGATATAAAGAGCCTCTCACACACCGAGACACCGGACGCGCGCTTCCCGAGACCGAGAGAACATACACACGGCTAAAGTTACTGCTAATAGTGTTTGTTTGTTTATTGTATAGTTGATTGAAGCGGCTTATTATAATTATTGTTAAATTAGCTTATTGATTACTTGTATTTAAATGTTAAACTTGTCTTATCTAGTCACGTTACTCGTAGTTTTATTTCTACTACAATTATTCAGACTTGGCTCTTCATCGATAACAATAAAAATTGAGTATTATAAAAAAAAAACACAACATTCAGTTTAAGAACAGACTAAAAAAATGATGTTACACGTGTTTTTTTAAAGGCTTCTAATTCAATAGCAATTAATAAAGTAGACATTTAAGAATGTTTTAATAAAAAAGTAATGAGAATTAATAACAGTAATAGTCGCTGTTACAATAAATGTCTGGCGAACAATCAAGAATGCGCGGGAATTACAATTATCAGTATTAACACCTTTGAGTGGTGTCTCTTCAAGTACCTCATCACCGGGTGGCTGTTTGTATACTTCACTATTATATATTTGTAGTTCAATAAACCCTTTTTTAAAATCAGGATTTCATCTTATTAGTTATTATTCAATATTAACTACAATACCCTTACCATTTTCTATCAATCACTTTATACTTATCTTTTACATATTCTGTGCTAACTCCAAACTACTGTGACTCGTTTAGAGATAGGTATAGACTCATATCTATTAGATTATGAACTGCTCTTACAAAATAAATGTATAATTTTTTGTTTTTAATATTTCCTCTCATAATAGTTTCATATCTATATTCCTTTATCAATGTTCCCTAAATTAAATTATACTTAAACTTGAATTTATAATAGGTATCCCTTTCTATGCATAGGAATGTTATTATCAAATTTAGTTTTACTTTCTCTCGAATAAAAGATAAAATGTTTTCTTCAAATATATATTTAGATTCATTTGTAAATGATGAATTCCATCTTATTATATATTAATTATTGTGTTTTGAGCGTATTTTTCCTAATAACAAAATAATGAAATAAAAAATAAAAATTGATAACGTCCTGTTAAGCCTCTAGATTGATTATATTTGTTTTTAGTGATATTAAGTCCAACAGGTATTAACCCCAGTACTATTTCAGCCCACACGGGATGACAAAAGTGAAGTAGGTAAATAAATAGACCGCTCAGGAATTATAAATGTCCCCCAATTAATTCACACTTCAAGGAAGTCTTCAGCTTCCCTTCACACTTTATATGATTATTATAAATTATAAATACAGATGAGTTTGGGATTGAAAGTCATTTATCGACAATAATTAACAAATAATTCTAACTCTGAATAAATTATATTTTGAGTGAAATCAATGACATATTGAAATCGAGTTTTGTGTAGAGAGAATAGAGTATTGACATGAAATATTAATTACCTGTTATAATAATAACAGTAATATAGAATATCAAGTAATATTTGTTATTGTCATCTTCATCATCAGAAGCTACATAATATAATTTCGTCCTCTTAGCGACCCTAGTATATACTTAGTATATACATGTTTCATTAGTATATACATGTTTCATTAGTATATACATGTTTCATTAGTATATACATGTTTCATTAGTATATACATGTTTCATTAGTATATACATGTTTCGGTATGAGATACTATACTCTAGTTGATATTTTGGTGGAATTCTTCTAACGTGGGTGCCGGTTGTGTTAAAGTTTATATATTATATATTATATAATATACATCGGCGTATTAACAACATTGGAACAACATAATGCTACGTGATTTATGAGATTTGAATTTTTTTTCTTACATCGCTATCTGAGTTCTCTAAGCAATATCTCTAAGTATGTTTGATAAATATCTACACTAATAAACGCTAACAACGATAAATCTTTTTAACAGGCGCGATAACTAACGCTCACAGAGTAGCTCTTCAACAGAACTTCCCGCAGAGTGGCTGCTCTGTGACACTACCAACAAATTAAAACTATTTCAATCACAATTTTTGTGTAAAAATATTTTATTGAATATTATGTTTATTACAGAATGCATATTATTTTTTTTTTAAAGTAATTATATATCTCTTTTAGCTATACCTACCTACTTATTCGAGGCAAAAATATAAAACAAAAAAATTTTACTACTAAAGTGTTTAAAATTTCATTTATATAAAATAAATAATTATTCTCAATACAACATATTCCATTATTCCATCTTCTTGTAAAAAATGTACGGAACCCGAAGCAAATAGATTTAGGCGTAAAATATGGAGTTTCATAATATGAACCGGAAGCGCTTAGCTAATAACAATGGATACAGACTATTTATCGCGCCTCATAACTCATATATAATACATACTTATTTATACATGCTTTATATGTACATGTTGTTACATGGTTCTCTCTTATCTTCCTTAAAATAGAGACGCCTACTTCCGTTTCTGTTCAGATTCGTCGAGGACTTGAGTCCTCGACATTGATGTTTAAATGACAAACTGCCGAGCACATCAAATAATCAGACACACATCCAAACGTAAAATAAAGTTTCTAATTAGTAAAACATTTTATGTACCAACTATGATTTTATTTAATTTGAGTTTTTAAACATAAACAAGTTCTATAATTCAAAAATGGTAATCTCATATAAGATGTGTAAATAAATACATTGAGATCAGAGGCGCTTGGCACACGACATCAGCGATGACGGGCTAATGCGTTACTAACGCCGGCCAGTGTGAACAAACCTTGTTTATTTATACAGATTGCAAGTATACAGAGCCTTTTAAACATACTATTATGACTATATAATAATGTAATTATAAGGGAAATGTATTCACAATAGTGAATCCCACGCGGACAAGATATATTTAACAATGTACTTGGCAAGTTTTCATGTTTTTTATTTTATTTTGGTGAGTAATAAATGAACCCTTGTAGTCAATACAATAATCAATTTAATCAAAATATTCTTGAAGATGAAAAGATTCGAATACTGTGATAAAATATAAAATAAAACTAAGTGATTCATAGTTTTCTAGAAAGTTACGCACGTCCTGCCTCTGAACAGAAACTACTCTACGTCACCGAATAAAATAACAGAAAAAAATGTTTACACCATCGTCAAAGTTATCAATACGCCTGTCTGTCCGTTGAAGCGATTTTTGAGTGATCCTCTGTTATTTGATTAATGCACCTCCGTTGGAGTCACGCCAACAGACTGTTGCTCTCAGCAATATACAAGTTTTAATAACTGCTACTAGGAAAACAATCAATTTGGAACATATTTGTTTCTCTTACCAACACTTATCAAAATTCGTTTAGACGAAGGTGAAGTGGATAGATATGGTGAAAAATATTATAATTCAATGTAGCTTAAATCTAAATCTAAAATACCTAAGTATTATCTACAGTGGCATCGTTTAGAATATAGCCCACAACTGTCTAATGTAAATAAAAGTGTAGTCCACCTCCGACGCAGACAAATGTTGCTTGTTCGACCGACAAGCTCTCCACCTGTTGTCGCGTACTGAAAACGGTTATTTTTGAAGAGATTATTCTGAAATATCTTTGTAAGTTACCTACTTTTAAAAAGAGGATACTTTTGACAATAATTCAAAATCATGAAGTTGTGTGAAATCAAAATACCTAAATAATGGTAGTACCTTTATGCTTTTCCATATTCTAGTAACTTCTAAAAATGTACACATACATCAATAGTCAAACATCCACTCATCGCTAATTCAACATAAATGTTTTAATGAAATCTTGTCAGTCAAAGCTCGAACGGGTAATTAAAACAGAGAATAGACACATGATAATATATATTGTACTATTCTAAGGTCATTACAGAGCTGCTATTAATACGAGGCAGTCATTGGTTCCTCTCCTGCAGGTAATGCTAATCGCTTGACATTTCATCTCAGCAGCGTGTAACAGAACGTGATACGTCTATTAATCATACAGACAGCTGACGTTCACTAATTAGTCGCCGACGCAATCGCCTGTGGACATAGATTTCATTGAGAGCGCCCTTTATACATTATAATGATGCGTGAAATATATATTAAAATCTTTATGATCTAAAATAAATAATATTATCTTCATACGAAAACAACTTGACATTCATATATTTTCAAGTACATCTGGACAATAATTCCGTGGGAGGGCAGTCTGAAGTCTCCGGAACGACCTGTTGTAACGACCATCGGATTCCGCGAAACCAAATAAATATTCAGATCCAGGTGTTCGCAGCATACTTACATAAACGTGTCTGCGCTCTTTTGTTTTACATCTCGGTTTTTAAATTATCATACACATTGAAAGCAACCTTACTGCTGTTTAATAAAGTACATAATGTACTACAGATTTTCGATACATACATCCATTGGTATCTAAAATGAACTTTATCAGTGGTAAATATAGTTGATTTTTAAATATATCTGGTGTAGGTTGGCGCCACGTGTCAACCGCCTGCGAATCAGAAATAAAACAAATAAAAGAAACGTATTTTTTTAATAAGAAAAAGTAATAAACTCGAGGTGAATGTACGTGAGATACCCTCGTCGATTGATATACTAAATGTGAGAAACAACTGGTGTAAAGTTGAGACTGTATGGTAAAATAATTGAAGCGTGTCGAGTTTATTATTACTACTACTATTACAATATTACACTCTACCGCTTAGATAATACTCCCTGATGAGTTCTTCGTTTACGCTTACAGTAACCTCAGAAAGCTTGTGGTATTAGCGTTTGGTTCAGTTTTCTCTATTATTTGCTAAACACGGTCGCCGTAGCGACGAGAAGTTAAAAGACAAAAGAATACGTTTCAAATATGACGACGATATCACTTCATACGTAAATAGATTTAACGTCGTGGGAGATAACACTAGAGATCAATTCTCATTTTTATTTCTTACACCATAGAGTTCACATTGCGTGTGATTCGAAATAAGTGCATTTCCTTCTGAGGTTTTGTTTTTAAACTGTAAATGACAGACGTGTGAACGCCGAGGCGTCTGTTTCACAGGACAGTGTGAAAGGGCCTTTTAATTCAGTGATTAGTGATGGGGCTCTGTGACGGTGAGTGGGTTTCTCACATATTTGGATCGTCGGTATAATTAGTTTTATTTTTAGTTAAGACCGAGGAGGGCGGTACCTGTGTTTCTATTTTGGTCCAACAGTTTTTTGTATATTTGTATTTGAATTCGGATACAAATTTAGAATTATTATACATATATTGCATGAAAAACACTGAATGAATCTTTAACTATTTAATAAGTATATTGCTTAGTAGGTACATGTGTGTATGTAGCATATACCTACTATAATTTTGTAATTTTCAAAGACGTGTAGTTGTTATTAGTAAGCAATCAGAACTGGTTGACGCACTGTAATCATCCTAATCAATCTTAAAAGCATCCACTTAACATAACGACCGTAGTTCCCAAAGTATGAACGGTCACTCAAGTCCTTACTGCTTCATATTGTTCAAATCTAACCCCAAGTATGCAAATTTTATTTTAAAAAAATGCAAGTGTCCGACCACATGTCGCTCGGCCCGCGTTTTATTACTTTTATTGGATTGTCCACTTTGGCCCACCTTCCTCCGTTTCATTTGAATGCCTACTTACTTTCAGATTGCATATCTCGTTTGTTTTTATGTTTCATTTAGTTTAGTTTTATTAAAATTAAATGTCTCTGGATTCAAGACAGCGTTTAGTTTTAATCCGATATAAAGATGCCAGTTATTTTTTAGAGTTTGGTTTTTTCTCTCTGGTTCTATAAGTCTGATTATATGTGATTAATTATTTAGTTGTTACATAATTATAACATTATCATAGTTATATAATTGAATATACAACGTAGGCTCTCTTGTTTTTGTAATAAATAAACATTTCAAAGACTTACATAAAGAAAAATAAAGGAAAAGCCTGAAAACAAAATGAGTTAAGATCTCATGTGTGATATCTTGATTTTACGATGGTCTCGTTATTACGGACGAGGTGCAAGATTACCGGAACCTCGTAAACCGGACACCCGCTGCACGCGATGTCTTCAGGTCGATATGAGGGTTTAATACCGAGGAACTTTATACATCTTGCTGAATAAAATAATATACAAAATAAGTTAATCAATGTATATTTCTTTATGTTTGATTTCTTTTAAATTGATACAGAAAAAAGGCACCCTGTATACATTTGTTGGTTTAGGATACCTTCATTGTAGAATATTGTTGTATATTTTTAAAGTGAGGTCGGGATCGTAATAAATGCGGCGCTGTGCCGAAACATATAAAGTATATAAAGTGTGACCGCGGCGGTCATCACACCACCTACCACTCCATGGGCTCACACGCGGCTTTTACTTTACTTTGGAGGTTTTATTTTAAAATATATATTTTTTCAGAACATTTTATTCTTATTTGCACGGAATAGCCGAATTCAATTTTAACATTCTTTTTGTTTTGCCATCTGCAACATCGCCTATGCAATATAAGCCATTTGGAAACAGGAGCTTCTGTAGGCTATATTATTTTTTTTTTCTTTTATTTCAATATGATTTTAATATTTTAAATAACTCAAAATTACTTCATCTACAGGTATCTTAAAAGAATATACTGCGTTCTTGATGAAATTAACATTTGGCTGGAGTTTACGATTAATTTAGAAATATATTAAATGTTCACTGCTTGTGTTATAATTAAGTTATTATTCATATTCATAATATATGTTTTTCACCAAGAACCATGTAAGCCGTGCTGGCTGTGGCAATATTATATCAACGAGAAATGTCAACGTAGCGACGTGTTTGTATGAAAAATATTCCAATATCCCTCCGCCCTCCCCCCTCCTGCCCCCCGGCGGGCGGTGTACAGTGATCGTTCCAAGATGGCCGGGACACTTCAAATTATGCTAGCTCTGGACATCACGTATATGTTAAGTTATATTTGTGTATAGTTGTGTATAGTCGCTTGTACATATTGGATATTATAAACTTTTCATATTATATCTCTCTAAAGATGTATACGAACTATTTTACAATTGGAGTAATAATGTCATAATGATCAAAAAATTGTATAACTTAGAAATCTGAACAATACTCCAAGATACTCTTAATGTCTCTCATATAGTCTGATAGTATCGTTTACTTCTTTCAAAACATTGACTACAATATATCAAATCTTAACGACATAAACAAGTTACCGTAAACATAATCCCAACATCAAACGGACAAACGGATAGCATCTGAAATATGATAATGCCCGCCCACGGCGGAGGTGACGTCCGACCGGAAGGGGGTTTCCCCTTGTCTTAATTTCCGGTCGCCAGATTTTGCGATATGCCTATTTTTATCCCTAGCTTAGTAAAATATGCAGGAATGTACAAAATAACAGCAATTTACGAAAATGTGTGTTTTTCTAATGTTTTATGGCAATAATGCATAAAGATTTCTAAATAATAACAAAGTGTAATGTCAGTTATTGAAAATAATTATTTATTTAATTCCTCAGAAGCATAATTTAAGTAGCAAAAATTATAACTTTGATGGAGAGCCATAAAAATATAGGTACATAGATACGAACTACAGCATCCTGGTCACTAGAACATACATCAAACCTGAGACCATTAGATACTATGAAAAACCAACTAAAAACTTTGCTTATTACCGCTCCATTGCCATTTCACCCCAAATACCCAAACTTTCGTAGAGTGAAATTACAAGTTAGTTATACAATGCGTCGTTTCCTGTACGTACTTTCAAATGAATGCCGAAATTCTTCAATCTATAACGAGACTTGTCAAATAGTAGTTTGATATTAGTATGGTATATGAGAAAACTTATTTCAACCGATAGTGGTCAAATATTGAAGATATATGATTGTTTTGCAACATGGTTTTTATGTACTGTAACGAGTATTTATTGTCGATATAATATAATATATAATATAATAGAGGAAAAGAAAATCCAAAGATAGGCCAAAGGCTTTTGTCGTAGGATTTTAAATTATGAAGTTTCATATGACTGAAAGTTTCATATTATTTTGATTCCTTGATGATTGATTGATTGACGTGACTCAACAGAAATAGCTTTTCTTTATTCTCTCGACTTCTACTAGTTGTTTAGTTGTAAAATATCTTACAGATCCGGTGGTTTAGGTTTTAAGATTTCCAAAGTGAAAATCAGATCTTAATAAGTTCACAACTATTTAACTATTTAACTTATACACAGAACATAGATAGACAAGCAGATAAAAAGAATTATGAAAATCAATATTCACGTAATACCTATAGCTGTTTCTAAAGCACCTGAGCATATATTTATCTTAATATCTTTAATAAACGAACGTGGCTTTAATAGAAAGACCCTATGATCTATATTTAAAAAAAAAAATCTGTTTTGGTTCAAAACATATTATAAAAAAATGGTTTAATTTCAATCCTGTAAGTTATCAGCGTGTGCTTTATGGTGTATTTTTAAATACATACAAACTATTTAAATACCTCCCTGTGTCTTCAATTGGTGACTATTACAGTGAAGTCCACGTGAACGCTAAGATCATTTGATATCATAAAATACCTCTGTTCTCTAAATTGATAGAACCACACAGTAATTACACTTGTGCCACTGCATTTGAGAAGCGTGATACGATTCTAGACCTAAACTACAAGGCAGTAAATACTAGAAACATATAACAGTGTTTTGTGGTTATACCAGTTAGGGACTAAAGTACAATTGCGTCGCGGCAACCGGACACCGGGATATGAAAGCGACAATAAAAGGTGGACTCTCTTGTTGATTGGTACAGTTGTGCAATCAAGTCATGAATATTATATATATTTCAGATACTACTATGAAAGGTTCAACTAAATAGTGGTGACTAACTAGGTACACGACTTGAGAACCGTACATTTTGGATACAATGGAAATTAAAACATCTAGGATTTCAGGAACTTGATAACTTTACCATCATCTACGAATTTTAAAAACTTTTGGTTTTAATTATTTGAAATGTTTTAACATGTCAACCATTTTGTTACATCTAACAATATAATAAAAATATTTAAATAAGGTGCAATGTTCGATTTAAACAATAATGGGACCCACAGTGCACTCTCATCCGTTTTACAATCATTACTTACAAAAAATATATTCACATGTTTATTACGATTGATTAATCCCCCAGACAGGTACTGACATCAGTCCGTACCAGTAGTCAGATGCATATAGGGACGATAATCCCATGTCATATTATCTCCCAGTCAGTCATCGCCCCCTCGAAGTTCAAGGCGGGTCGCGAGGTAAACGCACCTTTATTGGCTCCGCAATTGGTCATATCCGCTGACAGGTCTATGCCCTCACACACACACGTGCAAATAGGTTATCATGTGCAATGTGTGCTATGTGCTATTGAGAAATAATGTCCCAGATAACGTAGAAAATATAATATTTATTTTTATATAAATACTATTTACTTATTTCAAACATATTGTAAAGCACTTAACACCGATCTTAAGAGATGAATGAGATGAATCTTAACAGAATGTTAAGTTGTGTTAAATTAAGAGAGTTTTAAAATATGTAGAGCTTGAGCTACAGTAAGAAAAGCACTACAATTCTTAAGTTAAAATATAATATTTAAAGTTAAGGTTGTGATATTAATCACAGTATCCTAACAGCAGCTTCCAATAAATTGTATTCAATAAATAAATATATGGGTCGGACGTATCTCTTTATGAAGTCCGGAGACAGTACAAAGGTACAGAGTAACGCGCAGTTCCAATCCGTCTCCGTAACTCACATAACATGATACAATACCAACAAACCATTACCTCACTCGATTGCCCGCAATTGTCGACAATCATTGTCAATTTACTGACCCCCTCTCTCCCCCTTCACCCCCCACCCCCCCTCGCCACATGCACTAACGCTTTCACTTCTCACCGGTACTAGCAAAACGAAAAGTTTTAATGGATACTGTTGTAGGTATACTGAAAGTATAATATGGACTATGAGTTTGTATGTAGGAGGTAATCTTCAAAACTATTAATCCATACTAAGCAAATCTCTTACCAGAATTTGGAATGAATTATCAATAAATAAAAGCATTTTTAAGAAGACTTACAGTAAGTAATGTAAGTTTATTATTTAAAAAAGAAAAGAATTGTAGAGCTGCTTACAACCAACATTGCCTCCTGTAGTACACACAGACGATGTCGCGGGCCACTGGTAGTAAATATATAATTAAATACTGTAAAATTCAAACGAGTTTGCAAAAATAAAATGAATATTTTTTATTTCTGCGTAGAACACGTGTGTGAGATAAAAAATATGTTGAACAAACAAACACACGCCGCGGACGAGCTTTGTTTATTATCTATGCCGAATTATGCCTCTAATATAATTGTAGGTGAACGAGGTTTTTATTCATTATTTATATCGGTTCCGTATATTAGTTTAATTATAAACATATAGATAGACAACGTTCTGTTACATTAATGTCAGACAAACATACATTCAAGTAAACGGGTATCAAAAACTTTTACATTAATGACACGATTCATTCTCATTATTTAATTCAATTATTTTATGCAAAAAATAAAAATTAAACGGATCTCTAAGGGTATGAAATATAGTGTGAAGGCACCTCGTTCATAAATCAAGATATTTGTGATACAAAAATATTTACGTTTAAACCAAAACATTGCTTATATTTGTATATTTATTTCTTGCCGTGAAGATAATTAAAATATCATAAATCATGCTTTTTCAATTGCAACATTTGTTATTTGTATGAGGAGGTTATAACTCTAATTATATGTTTTTCTTTTTTTTATATTTATAATTGTGGTTGTATTACTTTAAATAATTTTCAAAATAATGTTATTTGATAGTTTTAATAAATAACTTTCAATTATTATAAAACAAATATATTTCAATAGAATAGTATAATTATTAAATTACTCAAGATTCAAAATATAGCACCTCAAATTAATCTCTGAAGGGATTTATTTTGACAACATTTATAATTATTGTAATTTGTACTCTATTTCCATTGCTCTGGGTTGTATTTTCACTGTGGTCTCTGTATGCCTAGTGTTTAGGGATAAATCGTCGTATTAAAGCCTGCTATTGTCCGAGGAAGGTATGTTTCATTCGCGCTGTAGCACCTTTCACACAAACCTCACTGTCAAAGAATAAGCATTTATTAAAATATAATAGACACTCACATTAGTACGTGGGAGGCATTGAATTGTATCAATTAAAGTAAATTATAGTAACACACTTCACATGTAAATATGTTTAAAATATATAAAATAATTTAGGTTTAAAAAATAATACAAGGCGTATCGAAAATTAGGAAGTGCAATCAAACTTAACAAATCTTAAATTTATATACCTACCTTGGAATTGATATAAATATTAAATATATATGAAGGATAAGGAATCCTCTGTAAAAATAATCTAGGTCCATATTTTCCCAACAAAGAGTCCGCTTGTTTCGACCACCGGCGCTCATTGTCCGCAGCCTCCCTCCTCGCCCCTGCATTGTTATTCTGACAATCTCCGTCACACTCCGCTGCGATGCTCCTACATTTGATTCGGGATGATTTTCATTGAGCTCGGATTTCGTGTTATTGTTGTCTGACTTTTATTTTGATTCTTGGAAAGGTCAGATTGGGGAATGATTCTAAATTACCTACGCTTCTTCTTAGCTATATAAGTCGACTAGTTTATGGTTTATGGTGTATATTTTGTTGAATGGCACACATAGCATCTTATGATTTTAAACAAAAACATGTTGTCTCTTTATGATAGAGTATACTAATGCAACATAAAGAATACATTTATTCTATAAAATATAGTTATCTTTCTAGATTGGAATATCTTTAAAAATACTTTGAGGTATTAAATATTATCAACCAAAATATTGTTAATCTTTTATAGATTTACAAAATAAAATAAAAAACGAGAGTTCTGAGATGTTCCAAAAATACTTGCACGTGTCTTGTGCGCTCTGATCTTCCTGCATTACTTCTGTGTATATATTACACTATAACCTGTCGCTCTAAACAAGGCTTAGGTTTGACAGATCGTGCTTTTAGCAAGCTTCTAAAGGTGAGTGCAGACATTCGACTACGTAAGATGTCGCAAATATTAATACAAGTTGTTTTTGGTATCCCTATATTTATATGCATAAATTCAAATTCCTTTTATTATAATTTAATAATATACCACTTTTAATTTATTTCACAAACTTTTAAAATTAGTAACTCTTTGTACGACACAAAAAATTATTAATTATTTAAGTGTCGAATCTCTTGTCTGTGCTGCCCGCAAACAAGAATCTTATAATAAGTATTCCACCTGGCAAAGACGCGCTCTTTAGAAACGAATTTATTATGTCTCGTAAATATCGCATAACTATCAAATACCTCATACAAAGTATTAGAGACTCTTTGATTCACGTGTCTTTGACCAACGATGAAAGGAAATGGACTGGAGAACGAAATTATTAACTTCGGTAGTTTTGTTTTTGCTTTTGTTTGCTGTTTTTTATTTGAAATGTATCATTATAGTAGCTAAACTAAAAACATGGAATTTTACATGATTGTTAAAACCCTAAACACATATTTCAATATTATAAGCAATTTCAGTGTTTCCAACATGATTACCATGCCACCACTTTCATTAAAAGTACATAAGATAGTACATAAGTAGTAGTCTAGTATTCTAAATACTCATTATAAAATTTAATGTTTCTAGAATATATTAAGAGCGTTCTATTTTTCAAAACAACACTAACCATAAATCGAATTCCAGAATCAATTTTTCACTCCAGCTCTTAGGCCATCTCTCAACGCAGCGGAGAGATTAGGTGTTACTCCATTACATTACACCTCATCCATCGCAACAAAGTCGTCAAAATAAACAATCGCCTGCAACCAGCCCACCGACAGTCCTTTGATCTTATCCTGAGTGATCGTCTCTTACTCTCGAGTGCTAACTTCACTATATTATTTCATACTCGGATAAAAGCGGCATAACTTTACGAGCGTATAAATTATCTGGGCGTTTTGGGAATAAAAAGTGAATTGGTCATTATAACTGGGCCGGTAACGTTTCCCCGAGATATATGAGAGTGCTGGCGAACGTTTTAGGTGACGCGACCTCTTGTGTCGAAATAGAGTATAAAACTACCTACAGTTGATCTAAAATGCTTCTTGAGTCTTATTAATAATTAGTACTACAAGGTAGGCGAAATTCCTGTGAAGGTTATGACCGATAACACGAGGTATATCCATTACATTTCAAATACTCTCTCATCAAAAGTTACCTTAAATCATAAAGTGCTTTACAAACACATTATGTTTATTTCTCCATACAAGTACATTTAAATTTAATGAGACGTAGAGCCCGTTTCACTGCAACCGATGATTAATATTACTTTTTGGAGGAGAAATTACTAAACGAGTTCCAAGTAATGGTATTAACAGGTGTCTCGTGTGAACTGAGCTTTATGACATGTATTCTATGTATTCATGTTTACATTAAAAACTGGTTAATATATAAAGAATAATTTTATGACAAATACGACAAATTAAATGTAATATTGGATCCCGACATCAGACGACTCGCTATGTTCTTTTTGGATATTAATAGCTTCACTCAGTTTTACCAAGGTAAATATTAAAATGTCGTTTTTAATATGTATAAGAACATTGAGTAATGGCTTCATCGAGTGGAACAAACTTTGAAGAAACTTTTAATATTGCCTCACCTCGTCCGCGGTTAAAAGACTCCCTGACGTATGTCGCTGTTTCTTATTTGTGATTTGTTCGTTTTGTGAAATCATTAATATTCTTTATAGTCTAATGTCAGTTGTGACATCTCCACCAGGTGCATTAGAATCCATTTAGAAGAGGAAAATATATGTGCATAGATATTTTGGTAAGAAAACGTTTGATTAATATTTAGTGTCGAGTTTATGCATTCTCTAATAATTGAGAAGTTCTGCTTCAGTTAACAAATTTATCAAAAAAAACAAAAAACTAGGTTCACTAATTGTCGAAGGCCTATTTATTGTGTACTTACCTACTACTATACTATTGCTCAAGACCTAGAAAACCCCAACACTGCAAAGCATAGATATTATCTGATTTGGAGATAATTAGCCAGAATACCTAAGAGAAATATCACCTGCTAATGTATTATGTCAGTTAAATGAGTTAAATCACTCTGCTAAATCGGACTGAGAGTAGATCGTAAATCTTAGATCGCTATAGAGGCGCAGTAGACGATGAATATTAACTGGAATTGCAATACTCTATTTGGTATCTCTAATATTGCTATTATTGGACAAGACAATTTTATCTACCTAATATGTTTGTTTTGCGATATGCCTGTTTTGGATAAACATATAAAAATAAACTCCAAAAATAACAAATACAAATAGTCTTAGACTACACTATAATCTTAACAAAAAAAAGGTTAATTTAAATCCTATTAAAATTGAATTGATACAAGTTCTAGTCGATCAACGATTATAATAGACTACAAGATGGCCGCCAATTTGTCAACTGTCAACCTGTTGTTTAATTGCACGTCCCCTCGCACCTTGATTAAACGTCCCGCTCTATTTATATTTGTACGGAGAATCAAGTTATGTTCTTTTATGAACACGTTTAAGATCTAAAATTGTTTTATGCTCGTTTCTATACTCGGACCTGCACCTGAGGTGTTCGACGTGAGTTATGGTAGTTATGGAATGTGTAAATTATATAAAAATCTACTTCAAACTTACTTCATTCAATGAAATACTTTTCTGGGATAATTAATTAAAAATTCTCCTGCAATTCACAATGTATATTTATAGATCAAAGTCTTAAATTCTACTTTGAGTTTGAAAATTATTTCTTTTGAAATTTGAAAGTATATCTCCAATTGTAGTACAAACAGCTAATGAAAAAGTTTAAAATATGAAGGCGACAGGCGCGCGGCGTAAATCAAATGGAGCGGTCAGTGTGTCACTACACAGAGGGAGACCGTTTATATTAGGTATACACAATTAAGACACAGATTTATTAAAAATATTATTATTCCAAACTTAAATTTCTTGGTCTAGTTTTAAAAAATCCTAAATAACATATCTGTGTCCAGTATACAATAACGAGGAAACCGTCTGTCAATGTGACAAACCGACCCAAGCTATACGGATGATCGGTTTTAATATTTTTGCATATTATACATGATATCTATTTTACAATAAAGATAATTTATACCGAATATACTGACCGTTACACAAGGTGATATAATGTATCGAATCGATTTTAAATAACTTTGCAAAATTAACTTGTGTACCTAAATGTTTTCCAAGAAATATTAATATATAAATTAACGAGTAACGTTTTGTTTTTGCAAGTCCACAAATACCGTCAGTTCGTCTAATCCCTGATATCTTCTAAACTCATAATATATTTACACGAGCGTGCTTGATCGGTCAGTTTCATTTCCTACATCATAACTTCCACTCCAAGTGCTAATTTTCTTAAGTTTGTTCTACATTTTTACACACTTTGATATAAAAGGATAATCTAATATGAATCTTTTTTCAATACAAATATAACTCTATTTCTTTTGTACGTAAAAGGGCGCAAAACACAGATTTACGATTATGTAATATTACCTATAATCTAATTAATTTGAGGTTAGTCCAAATTTATTGTTGGTTTCACGGGACGGGTTCGAAAAGTTTATCAAAACATTTAATAAACTTTAAGTAAAAACATAAATAGTTATTTTTTTTACAATCAGAAATAAATAAAGATAATAAAGTGAACTGTAAACTGTTTACTCTCTAGAACTTTAGGTAGCAAGTTAGCTAACTTTCCTGTACAGATGAGGACGGCCAGTGTGAGTCAGATGAAACGATCTCGCCGCTTTATTAATGGTTTCAACTACTCGTACATATCTAATACTTGTTCTTTTATTCTATAAACCTATTGTTCATTATCAATCTATGAAAATCTGCCAATCAATTACTATCTATTGTGAATTCAATTACTATCTTAACCATTTATTTATTTATTTCATGTACCACAATTAGTTAGTAAAGCTATATCTATATACATAAGTACTTGTTATGATAATAATATTTTTATTAGTTCATTGATATTTCACGAAGTAATAAAGAACACGTGTTAATTGGTAACGATTAATTCGAAGCAGGAGAGAGATGGAAATAAAACATCCTAAAAATGGAATTACCAAAACGTCCCAGCGGTCTATTAATAAAACAATTATTACAATTCTTACACTTGACAGTGTTATTGGATAAAAATAATATTAAATAATTTAAATGATTTTACAGTTTCCTTTCCTTTTTTCTGGATTTTTTTATTGCACGAAAGCGGGATATGGCATAATGTAGACCATTATAGCTTTATTTAATACCCTTATTATTATTCATATATACAATCTCTATCAAAATGAATTCTTATATTATTATTACAGTTTAAAGTATTCTTCTCAACTAAGACTACGGAACAACAATACAAATACCTATATTGTACTCAACTTACCATGTAGTTAATAATAAAACAGTAGTTGATCGTCTGTCTGTTCATCTAGTAATCTCCAAAACAAGGTAAAGTATGTAAAATAAACGCAGTATTCATTAATATACTGTTAGGGGTCGCTATAAGCAATTCCCGGCTCCACTGTGATTAACATATAAATGCGTGCCACTTGCGGTAGATTCGTAAATAAAAACTCAATCGGTACGCCATTAAACGTACGCTATTCACCATAAGGTAGAGTAGAGCGAGGTAGAGGCAACTCGACAATACAAATTCTTTATTCAAAAAATATATATGTGTTATTGGTATTTTTTAAATTCCGTTATAGATGAAAAATAAAATTATTTTTTTAGTCTTCTTCTGTTATTTTAAAAAAATATATATTTTTTAGCCATTATCTTTTAAGAACATTTCATCTCGTAGTAGGTACTCTGTGAGATTCCTTAAGATAAGGGGTGATTCCTCCCCAAGGGAGCGTCTTGATTGACACGTGTTTACCTTGTTGTACCGTTTTGATTGGAAGACAATTTTCAGCAAAAAAAAAAAACAATATTTTGACAAGGATAAATGATCTTATTTGTGAACATCGCTAAATGTTAAGGTTTACGTATGTAATTATAAAAATAAGGATAAATGTATCCTAGTTTATCACTGGAATAATTTTTAATTAATTACATGACGGGTAGGGATGTTATAAGATAAGTTATAATACTCGATGAGAACAGGAGATTAAAAAGCCAAAACAACCCTTGTAATGTTTATATATTACAGGGAACCATTATCACATAGAACTTTAAATAAATATATTATAAATATGATTTATTGAAACACATACACGATGATTACTTTTTTTTATACTTAATTTAATAAACATAAGAAAAAGTTATACAACCGAATATAGTAAGTTCTGATTTTATTTTAAGAATGTCATTTGAGCATTACGGAATAGAATTTTTAATTTGAAGTTGCGTTGTGAAGCCCCTGTGGCCTAATGGATAAGGCATCGGCCTCCTAAGCCGGGGATTGTGGGTTCGAGTCCCACCAGGGGTACTTTCATTTTATAAATAGTATATTATAAAATAAGTTTGAATTCTCTCTTTTTATAAATAGTATATTGTAAAATAAGTTTTTTTATAAATTTGATCATTTAGTTATAGCAAATTGAGATGACATTGAGACCATAAAAAAAAATAGGCAAGGAAGCGAGATCTTCGTTCTCAGCAAAAAAATCTGTTTCGACTAAGATGTCAGTTAACGAACATCACAAACACTATTAAAAAACATGGTCGTAAAAATAACTATAATATCTTTTTTTTAAAGGTCTCTTATTAAATGTTATTAGACTATTTTACAATTACAACATATTCTTTTCTCTCTTACAATAACGTGTCGACGCCTTCATTATTCTCAAAGAAATTTAGACATAATACAATTCACAGTATATTTATCTCTCTTGTCTATTTCTAAAGTATTCATAGTAGGTGTTTATTGCGAAATGAATTCTCTTAACGCGAAATTAACTTATGTTTATGAACTGTCAAACAGAACGTCACATTTTTTAAAGAGATTTTATTAACAAAATACATTCACGATTCCCACATTATCAGGTGAATTTTCAATGAATAAAATAATACAAGCCTTGTTTTAAAATTAGTAGAACAAGAATAACAACAAAGTCGGTGAAGCTATGACGTTGTTAAAAGTTGATATTTCATACATGCGGGAACTGTTTTTTCTATAATAATATAGAGTGCTATTTTTTATTTTATTTAAATTAATTATATAGAAAATAAGAATAATCAATCTTTGCACTGTGATTAGAGTTCACTAATAAAAGTATTAATCCTAAGTTTTTAGTACTTCAAGATAATATTATTTCTACCTACATTCAATACATACAAATAGAAATGTTGCTTATTTTTACATAGGTATAGATAGTAATTGGTGAATGTAGTCTAAAATAAGTTATGTAGAGCATAATGTAATGATTCCACGAACAGCATCGTATCCGAATATCATGAATCTTAGTGTTCAATAAACATGATGCAGATAATTCAAAATGTACCGTAAGCCTTTGAAATACCTCTTAATATACTGTGAGTCAATTTGCACTTAATTTGCGAGTTGTAGAATGTGAATATTAAATATCAGTACATGTGTATTTGAACTTTAAATGTACATACATCTTTATGCAATATCTTGAAGTAAGCCTTCCCATTGGTCAAGGCGTTCTTCACCTGTCTTACCTGAGTTTTACACCAATGGCACACCAGTTACCTGTCTCACCTCAGGTTTTCACCAATCACCTCGCAGTTACCTGATGGATCAATATAAAGGCGGCAACATCTACGCATAGGTTAGATTTAAAAGAATGTTTTCTTTTTTTTTTGCTTATAGAATTGTATACAAAGTATGTGGTACTCAACATACAGCCTATGAAAACTACCACACAGCCAATGAGCCTGTTGTATTCAACATACAGATATGGAAAAGGAGAAAACAAATAGAAAGGAAATCCATGTATATATATACTTATGTTTTATATACTACTTGAAACATAATAGGTGTCGTATCTTTATGTAACCATAATTTAAAATAAACTATATTATTTTCGCAGTGATCAAAAAAAAATAACTCCTGTCATGAGTCGCCAAGATTATTATTTGTCTTTTAACGTGTTATCTCATAAATACATATTACACGGTATTTTAGCTTGTGGCGGAAATCCGGTGAACAAATGATGTGTGGACGTCTCACCTGGACCCGACGGTCATTAGTGGCTAAGGATGTCCCTGTGGATAAACATATTGACATGTTTGTCGATAGGCTTGTGATTATAAATTGCAACATGAATTTAAATGTACAATAA
The DNA here is from genome assembly GCA_959347355.1 of Napeogenes inachia. Lineage (NCBI taxonomy): Eukaryota > Metazoa > Arthropoda > Insecta > Lepidoptera > Nymphalidae > Napeogenes > Napeogenes inachia. The sequence goes on from OY365794.1 coordinate 25,009,530, forward strand.
AATCTTTTTTAATATAAATTACTAATAGTGTTTTGCAAGGATATTAAAAAAAATAACTAAAGTACAAAATGTGATTTAATCGAACAGAGATCTAATTAATCTCCCTTCTCTCACATCTCTTTGTACAATTTTATTAAGAGTGAGAGACTCATCAGACAGTGAGTGAGTGTAAGAGACTCATCTGCAGCTTACTATGGGAAGGACTTTCTGCATTTAAATACATAAAGCTATAAAATATCAAAAATATTACATTTTCTTAGAGAAATTATACAAAAATAAGATATGGGTATCACATCCCTACATAGGCGCCATGTTTGCCAAAACAAACGGGCGGCATCTCAGACGTGACAAGTTGGAGAGCACCTTGACGTGCGCTAACTGCATCTCAGCATCTCAGTTCGTTTTTAGACTTGGCACGTACCTTCATAGTTTATTGTTGAGAGATAAGAACTCGTTTATGTTACACTATCGATATTTCGGACAGCCCTTTATTTAATTATTTTCTTTTATAGAGCTATTGTTATGTGGCTAAGTACATTTAACTTTTAAATGACGAGATAAATCAGAAAATAAACCGCGTGAAGTAAAACGATTCTAATTGCCTCCCGACCTGCTATCGGATAGCAATTTACCGGCAGAATTGGGGATAAAAAATATCACGCCCTTGGGGTTCAGGTAGTTACATTAAGGGAGGGCTTTCTGTTATTTACTTAATCAATGTATTAACATGTAAAGGAAATTAAAGTGCATTGTTCAAATATTGTTCCGGTTGCTTACTTTTTGACTTGAAACAAATTAAAGATGCCCAGCTCGTATCACTTGACTGAAGCTCGTATACGGGCTGGCTAGACCGGTGTAGTGCCACCGATCTCTAACTGAAGATCAGCGTAAAGTAGTTATTATGGTTAGGTTTGGTACGGTCTGAAAGTCCATAACGACTTCTTTTCTCTCTGTATGTTCGTTCCTTCATCCTTCTGTATATATATATTAATCTCTCAAAGGAAGTAATTAAATCTTTTTCGTTACTCTGTGTGTTGTCACCATTATTAAATATGAAAACTCTCAACCTCCCCTTAAAAAAGCTAATTTCAAATATCGTATGCCAGCGGCTTATGTCAGTCGTTACGACATATGGTCTCGTGTCTTTGATTATTGAATGTCTTTATGTATGTAGTGTTATTTATGGCAAGATGTATATATATATATATATATATATATATATATATATATATATATATATATTTATCGTTGGAAAAATGCGTTACGCATCATCCCTGCGGCCAGGAAGGTGATGACCGAGGGGGTATATGGGACTACCCGGCAGCATAGAAGACGCTGCCATTTTTAAGGCTACCCACTAAAAACCAACGGTTGACCTCATCGGCTTAGAGGAGCGCCACGGGATCGCTTTCGCACTCACCGTGACGAAGATGTATATATTTAATTAAACACATACAAAGACACAAACACACACTAACTCATATTTATTCTTTATTAACTATTGTTTGAGATTATTATGTTTATATATATATTTGATCATCGCAGCCCGTTGACTTTTACAACTCTATAGATATTACAAAACGAAAATCTTCTTAAGGTAGGAGTAGGTGCTTTCTAAAACAAACAGATGTCGATAAACGTACGAAAAATATTTATGTTTCTGGAAAATCTTAACTCGATATATTCGCCAACTCTTAAAAGTGAAATTTAAAAAAATGATAATAAATGTAAAACTTATGATTTATCATTTTGATAGAATTACCATTACACTACCTAGACCACAGGGTGATCTAGCTTTTATTAAGCTGATTAAAAACGAGCCCAGCTCGCATTTAGATTGAGATTATTTAATCTCATACCCTTCCATCGACAGTTATCAGTTATCAGTTCCAAATGCCATTACAGTTATTTTATTGTATCTATCTTAAGTTGAGTGTCCATTAGAAAGGTATGCGGGCTTGAGATGCTGGGCATTACTAGACTCTAGGTGATACAAAGGTGCCAGCTCGTCGTGCCAACTATAAATATGCATACATACATACATACACACCTGCACGCAAATTAAAGAATCAGTTTAATTTAAAGAGTTTAGTTTAATGTTCACATTCACATTTTAAGATGTAAAGTGATGATGATGATGTCCTCCCAGATGTATCCGTTGACGGCGACATACTGTTATTAATAATTAGTTCGACGTTCGTGAGCGCGAATGTGACTCGCAAAAACGAATTTAGTTTTAAAGATTCGGTCACAGATAGCGCAGTGAAGCTATCATTATATGTGTAATTATAGGAGGACTTGGGTCAAGTTTTAGAAGCTGGCGTTTGGCGTGAAGATGTTCGATGCGAGCTCGCTCCAAAATAATTAATGCCTGTTTTGACAGCATTTCGCCACTCCGATCTCTGAGTAGCAAGCTTCTCCCAAGAATCGCAAGATATTCCGCAGGATGTTAGGTGGCGTTTCAGAACATCTTTGTATCGTAGATATTGTCCTTCGGGTTTGCGCTTTCCTGAGTTAAGCTCTGAATAAAAGACATTACACAGCCTTGTTTTAATCTGATTGTTACATTAAACTGTCCTGTAAAGTCGTTTTCATAGCGTACACGGGCCATCATGCCTTCATGAAATTGACGCACTAAATTTACGAACTTCACAGGACAGCCATATTTCACGAGTACTGACCAGAGGGCAGTTCTTGGTACGCGATCAAAGGTTTTTTTCAGGTCAACAAAACACATGTAGAGGTCACGGTGTTGCTCAAAGCCTTTTTCTTGTAATTGTTTGACAACAAAGATGGTATCAACCGTCCCTCGATTCAGTCTGAAACCACACGGGGTATCGAGAAGGAAGCTTTCAGCTAGCGTACACAGGCCCTTGTTGATGAAATACGCCAGGATCTTGCCAGCCACTGAGAGCAGAACAATTCTTTTAAATGAGCTGCAATCTGAGAGGTCTCCTTTGACTTTGTACTTTTGTTGTTTTGCGAAACATGCTCATCAGCCCAAATTTGTAGATCTTTTATTTTATTTATTTTATATCTTTTCCACTTAGAATCATAATCAGTGATCACTTGTGTACGTCAGCATGGAAGTGTCAGTGTAAACAGTTCTAGATTTAATGTTTGCTCCTCCGTATTTGAAAACTTCTGAAGGAAGACTATCTGCACCTGGTGACTTCCCCACTTTCAAAAGATTTATCGCGGAAATCGCTATAAATAACGGTGGCTCATCCAACTCCGACACAACAGGCAGGTTCTCAAGGGCGTCAAGATATTGTGTAGATCCACTCCTTTACTACCGGGATTGAGCATTTCATTAAAATGCTCAGCCTAACAAAGGAGAACTTCCTTGGTATCAGTCACCCTATAGGTCTTATCTCGAGAGTATCTTCCTAGTCCGAGATCCGAAAACACTCTTAAGTCTCTCGAAGAATTTAGCAGTTTGGTTGATATCTGCCAGCCACTGTAGTTCTTCGGATTTTTTGATCCACCAGTTAACTTTTAATTCGCGCACTTGGATTTTAAGTTCCTACGTCATAGATTTTTGTTGTCCAGAGTCATCAGTGCTTCTCATAGTAATTCTGAATTTCTCAACGAGCTTCCGTATTTCTGCATTAGAATTATCGCACCAAATCTTGGTTTTTCTTCTGCAATTTACCAATAACTCTTTGTGATACTTTCTGTAAGATCTTCGCATACAAACGCCATTTAGCATCAATGGTTGAGTCACCATCAGCACTGGATATAGCATGTTCAAATTCTGCGTCAAGGAGCTGAGTATCTTCATCCTCTATTAACTTTGTAAAAGCTATGTTTGCTGGAGTTTTATGTTCTCCTCTGTGCGAGGGCTTGTAGTTAAGCATCATCTTGGATCGAATGAGACGGTGATCTGTCCAACCCTGGGCACCACGCATCGCTCTTGTGATAAGTAAATCCTTCAGGTCACGTCCTCGAACTTCGATGATGTAATCAAGAAGATGCCAATGGCTAGAGACGAACTGTTTCTAGGCCACCTTTTCTAGGCCCCTCCCCGAATTGGGGAAAGCAGTGCGATCCCTAAATAGGGCTGCTTTGTCGATGGGCGAGCTGCCGAACCAGACTTCCGCCTCAGTCAAATCATGAAACGACCAACAATGCCCAACTGTCTACGTGCAGAGCTATGGACCAAACTCACCAGATCAGTACCCAGTAGCCCAGCAGTCTCCACTACCGTAGGATTTTGCTCACTGTCCGTATTATTGCCAGGTGTCAACTGCGTGGAAATATGTTATAGTATGTAGGTGAGTGCACAAACACAAACGCACTCTCTCGATTGCCCGCTCCTTAATCTAATCGAACGGAGTACCGATACGATCAGAGGAACGATTGGATGCAGTGTCTGGCCAACGGTAACTGCACGCGCCCTCTACCGTCGCCCTGGGCCATCCAACTTGCCTTGCTGGAACGTCAACTCCGCCAGGCCCTTTTGCACCGTCTGCGTTGGGCTGCCATCCTTGCCACCGAAACAAACTTTTGTGTTTTGTAAAAAAAACTATTATCGTTTATTGCATAAAACGAGTGAGAAAAAAATACGCTTAAACCATGGGAAGAAAGGAGAAGCATAACAAGGAGGCGGGGCAGGACGGAACCATCAAAGTAAATAACTAACTATCTATAATACAGGTGTCTCGTTATTGACATGAGCATTTTGCATAAGTCTGACAATAACGCTAAGACTAGCTTGTCAACTAGCGGAAAAAACACAAAGCTCACAATTTTAACCTTGAAAAAAGTAACTTATCCCTACTGAACTGGAGATTAGGTAAGGTTCTAAGGTTCTAGGAATATATGACAAGCAAGAGTAGTTGGATCAATTCTAATTCCATCAATTAGCACGTACACGCAGGTGATAACTGAAACCGAAGCCAGACTAACGAAGAAGGCTAAAATAAAACCATACTGGGATTTATTTTCATGATGGGCTAAGAGTGTAGAAAAATTGAAGAGTATTCATACTATAGTATAATGACTTAAGATCTGTTCCTTTGACCCAAGCAAAATCTATGAAGATAACGTTCGAGGTATTTAAGTGTGTTACCATTCGAAGGTGTAGCTCACGGACACAAGCTTAAGACATATTTTGTGACTCTAACCCTTTCTTGACCTTTCAGTTAACCAATTAAAAACTAAGAATAAGTAAAGACACTTCAGCAAACATACGTAGGGAATTCTATATTCATAAAAATTACGTAGTGTAACTGCTTTTGTTACACCTAGAGAGGAAGATAGGGATGGGATGGAAAGGAATGTGGTTGGAGTGGGAAAGGATTTAAAGGGAGTGGGATACCACTGCCTGGAAGTTTGACAAGCAAAGACAGTAGAAGCTCGGGGAGCCGGGGACTCGTACCCGTGTACCACACCACAACATTTGGTCCAAAAGCTGAGATGGATACCCCCTGATGTAAAGCAGTTCCATGACATAAGTTCCTTAAATGGAATGGGACAAGGGATGGATAGGTATTATTTATATTTTTTTAAAACGGTCCTTATAATTTTGTGGAAATACGAATAGCTGAATAGTAAACTCTGCTACTATATATTTTTATTATTATAAGTCGGGTAGATATGATTGATATGCAATAATGTGTTAAACATAAATTATTATTTTATAATTTAAAACCTGTTTGTTGACAATTATACGTCTTTTTTACTTCTTAAACTGAGCTGGAAGAAATTACATCTGGAGATAAGCAGCTGCCTTCTTAGTCGTGCTATATGAACGACAGATCACTTGATAAATATCGCTTATTACAAGCAAGATAAAAAACGCAAAATGGAGGCAAAGTGCCAAAAAATGTTTGGCACGAGCAAGGTGTTTATAAAGTCCATTCACTCATACTTTGCGCTGTAAAACAGTGATATGTTTTCGATTGGCACCACTATGGAGGCAATTTATAGATAAATTAACACATACTCTATTTACATATATAAACTAAGACTCTAAATAGTCCCAGATACGCTTTTAAAAATCAGAAAAAGTATTTTCAAATGTCTACTCATCACCTAAATTGAAGTAAAATTATTAAATAAAAATATATTTTAATAACAAATATAAAAATGTCGGTACTTCCGACTGACAGCAAGTTCCAATATCATTTCAGATCTAACTACTTTTTAATTGCGAGCCTACATTTCGAGCACCCACACATGAAAACCACCAATATATATTTATATTTTTTATATAACCATTTTCAAAATTTTTAGTACACAATATTCCATTCTGTTTTCCAACAAAATGTACATTTAAAACATTGCAAAAGAGATACGTCTTTTTTACATATTGCAGGTGTGTCACCTGACACCTGTCACGCTGACACTAGCCGCGTGACACTTGACAGCGCGTGACAGATTGAGGCGCCAACCGCCCGCGGCCGCCATTGTTTTCGCACCTTTTTCTTTTTTTTAATCATGGCTCTTTAATCCTGAATTTTTTGGTTTACGCGTAGAATGATTAAAGGCGTTAAAATTGCTTTTCTAGCTGGTACCTAAAACGCTTACTTAACATAGAAATATAAAACAAACTAAAACTGGAAATTGTAAATACCGGAAGACAAAACTAATTGGTTATTAAAATTACCTTGTTGTAGGTTAATGGAGCTGCCGCTTCTTTTCTTTGATGTGAAGACTCTCATTATGTTTAATTTATGAATGAATTTCTTAAAGAATTAGCAACAAATAATAGAATGCATCTTTTTATATAAAAGAAGAATATATATTACGCAATATAATATTGTATATTTAATATACCCTAGACACGATCGATTTCTTTGACTTGCCCGACTGTCTTTACCTAATTATCTTACCTAGTACCTCGTCCCGTTTAAAAAGTAATTTCACCAGAATGGCCATTAAACATCTTTTTATAATAATGTATTTCAATGTCTACCAGTCGAAATATTAGAACTTAAATACATTATTTTATACATGATTTTTATTGTTATTGGTAAACCTATTTTTGTTTTAAATGCGTTGCTTACTTTCAGAACATCAAGAATATTTTTACTGATAAAATACTAAATATTTATGAAACTTACGTTAATCATATTTTGGTTTACAAGATCAAAGCTAATAGTTGCGCACTCGTTAAGAGGATTTAAGACTAAAGGACTAATGTTAGTATAGTAGTATTAAAAGACAGTGGAGTATTATGTAGAGAAAGTAACCAATAATTATATCTGTACTTTTAAATTTAAGAACTACCAAAGATATAGAAACTACTTGAAAATTTTCAGATTAGTTGATTTAACAGTTGAAATGGGTGCCGATTATTGCTTTTATTTTAAAGCATATATTAAAAATAAAAAATAGTCTGATTTGGTAAGAACTTGAAAGCCATTTTGATAAATATCAACTTATTATCATCTAATGATATAAATTGAATGTTTACAATATTATCAATGACGACTAACCTATATTAAAGTTTGTCAAAGTATCCGGTCACATCAAAGAACTACTAAATTGTTTACGAGTCTTTGATCTCAAGTAGTAAACAAATTTAATTGACTGAAGCACCTTGGCTGGTTATTAAATGTGAGTTTAGGATCTGATGTCATAATTACTAAGTATTCATTTATATATAAGTATACAATGTTCTACAAAGCTCGTAGAAAACGAATAACGATATGAATGTTGTTGACGATTTTTAAATTATTAATAATAGTACAACAGATCATAATTTAATTCTGTTAAGTCTTTGAAGGCAAATTGAATCGGATTCTGAATATGAATTGGAACCTTGTTCATCTATCTAGCAAACCTTAATAACAAAAAATAAAATGGCAGTATCAAAGGTTGAAAATAAATTTTATGACATTGAGAGTAATTGTATTGTTTCTCAATCTTTCTTTAATGAAAACAAAAAAGAAGATTTTTTTGTTTTTTTTTTTATAAAAAATGGCCCATTATTTCGGAAATAATCTTTAAATATTTGTTCAAATAACGGGTTTATGATAAATAAAACTTTTTAAATTTTCGTCATTTTACACAGTTCTATTTATCCTTTTCGAAAATACAGAAGGTTAAGTCCCAAGCTGAAGAGTGAAGGGTTTAACTTCAGAGGTGTGTGGACGGCAGGACCGGAAATGTGCTCTCTGCCCCCGGGCGGCGGGGCGTCGGGTCAGCTTCACCAATCTCCGGTACAGATATTTCATAGATCGTCCGATTATCTCTACTTAGTTGGGTTTGTTTTGCTGTTTGTCTGGGTTTATTGATAATAATGAAAAGATTTTTATTTTGATATTGACCTAGGTATGTTTAATTATTTGTTGAAACCGGTGGGTACGCTAAGTACCAAGTCAATACCGAGAAGTGCGTCCGAATATTCTTTAAAGATTTACAATCAAGGTTAACGAAGCGAAGTGCTCGTAAATTGTTTAGTCTTCTTCTTCCGGAATACTCTCACTAACAATAAAGACATTACTTGCCTTACTTGCGCCCGCGCACAGAGGATAATAGATTAGGGTTTCACAAATCTTAGATGATAGAACATTCCTATTACCTAATGTAGTAATTATATTTGCGTTTATTTTTTAACTTAATACATAACCATTCTACAAAAGTTAAAGTGATTGTCTCCGTCATATCTAAAGCCTTTAATACTTAGTCTAGGAATAACCTAAATATATCTGAATTAAATGATATATCTCATTAGAACAGAACGCCATGCTGTCGGACACTAATTGCCTCTAACTTTAAATAATACATCCATACATTTGCTTTTATCGCACGTTTGTTACCTCTATGATACAATAATGGCGGTGTATATTATGAATTTCGCAAATTATATCATAGCTTGCTTTATATGACAGACAGACAGACTGCACAATCGTAAGCGCTTGTTATGCGTCACTTGGTTTAAATTATTCTAAGAAAATGTAGTTTTGTTTAGCTAATGTGTAAAAGGGTATACTTTATAATATTTTCTGGTGGTATGTGTGTGTGTGTGTGATTATGACCAAGCTTAAGGATGAAGGACAACTAGTTTGATCCCAGGTGTGATAAATAAAATATTATGATTTTTTCAACTATAATGTTTTTTAATGTTCAGTGTTCGGAGCACAAAAATTCGTCAGAAATTAGGTATATTTAATAAAAACCATATTATGTAACTCACCAAGTCTTCACTCTCCCCATAGTAACTGCTTGATAAATGCTAAGCATTGTGTTACATACGATGTTACTTTTATATCTTAAACATAAAACAGCAAATAGATATACAAACCAACATTGCACTCAGCGATGTAGATTGCACCTCCCGCAGAGAAGGTAGCTCTGTAAATAAAAACCTAATTTAAATGCCATTAAAACTAGATGTACTCAAGATTTAAGACATCGGCAGCGCTCGTTATTTTCTTTGGGGCTCGGGGACTCAGCCCCCGTAGGTAGTGCGTTTTATGACGTCATCCCTGTTAATATGCTAATACGAGTCCTTTATAAGGAGTTTTTGTTTTTAGAAATAATATTAAGAGGAACGTGAAACATTTTATTTTCTTAATCAATTTATCCTTAATTTATTAAGGATAAATTGATATTCAAGGCGGTAATGTTTTAGAATCAGATAATAAAGTTTAAAACTAAATGTGTTTGAAGCGTAGAGCGAATTAATATTATCTATAACCATCAGCGTAAAGTATACAAAATATCGACGCACGGACGACTGGCTATTTAAAGATCGCGAAACGAATATTTAAACAACAGAACAGACAGTGTTTATATAAAATATTATATTAATTAAGTTGTGCAATTATGTGTTTTATATTTCGTACTAACTAGCACGTTTTTCTATGGATGCAAATATTTATTATCTAATACAAACTAAAGAAATCAATAAAAAACACTAGTTGCATAAATTATAGTAAAACTCTTGGAAACATTGACATTACTGATATACGCTGTGAGGACTGCTATTGTAAAACTGTTATACCAGTTCAGAAACCTGGTCGGCGTGCAGCAAGAAATATCAAAAGTATTACCTATTCAAAAATATAAAACACAAAAAAATAACACACATTTTATAAATAGCTTTAAGCTTATTGTTTAAAAATTAAATAAATATTAGTTACTAACTCACAGAACCAATTGTCCGAGGTGCTCCGTCCTCTCAGAGGGAACACTGTCTTGGGCAGATTCATCCGCGCAATTATTCTGCTAATTTATAATCTGTAGTAAAACAACGTTATGAGCGGAAGTGTTACATTTCAAAGGCATTCTTGTTACCTGTGCACTAAATATAAAACCCGGATAGCATGATTGGACACGCCCCGGTGTTCCAGCTTTGATCAGGGAGGTGTTCTGATTTTGAACAGAAATATTTTCATATTTTTGCCACTAATTTTACTCCTATTTACGGTTCTACAGTTGAAGGGATATCATTTGACAGAATCAAATCAAATCAAATCATTTTGTAAATAATCAAGTTCTTTTTTTAAAAAAAGCTATTTACATTTTTATCTTTGGAACATATTTCTGAGTTAAGTCTATATGAGTTTAAATTTCATTTTGACTTGCTATTTAAACTAACGGATATGCCCGCAATGTCTTATGACGATAGACAGGAAAACTAATACTAATGCAATACTCCTAATATGAAATAATATTATAACTCGAGATGTGTTAATGTTCATTGTACAATACACATTTTCCATAATGGTTAAATAAATCTGTAAACCAAAAGCAGCAACGAACAGATAGTTTATCAAGCAGTACTGATTTCTGTTCGTGGTAATTGTTATTGGATACTATTTGTTCCTGGCTGTGGTAATTACACGGTAATAATTCAGATGAGTGAGTGCTGGCCAACGGATGCCTCGTACTTGACCTGAATCTAGGGTACTGACTACGTCTTCTCTAATTGTTTAAAGAAAAACTAAAACAAGATAGTTATTTAGTTAAAAAAAGTCGGTAAAATAAATGTACACTATGTTATTAGTATAGAGTAAATAGATAGTTGCGATGACTGTTATCTTGTAAACATCAAAGATATCTAGACCTGTGTTTTTGTAACCCATTTTTTTTCATCAAATTCTCGACGTGACATGTTAAATGACAAGTACTTGTATGAGAACTTATCATACCTATAACAACAATTTAAATATGTATGATTATTTGAATAGTTATTATTTTATTTTATTTAGAATATGATTGGGTGAAAACATTTCACTTGAAATAATAAATAATATAGAATATTTGGTCTCTTAAATCTATATTAGTCAGTTCTATTTCCTTCGTCTGAGCACTTAAGTCTCGTTTCAAACTTACAGGTTAAAACAAATTCCTAAAACATCCTCAGTAGCCACTAAATCTGTCAATCTTACAAAAAAAATCTGCTAAGACTAAATTGACCTACATAAAAAGACAAAGATTTTACACCTAACACGGTAACTGGCTTAAAATACACAGTGAGTCAGACACTACTCGTCAAACGATTCTAAACCCTCCTAAATAACATTAAAGTTAAAAACAATTCATTATAGAAGAAACCTCAAGCCTAATCGCTGAAATGTATCCTTAAAAAAATAGTGACATGGGAGTAGCGTCCTTCAATACTGGCGTGTAGGGAAGAAAATCCTCTTACGATTAGCTCCAGGTGGGTGATTCTAAATGGACGGCTGTAAGAGGCGTACACGTGTCGCATTCTGTACCTGCCAGCAGAAATAATCACAAAGAGCGCACACAAAGAAATAACTGAACGTATCAAAACGGTTTTTCACTGACTCATGTGTCTGAGAATTACTTATTTCAGTATTGGAATTCCATTTTAAATAAGGATCAAAATTATAATTAGGTATTATGTATTGTATATATATCAATGTATGTCTATTTTTTTTTTGCGTGGTTCGGGATCGCATTGCTTATCATAATTTAAAAAACAAATGTCCGTATAACTAATCGTATTTTTTATTTAACAATTGTATGTTTGAATTCAGATATAAACTTTAAAAAAATAAAGTAGAAGTAATTTGTGCTCTCTTGTGCGGATATATAGAATAATTTAATTTAACGACAATTCAGCTATTAAAGTACCTAATAGCGATAAATCCAGCCGAGAGGAACACAAATGCGAATCAAAATGAGTTATTTGTTACGTCTCACACAATATCTTAAACATCTTAATTCCATTTTCAAATTACATTACACCTGTATTCCGTTGCGTTCAAACAAGAATAATTTACGACTACCGTCAGTTATAAATTCCACAACAACTCTTTGATATGTATCAACCGGGACATTAACATAGTCTGCACTCACGCAATGAATGATCAGAGACTGTAAAGTTTTTATGGCGGCATGATTCGAAATACATTTTGTAGAGATTTATAAAAAGTTTCACCCGTGTTACTACCAGAGGGCGCTCGTCATAGTTATGATGTTTAATAACTCACAATTACTTACTTTCATTAATAAAATTATCAAGAATGTAGGTACATAACTTAGAAGGTCAAGGATAATGTATGTAACTTTAATATTACATCCTATGAAATAAAAGTGATGTTCATATTTATTTCTTAAAGGATGTAAGTTCTATCGTGTAAGTATTATGAAGATCGATACACACTCTTGCGCAACCATTTATTGACTATTAAATGGGACCACCCTGCGTTCATTCTGTATGTAGGCATTTCACACATCCACATCGGTTTCTATTTTTTTTTCGCTATCATTTCCAGTCACCGATAAATACTTAATTAAATTAACAAATAACAACGTCAATCAATATGCTTAAGATAAAAATATTTATTATTTGATGAAAATCTTTTTGTATACTTTATTAAGAATAGCTTATTTATTAAAATAAGTTTATAAGCTGCTGTCATCTCGACCTTTTCCTCAATAAGCAAGGAACAGTGGCGACTATTTTCCAATAAGGCCTGTAGATATGTTGCAGGTAGATGGTGAACTTAAGATAATTCATTTCTTTTCTGGCAATAAACATTAAATCATTTGGTATATTTATTCCATTCTGGGATTCTATTAGAAATTTTAATTTGAAAATATTCATCGAGTTCATACTGTAATTAATGCCACACCATGCTATGAAATTATTAAATTGCTTATATTAAATTCATGTTGTTGTACAATAATATGGATACAATACAAAATGTCCAGTCTAGTCGTCGATCCGTAGCGGAAGTGAGTCCCGTTGTTTAGCGTTATATTAAAATATCTCGCTGTGATTTCCTGAGCTTTTAAATTATCTCCATTTCATTAATAAAACATTCCATTTTTAATTTAGATACATTATTGTTACAGAGGATTTATTCTAGTTCTGTGTTTTATTTTGTTTGTTTGTATACTTAGCTATAATAAAATACTTTTAGCTATCGGTACGTTTATCAGTAATTACAGACTTCTTTATTTTGGTACTTATTTGGTTATTGTTAATTTATGTTTCAATATTGATAAATAATTTCAGGTTTTGCAATAGTCTTTATAAGATACTAAAACTTGTATTGAGTATATTCTATACTACTATTTTTAATTAACAGTAATAATTGTACAGTAAAATAATAATAGAAATAAACCGGCAGTGGCTAGTTATTTATAATCAGAGATTTGTTTTGACAATTATGACTTAGAGAGAAAGTAATCCTTCTGTAAAGAGATGTGATAGAGATGATATGTATATAGTTATATTCTCTTAGTTTGAAAGGTTTTTATATAACATAAACCTCAATCGACACATCTTAATGAACGCACCTCAATTATTTAAGTTTAAAACACGCGGAGAGCATTACACTTTTAAGTTTTTATGTTTCCATTAAGACAAAACATCAGACTACTCTCTAAATAGAGTTCTAACAATAGGCCAGTTGCCATAAATATGAAAGCAAGCCACAAAGTGGGCTAAGTTCGGAGATATCAAAGTGTTTGTTAAATGTACCGTATTATACAACAATCATAAACAACATTACCTGTGAATTATAGTCTGTGGCGACTGTACAGCTCTACACTGCGGTGGCCATGAACTGTGCTTTTATTGGACATTCAATATATACAATAACTTTAAGAAAATATTATATTTATGGATTATATTTAAAAATATATTATTTAAATAAAACAGTTACTGTTATTATGGAGAGGTTTTAAAGATTAACCTTTATCTACTTTACTCATACTTTATTAACAGATAGAAGAAAGCAAATAATTAGCAGATACATATTGAAAACAACGGTTGTACGCAGTTACCTGTAAAACCTAATAGTATTCCTCATCACCTGGCCAAGCATGGGCACCTGTCACTTGGCAAGTGAGCTGGCGAGGCGCCAAGTTCTCTCGCTATTTGCTTATAATTCGGAATCAATATGCTAGCACACGTGCGTCTGACTATTTCCCTCATAAACGTTGTAATCGCCGCTGTAATTCACGCGCAATTGCAATTTAGGCACAGCCTGTGCGTGTTTAGGTTAGGTATGACATTATTGGTTATTAAAATATTTATTGCATAGTTAATTAGCAACTTGGCGGTTTTAATTAGGATGTGATAAATGACCTTCAAGTGTTATTGCCATTGGATAAATAATATACACGGGCTATATATATATAAAATTTGCATTGTACCTACCATGTAAAATGGAACTGAACAACCTATAATTATTTAATAATAAATGATTTTTCGTTTAATAACCCTAAGTTATATTTTAGGAAGGACTCGTATCTTAGTCCATCTTGTGAATGCTCGGTTCTATTAAATTCATATTGATTGTTCAACTGCACAGGTTGAGTATTCTGTTATGAACATCATATTGGCGAAGATAATAAATACTGAAGATGTTCAAACATTAATGCTTTGAATATAATATATTAAGATTCGGGAGTGTATAAAATGTTCGGTTACAATAATGTTGTTTTATAAGAATCATAAAATCGTACAGAGGTAATAACTGATTCACCTAAATATATAAAAAACGGTTAGCGTCTTGATACATATCTTTTAAACACCTACGATACGACTGTGATATTTGGATGCCGCTAATATTAATTATATTATCGTGTAAACTAAACATTGTATCATTTTATGAAAATTAAAAATTATACAAAATGTAATATTATTTAAAAGGAACTTGTTTATCGGATTCAAATAGATATTTCTTTCAATGTTTTAGTCTAGACTTTTTGAATATATTTTTAATTGAAATAATCGTTATACAAATGAGCCCGATATATCGTATAGTGTGAAGACGCTAGGTGTATCTATTGATAGGTTGCCAAAAGATTAGGGACCTATCGGAGATGTGTGGGCGTTATTGATGACTGAAAAACTTTACTCGGCTTTTAACGGATTTTATCAAAATATATGTTGCTTAAAATATTTGGTTTATAGCAAAAAAATAGTTTTTTTATAGTATATTTAAAATATAGTGGGAGTTAAAGATTTTATATGGACACTAGCGGTTGGGCTTCATTGAACTTAGAATTTGGTCGGCCTTCCCCTTCACTCCACTCCTAAAAAAATATTATATTTAAATGTTTTACCCCGAGAAAAATATTATATTTAAATCTGTTTAGCATTAAATATATTTCTAGATCAGTCGTTAAAACACGGACATACAGACAGACCACCATAAAATATTAATTTATCTTCGATGTACATTTTGTTTTCCTGTTAACAGTTTTATCATAAATTCGATTAATTAATTATTATTTTAATAATGAAGTATAAATTGTATATCAAGTAAATATAATCACATAATTTAGCCACGCTTCACCAATTTGCCAAAAGTTATTCAAAATGTGTTTGTTTATATAGTTAACGTGTTTTATTGCACCTAACTCTTTAACTAAAACATTATTGCGCTATTAGTGCGATTTGTATAAAATATTATATAGATTTACATTCAAAGTTACGAATAAATGAAATTTATTTACTAAATTGTGGTGCAAATTGGGTACTTAATATGATATTTATTATGCTATATGAAATAGGGTGTTTTTTAATAATTTTATTTTTTAATTTCCTAAGTATTTAAGACTTCTGATAATACCATCAAGTCGATGAAGTATTTTTTTTAACTTTAAGTAATAAAAACAAAATAAAAAAGTGAAATATAAACACACGATTATTATTAGTATTACAGTATTAAAAATATTTCAAATATTTTGCATATCTTTCAAAATTGCTAATTTACTGAGTAATATTAACCTAGAACATTGCAAAAACTAGAGTTTTAGAGCAAAAACACGTAAATTTAGGTCAAACTACTAACTGCTACACACACACGGATATTACAATTGAAGGTAATGTTGTCTGTCCGTTTCTTCGCGCCGGAGTCGAAGATAAAAATCATTTTAAATTATACGCGTCATATTAATTGCTTTTCACCTAATTTCACGTCTGTCAAACAAAATAACGAGTCGTATACGTGGGCCGGGTCCATTCTATTTCGATGTCACGGGGCTTTTTAATTTATCTCAGTAAACATTATCTGTGCCGTCGTCTGTATGTTTAGATGTTAAAAAAGGATTTTATAAATAAATACATTAAATATTAGCGAACAATCTTTGTAATAACCTTTTTTAGAAAATTCAATTTGAGATTCATATTCAGTATTATTATACAGTCACCGATAAGTCGTGCTTCCTATGTAGTTTCTTAAAACCTCATCATACTCTTCCGAACAGTATATTCCTACTAAAAAACTAGAAATGATGATGAAGTTATTTAAGGAGTTATTATGAATTTACGAAGTCTTTGCCGGGTTCTCTCTATTTTAAATAAAAAATACGTTGATGACTTTGATGACTCAAAGAATAGTGAAAG
The DNA here is from genome assembly GCA_959347355.1 of Napeogenes inachia. Classification (NCBI taxonomy): domain Eukaryota; kingdom Metazoa; phylum Arthropoda; class Insecta; order Lepidoptera; family Nymphalidae; genus Napeogenes; species Napeogenes inachia. The sequence goes on from OY365794.1 coordinate 25,026,322, forward strand.
AACCGCTTGAATTACAAATAAAATTATGCGAAGTAGAGTAAAAAGCAAACAAGGATCATATATATTATTAATAAGATAAACAAATTAAATATAAAGAAACAGATCAAAGCTGGTCCAGGCCCGCGTCATCTAAACGAGACACGCTGTCGGTCTGTCAACCTGTGCTATCTATAACTGGCAGCCAGTCGTGGCCACTCAGCACATTCATGTTATAAGCTAGTAGATGCTACTACGGTTCTAATTTTAAAATAAAAACAGCTTCTTTAAATCATTATTTGATATCAATCTTTAAAATGTTTATTTATATAAGTCTCCTGTGACTCGTTGTGTGCGATTTTCTTCATTATAAATATTGATCTTCTTAGCAAGTAGGTATATCCGTTTACATTTCTTAAACTATAAATGTGGAAAACCATTACGTTTAATTATGTATGGATTAAAACCAGGAGGATTAATATAAATGTTAACTGTTATACTTGATAACCAGTACTTTTTATAACATAACCTTATGCTTTTTAAAAGCACTCTTACAAAAAATCTACACTGATCTTATTTATTTGTCTTGTCCAGTTAATAGCCTGTTTGCATTGTTTCAAGGATTATATGATTATATATATATATATATATATATATATATATATATGTGTGTGGTGTGTGTTTCTCAAGCAATAGGTAGTAGCAATTTAAATGAGTTAGTCTTAAAGCATTTAACAACTGAGGTGATGTTTTAAGCAGTTCGTCTCTAAATGTCGCGCCGCCGTAAATCAGAGTTCGTGATGTAGTAATTTATGTCCCAACCTCCCAATATAAATTATATTTTATTTTATTATGTAATATATTTCAGTATTCTATTTAGCGTGGAATTGATTGTGACATTTGTTTTTCGGTACACTTAAAATATTAATTTTACAGACATGATTTCCTATAAATTAAGGGTAAGTGAACGATAAAAACTATTTTAGTTTTCATGCTATCTTCGGGGTCCTAGTAAATATAAGTTATATTTAAGAGTAAAAATAAGTAAGGAGTAATAAATGAATGTGCCCAATAACAAATCGACTCGGAAATTGTAAAACATTACATGATCACAAATCTTCGAGACTGATGAACATCCACATATTTCATCTATAACAAGAATCTTATAATTAACACAAACCATTTGGTTTCTTGACCTCAATCACATAAGCCCATACATTGTGCCGCGAATAGAAGTCAGGTAGTGCACATAAATCCTGCGCAAGCGACGGCTACGCATTCCGAACTAAATATACTTGGTGGAATAAAAACCGAATAGCTGACTAAATCCTTTGTTTACTCGACGTGGATATGAAATTGAAGTTCTAAGTTTTGGAATACGATCAATATTGGTTAGTTAGTAACAAAAATATTATATTTAAATTTAAATTTGAAAGACTGTGATGTTTGTATGAATATATTTGTTTGTTTTTATAGTATGTGAATAATTGTATAGAAAGCTAAATAGAATACTTATAATGTTAGCAGTTTTGTTGAGTTTCTTTTAGACATTTAATTTAAACTAAAATAATAACTTTTTAGGGAGGAAGCAGAGTTATAATAACTTTTTCAGTAATCTATAATAATCGTTTAAAAGCAGGTATCTATCTAGTTCATTATATTAAGAAATTATCAAAGATTTATTTCAAAAGTACCAACTCTAGTTACGAGTGAAAGTTTGTTTGTCATATAGTATTGTTCATTGAAATATATTTACGACGACAATTCGCTAATTAGTGTTTAATAGATTTACGACAACAGATGCTTCGACATGTAATTCTTCTACTTTTTAGATAATTAACGATTTATTTTACATTTTATGGGAACATAAAGCATTTTTCACCATCTAAAACATTGCTGCGAAAGTAATGTTACTATAAATTCATTAAAATAAATATACATTTTTTATGTTTACGAATGTTTTACAACTGTAAAGTAATAAATATATAATAAAATATATGATAAAATTAGATTAGATTACTGAAACAAATATTAATTATCAACTATTAGCTTTAATATATTCCCAATGTCTTATTTTCATGACATTTATATTTCGACGTTAAACAAAATGAGGCAAGGATGTTGAAATAAAAGTATTTTACGTAGTTAGCGGTAGCGCGGAGGTAAACAGCTGTCACGTCACTCAACTGCCGGCAGTTTTTAATTCCACCGGATATATTGAGACTACGGGTTGTGCCACAATCTCCACATTATATATTTATAATAAATTGTAATATTATATTATTATAATATTATAAAAAAGTACACACACCATTTTACATAGGTACTATTGTGTCGTTCGTTTACTTTATTTTGTCCTATTGAACATAAAAATACACAATTAATCAAAAGTCGACAATCAAATACTTTTGTTAACGCTAAAAAAATTAAAACTTGTTGCCATTATTAAAAGGCGAAAGTTATCAAAAGAGAAAAAGACTGTCTTACCTTAATTTTTTTTTAAACACAATTTCCCATTATTATAGAATTTAATATTCTGTATGTAGTCATTGTGACAGCTGTGGTCGGCCATGTTTACGTTATATTCGCGCGTTTTCATTTACCTTAGTAATGGCGGACTGATGCAGACACCTGACTGACTTCCGATCTACATATCTGTGATTCGTGGGCGTTGTTTGAAACGTTTATTACGGGAGATTATTATTATTGTGTAAAATATTCTATGTTGATGAAATTATATATACAATAAAAGTTTTGATTTACTATTTGTGCTATAAGATTAGCTTGTAATATTATGTTATGCTTCAAGGTTGGATATACTGAAAATATTTTTTATGTGCTACTAGCTCTTAATATATATAAGATGTATATGTTCAACATTGGCATTTAAAAAAAATGTGCTCAGTAACTACACAATATACAAGAGCTATGTAAAAACATTATAAAATAAACTTCAAAATATAGCATTCCTTAGATAATAGTCATGTGCAATAATAAATGCATCATAAATTAAACACAAATGAGACTTAAACAGCAACTAGAAAAACAATAAAGTACTAAGCTTTAAAACCACAGAACAGACCGAAAATATAATAAATATATAATCTCAAAGCGCTATTGTGACATCAGTGAGAGCGACGAGACACTGCCAATTTGCATTACGTCGCACTAATCGCTAAGGCTGCGTACACAATGTAGAGAGCGAATTAAAAATAAATATATTACTAAGAAACTAAGGAATTGTATACACCTTTCCTTTTTTGAGACATGTTCTTTTAAAGATTTACTGAGCGCGGGTGGATGTTGAAGTCAATTATTGAATGTTTATAATTACATCAATATCTTAACAGTTAGATTCTTTATGAAGGCAATATTTATGTTACAATATATATATATTTAATTATTTTAATCTTCTAATTTTATGGCATATGCTTAGTTGTTTAAGTAATCAATATGACAAATCCCTGTTAAGGTGTACAAGAAAACTAAACTCCTATTTCGATCCGTGAGCCAAGATAATATCCGTCGGCCGCGAGCCGTGTGTTTGCACTTTTAATAACACTGTTAGCCGTGGACGGTACAATGTCTTTGGTTTTAATAGCGACATAATATCGGTATAGTAAATAACTCATAAATGATGCAAGATTTAAGGTACAGCTACTGTTACTTCATTTACTTGTACTTTTTCTATTAATTCTGAAATTGCACTAAAATCTCCCAGTTATTTTTAAAAACTCATCATGTACATTTGTAATGACTATATGTCGTACTTACATGATGCGACATAAATAGATGTAACATATAGTAAAATAATGATACTTGAATGCATCATACATAGCTTTATAAATTATTTGTACTAAGTGACCTCAACTTTAAATATTTACAGAATCCAAATCCCGCGAAACGTGATAGATTACTGTTTAAGTGCTTTATTTTGGTTGTGTTTTGTCTGCGCCGGCGCCGCGAGATGGCGAGGTGCGGACAACCACTGATAGAGGCTTTGATCTCTCTTGATTATACAAGTGTGTTTATAAAGTACAGAATAAACTTAATTGGTTAATCGTGATATTTTGTAATTTTTGTTTTATTTTTATTTTTGGCGAGTATTTTCAGTATTCTCTGGGTCCCGAAACCTATTAGCTCGTCTATTTTTGTGTATTATTATTCTAAAAATAAACATTTTCGTCTAAAAATGCTAGTTTTAATAGTTGCTATTTACGTTTTAATGTTATTTTTTTTGTCTTTGTATTAATCTAAATACGTTTCACCTTCATATTATTCAAGTACCTACTGTAATTTTTTTTAAAGATTCTGATTAAGTAACTTTAAGTTAGTAAGTTCAGTTTAGTTTATGTAGTTTAGTTTACAGTAGTTTACGGTAACGGTGGTTCCTTAAATGATGTTACAGAGTTTTAACTATGTAGTAAGTTATTAACTATACCTACCTGGTACAGTCAACCTGTCACCTGGCTGACTATATTAAAATAACTGAGTGCGTCATAAAATATTTAATAAGAAAACGAGCACCTGTTAAGTAATTAATATTAGTAAATTATTCTTCAAATATTTTTACACCTACTCTGGTTTATTTGTAACTTTGAATGTACGAACTAAAGCCCGCGTGTAGGCGACTGAACTCCGCAATGTAAATAAGTAGTAGGTCATTTAAATAATATTTAAAAGATACAAAATTCTATCTTTTTCAAAAGTCGCAATCCTATAAAAAGGTCACTTCAATAAAACAATGCTTAAGATGGTTAATAAAATTCAGGGAAGCTAGCCAACCTCCAGTTTACGACCCCTGCGGTCAGAAATATAAAACCTATCAAAATAGAAATACAGCTGTAATGAAGTGACCTAGCGCACCGGATGTTGCAATTTATTTTGAATAAAACCTTCCTGCATTGATATAAGATTTAAAATTAACTATCAAATTCATTCTGTATAGGTTTGTGTTTCGGTAACCATATTCAATATTTATTGTTGCTGGCAACCTATCTCGGGGTATTCGCTTTCAGAATATTGTTTTAATTTTCTATATTCTATATATAAGAATAAAATTTTTAAAAATACTTCAAATAATATTTACCAAGCAACCACCCTCGGTTGCCCTATATAGCAATCCTTTAATTAAGGCGTCCATTATAATACACAAAAGAATTTATTTATATTTTTCATTAATTCATTTGACAATTGAAAATAATTTTAATTATCTGGTTCTTTTACCAACAGATGACCTGCGAGCTATTCAGATCAGTGTAATAGTAGTGGTCATTGTTTGACCGCGGGTGATCTTTGTGATAGCGCTGTAGGGTGCGCCCTAAGAGATTGACAACTTTTATTATTACTACCCGTAAAAATTATAAGGACACGACCACTTTATAAAATAGGTACACCACTAATAGTATAGCTTATATCAAACTGATAGGGATGGTTATACCGTTCTCTTAGACGAGATAGGCATAGAGTAGCAGCTATATACGAAAAATATATTTATTTATAACTATATTTCATATACCTATTTTTAATATACATATTTCGTATGATTGTTTAGTCAATCCGAATGTCACATTTCCCTTTCCCTCTCTCGTCTCTATCATTTGAATTTATCCGTATTTTAAGATATCAATTCTTTATAAAATATGATACGTTCTGGATGATGTCAGACATCTTTGAATCCTTGCTGTACCTGAACAAATACTGAATTAAACTTGATTAATGTTCTGTTCAATTAAAATAGCTGAGAGTAGAAAACACGACCTCTCCGACTCGCATTACCCGGAGCCCGGAGCTTCAAAATGAAAGCAATTTGTTAAGATTACCGTCAAACCGCTCCTTGCAGATTGTTCATTAAGAGGGTTTTAACTTTTAACTTCATTTCTTTTAAATATAACATTACATGTATCTTTGATTTCTTCAACTAATTGCCGTGAGAGGAGTATGTCGAATATATTTTCAAGACATAACATTAATAACATCATGTTAATATTCAGAGCTAACATTTCAATATAAAATAGTTTTTTTTACTTTATATAAATTACCTGTATTTTTCGTACTTTAATTTTAATATGTATATATAATGGATTTATAATAAAATTCAATATTTTTATTACGAATCGTTAATTAATAAGTAATATCGTCAATTAAAAATAAAAATACCTATCCATCATAAAAAATAAAAAAAAAACATTACACAATGAATATTAAAATATAAAACCCAGTGCAAGAAATTACAAGACACAATATATACCGATGCGCCATAACTCAGAGTAAGCTTGGTTTAATTCCTCTTCTAAATGGTAGACCTGGGCCCTGGCACGTATCTACAAACTTTCTACCTAACTTTAGCAAAACATTAAATATAGGCCATGGAGTGAAAACAACTTTTCATATATTACATTTTGATAGAATAACTTTATCAAAATATTATCAGAACATACTACCACATGGAATATCAAACATTATTTAAAGTCGGTAAAGATAAGTAGAAAGAGAGTTATGTAACAAGTATTAGAGAACTCAAAAAACAATAAAGTCATATCCAGTGCGTGGTCAGAGCTCATTAAGTACAGTTTTATATAAATATTCACAAACCACTATAAATTAAATATCCCATTAAATAACACGTTATGTATTTAACAAGACTATCATAAAATATAAAACTCTCAGGTGACTCCATTTTGACAAACTAATTTACTACTTGATGTAGACCACAAAACAAACTCTTCACTCGAGAATATTGCACAAATCCTTAACCTCATGTGAATAAGATTTAAATTACAGTGACATATTATTTACGGTCAGAACATATAACGGTGCTAGCATTTATTTAAAATAGAATAAAGAAATGTTTAGAGTCGCGTTAATGATCCATTTATATAAAACAAGTCGGTAGCAACGGCCAAAATATTACTTCGTACAACTCTATCTTTTGAGGTAAAATGTAAATCAAAAAGAACCTCACAACAAAAATAAATTAATTATGTTTATTTTTCGAACCCCATTAAATAAATACATAATAATAATGTTGGTTTAAAATGAGAATGTAGAGTGTTATAGTCGGCGGCACTCATGACGTCAATTATGAACACGGTACTTGATATAATGTTTTCATTTAAAATTGAAATAACTATAGGATGTAGGTAAAAATCTGTTCCATGGAGTTGAAGAATTCCTCATCAAAATAGTAACTTAATCGTATTTCCAAATTATTTAAATCAATCACTCTCATAATAAATCACTCGTAAATCCGATGCGATCCCCAAAAATCCGAACACGAAACGTTTATAAAGATCCGAGTAAAATATTCATTAATTGATTCCTCCCTCAGATACCCCTCATTACTTGGGGGTTGATTAAACGCAACCTGTCCCCTCTTATAAGACAAGACTTATTTAAACCAGAGATAACTCAATATTTATCGTTATCATTATCTTATCTAGATATTTAAAAGCAACCGTAGACTCCTTGATGTTAAAATTAATATTACGAAAATTTATAAAAAAAAGTAAAATAATTAAATAACCATCTCTTATTGTAAAGATAAGTTGCTTCACTAATATACTGATATTGTTTCTTTCATCCCGCTGATTTCGCCGGCCATAGAGATGAGAAAGTATTGTTCTTAACCAAATAAATAGTTATTACAACATACATTTTATAATCATTTAAATCAAATATATAAAATTATTTTTGGAATACAAAAATAAAGCAGCATTTTTAAAATTTAGTATGTTCTTGTATAAAAATATATGTTTTTTTTTTATATTAGCCCGATGTACACAAATCTTTCTTACTAACGATAGACAAATACAACTTAAGTAATAATCAAATTAAATAAAGGATACAAAGTTTTTAAATATTAAAACAACGATTTTAATCCCAAAACCAAAATCAAGCCACCGGCCATACTTAAAGTATAAAATAAATATTGTAAGAGTACAGTGCGTTGCTCTTTCGCGTACCTCCGGATATTAATTAGAGGTAAACAAGTTCCCTTTGTAAGATGTTCACTCAGTTCCCTCCCTTGTGACGTCATCACGTACCGCGGAATATAAGACATGTAGATAACATAAGTATTTCTACATTTATCTTGCAGTACTGTAACTATCACTATAATAACTTTGTAATAAACAAAATTTTTTCATCAATTTAAGAAAGACTTAAATCAGATTTAAAGCAATATTTTAGTTGTAGTAAAATCTGATTTTCAATCAAAAATTTTACCCATTCAAAGGAAATTACATGTCAGAGAACTCTACCTGTCACAGGCTGAGATCACTCTCTCTTCATCTGCGTTAATTCATCTTAATCAGGACCAGAGAGGTGACTACTAATTACAGACTCCATATTAATTGATGATCTGTGTCATCTTACATATAAATGTAACAGTTCACATTGAACCCTTCACCGTAATTACATCATACCAAATTCATTTCTAATCATATACAAGATAGAGTTAAAATTGGGTGAACCGATTTGTAATTTATTACTAAATCTCTCTTGTACGAGATGTTATAGACAACTTTGTAATGTAATGAAATGCTTATTGTGTATTTGAATAAAGCTCTTATTACTTAAATTATAGAGAATGAAATAGGATGAAGTAAAAGTTAAGTTGATTGAGATTGTAATGTTATTTAAACATTTCGAGGTAATTTGTGTTAATGTGCTTTTGACTATGGATATGATGAAGTGTATTATGTTTAAAGTCAGCACAGTATAGTTCATCGGTTAATATGTCAAAATATTGAAAATAAAATAAAACAAACAACATTGAAGAACATTTTAAAATTTAATAATTCCTCACAAGACAATTTTTAAGACCACAGGCAACATTCGTATACATTAACATAATACACTATTATTAAGAAATATATATATATATATATACATAATATATTACTATATAGTCATTGTTTGTTTTGGTATATCAGGAAAATAGGAAATACAAAACAGAATACGTCGAGCTACAAACGTATGTCTATGAAGGAAATATATACTAGGTCAAATGTTGAAAGAAATAACCCAATGAGTCTATTCAACGGACAGCGCCCCTAGCGGCGAGTAGCGACAGCTTTGTGGTTTGTATCTGAGTAGAATATACTTTGATTCAAGAACAGATAAATTAGAAAACTTTTTATATTATAACAAAGACGTTCAGGATGTTTATTCCCAATATAAAATAAAAATCGAATTTTAATTACTCCCCGATACGTGTAATAATAGATAATCATAAATTACCTACTTATAACTTTTTTGTTACTCAAATAAAAATATTATTAGCATGGTAATAAAATTGATTTTATTTTTATTATAAAAATCGCTTTAACAATAAAGCCCTACATTTTGCAATAAAATAAATCCTGTTTTACTGCGATAAAACAACAATCGGCACGCGACCTCTATCCCTCGAAGCTATCCACCTTTATTGAGGGTCTAATCCCCGATAGATCATAAACAGCCAACAGCGAGTCGTAACAAATTATTTACGAAAAATATTTATTTGTTACAAGTTTTACTTATTAACTAAAAGTTTTAAGATATTTAAACATGTCTGTTATTAATGCAGAAAAATGAAATATAAACTGTAGAGACCCGCAGGTTTTATAACATCTGGGATATAGTTTTAAAGAACCCTAAACACAAAAATAATACCGGAATGACCGTTTCGCCCGCAGCATCCCCTATTAATTCAATAGCATTTATTTACAAACCCGACAAATAAAGGTGAAGGTAGATCGAAATTAAAACTTGAAGTGCATAGTTTGGGGGTCGCCAACCCCTGCCGCGGGCGCAAGGGGTGAAGTAATTATTGTAAAGGTAATGCCATGTGAGCATTTTTTAGGCCTTTATGTAAATTGACTTGGGGGAATAATTAATCGATCTGAAGGGTTTTTGTTGATTTGGAGCGAACAATTCTGTGTGGGTCTGTCTACGAAATACCAAGCCTTAATTAGTTCCTACAGCTACACTTGGAACGTATAACAATTTTTTAAACTCACACATTTATTCTTGATTAGTAGTAACTAGAAATATAAGATTTGATTGTTTTTATTTTTAAGCTGGAACGGACAGATATTTCTTTTCTATTCTATTAATGCTCAAAATAGATGAAATATCTTGACATAGTAGGTATGTGTACTGTAACGATTTTTCTTTATTACTGATAAATACAATATGGTAGAAATACATAGTGGCTAGTGTAGAGTGCAACTATAGGAACGCTTTATTCATATTGATCCCCTATCTCATTTAATCTCGGTTCCGATGCAGAATGTAATCCCATACCTGGGTCCTCTCTAACTGGATTGATGCACGCGCGGGTGAAGGCAGCCATCGGATTTGTGGGCACACTATATGTTTCGTTGATGATGATTTTGCTGCTCAGTTAAATTGATAATTTGATTATAGCTCTCGATGCTCCGTTTATTTTTCTTAAAATGCCAGTATCTTCTTGGTAATCTGTGACGTTTCTTGCCGGTTTTTTGACGTGACAACGTCTTAAATTAGGTTAAGCTGGGAGTCACTTATGAAAAAGTGTAACGCCCGGTAACGTAACGATGAGTCACACACACATAGAATGCCTTGCGTCTCTCTCCCACTCAAACATGATCGGTCCGCCGAGCAATGTTTTGATTTTCAAATTGATTCTTTAAAATTACAAATATTAAGAAAAAGTGGCAGATATAAGAAAACATGATTTAAAATGTGTTGAGCAAGAATTTTAACATCTAATTTAAGTAAAGGTTTTAATTTTCAACTTCATTATTTACAATTACAAATTTTAATTAATTTCAAATTTATTTAGCAAAAATTTGAACCTTCGATCTGAATAAGTGTTTTGATTTTCAAATTAATTCTTTAAAATTAAAAATATTAAAATATATAAAATCAGAAGTGACGTCAAATAACATTATCTGTACTTATTATTATTTAGTATGTAGGCCAGTACATGTGACCATACTTGGTAGACACAATTGGAAATAGTGTTTTTTATAACTGAAAAAAATATATATATAAAATACTGGTAGCAAACAATAACTTCAATGATCGATATCTCCGCAACTAATTGATGTATCGAAAAAGTCTGTAAATAAATTTTGTAAAAAATAATAACATCAATAATATAATATAAAATAAATAATATATAAAATGATTTTACGTGACAACGTCTTCATCGTCCTATCCTCAACAAAATCACTCAAATTATTAAAATATTGTGCAATTTAATAATATTCATATCAATAAATATTCTACCGAGAAAAAGACGTGGTCACGTAAATCTTCGCCCGTAAAACCGACTTTACAGGCAACCATATTTTTTTTTTTCTTGAATCTCTTTCAAAAACGTATGACAGAAGTAATGATGAGACTTAAGATCATTAACTAGTGTTTAGAAGTAAATTGCAGTTAATAAATGATCAAATAATACATCACAGGTACACGGGAAACCATTCTGGATTAAGAATTACAGCGACACGAATAATGTATTGTAAAACAAAAATAGCTTTACACCTTGTCAAAGTAACGAATACGTGCGCCCGCGCACCAAATACATCACCGATGTTGCGTGACTTCAGAGTGTGTAAGTTAGTGACGACATTTAACGGTATCGATGAATTATTTGTTGAATATCAGAATATAAATAAAAAGATCACCTCATTTAATGAAATATTTCATGTTTGTTTGTTGGTTAACCTGGCTCAAGTAATACTATTGGAAAGTTACTCAATTGTCTTCTTTAATCCGATCCAGTCAATCAGATTGTTGTTTTTAAGAAAATAATATTTTCATCTGTAAAAGTTACCAGATGCTTCAAAAAGTGTAGTTCAGATTAAACTCACTACTGTATATAAAAATAAATATAACTCTTTTAATTTTATTTCAAACGTTGGACGATGAAGGAAGATGGATGGAAGTGTCTCTAGCCTAAGTATGGGACGTTTCAACTTTTCACAAATTTTCGATATCAATAATATCATTATGTTATGTAGATATATTATCCACACAGGGTTCATCACTATTAAACTCAGTGGCTTCATCACAATGGATTTGTCTTATTGTAATCTGACAGATCATTAACTACCTTCACACAGTAGAAATACTGCATCGCTTAAGTTAGTTAGGTTTGGATTGGTTTTCTACTGTTAGAGACAATATAGGAGCAAGACTGGTGTCTCTCACTATTTGAGAATCTACTAATATATATACTTTTAAATGTCAATTATGATTTAATAATAACTTATTTATTACAATCATGAAGTTAACAGTAGATGGAGTCATTTAAATTGTAACATCTCTAGAGTCTGGTTTAATATATTACTGGACTGTTGCTTATTTTGTTTTAAATTGCCCTACATTTTTGTTACTAGGATAAAATATCAATTATTATTATAATTATTGTAATACACACATAGTTTGCCCATTTTTATATTTAATTATTCAAGTCGGCATCTTTTATATTATATATATATATATATATATCTTTTACGATAAATATTTTTTATAAAAATACGAATATTTATCCTTTACTTAATAATAAATATATAAGTCGGGTAATAAACTAGCAACATTTGTCAGCGCGCGGGAGTCGCCTTGAAAAACAAAATTTTCCGCAACACATATCATAGACGACAGCGGGTACAGCACGCACTGCCCGCGTCATCGCTGCGATTGAATGCTAAGATTATAATAATTTTCTTATTTTTTTACTACGTACTCACTATTACACTCTATTGAATAAATTGAAATTATTCACATTCTATTAAATAAAGGAAAGCTCTCTTCCCGGTTGTGATAGAGTAAGATAAAATATACAGTAGCGTACAAATAAATTAATGTTAAAAAACAGTTGTTTTGCGGACAGTGCGTATGTAAGGTGGAGTCCGCGAGGGTGATGGCACGGTCAGTGCGTCCGCTCTAAAGAAGTGAATAAATCTACCCACGACTAGGTGAATATAAAGAATCCGCAGACTTACTTCCGTGGTAGGGTCGAGATACTACAATTTTATATCTTTAAATTTACTTATGTACTTTTTTATAATCTATTTATATGAAATTTTTTTACTTATTTTTAAGATTATTCACCGCGTGTTGTGATGTCATTTTTCGATCACAGAATACTTCGGTAGTCGGTATGCTCGCGTCTAAACAAGTAACGTTTCATAAATATAATCAATATTAATTTTTAAAATTCTAGAATACTTTATCGTTTCGTCGATATCAACAAATGGAATATCCACAACAAGGATAATTACAAAATATTTTTTTCTAGATAAAAATAATAAGATTTTCCAAGCTTATTGTGTTCCTCTGCTGGAATGTGTCAACCCTGAGAGTCACAGATCGAAGCGGCCACCGTGAAAGGCGAGGTGATCATAAAGGACCGGTCATGTTCTTACATAGTAATATCGTGACATCCCTCGCAGGGCTGGCCGCTGCCCGAGTTTGAGTTTCCATATTATGCTGACAACTTCTGTGATATATTTGCATTTTTGGCCGGTTGTAATACGGTGGGGAGAATTGTACGACATAGATATTATAATGTAGAGTTGTTCATTGAGTTATTTTTAATTTATGTTGGTATTATTAAATTATATTTTGTGAATTAATTATTATTTGCTTTTAAATGACTTTTGTAATTATGGAGAGCTGGAATTGGCCAACAATAAAGTTTAAAATGCTTGAAATCTACGGGAATTAGAGCATTTTACTAAAAGCACCACGTCATTTATGGTATTATCTAATTCAAAAAATATATTTCAAGTAATCTCCACAGAATCTCTGTCCGCATTGCAGAGGGACCAGGAAATGGTCAAAGACAAACTACTCAGGCGACACGCGTCATAACGCAACGAATAAGGTAGTTGAGATGAATAATGCGATGTTTCTTTACGAGCCGTGCCAGATATGTTGTGTCATGTTTGTTTGTTTGTTTGTATGTACAATTTTAAATTTATAAAATGACTGTAGTTGTTGGAATGGCCTGGTTATGGGTACCGCAGATATAAGCACATACGTCACATCTAAAAACAACTTTAGCATTCATTGAAGAAAATTTATTTTTAATGTAAGCACCCAATGTTTTAATGACCACACATGATTTTAATTTATATTGTAACCACTCAACGTAGACCACACATTTTCCAAAAAACAACGAATCAGAAATAAAAAAAAAATTCTTTACATTCTAACGCCTCGTTGGATGTAATATAATGTCAACCACACGGATATTTACATTAGCGGGAAAGTTTAAAATGTATTTTCACGCTCAGTAGATTGTGTCAGTTCCAATTACTGTTTGTGTGTTCCCAAGAACCCATAAATTAAATACTTTGCATCAAAACATTCGTAGCCTATGAGTTACGAGTTTATCAGAAAACATTTAAATATATTCGTTCCACTTATAGTTTTAAAAGAAATATACCTTTAATAATCTTGATTTCTAAGATTAGTAAATATTTGGTCCTTACTTATGACATTGGCGTTTTTCGTACAGGCCACTTTAATTACAAATTCCTTTTTTTTTTGGTAAAGAATTCCAAATTCAAATTTTTACAACTGTTGACCATCATTTATTTGTTTTAGTCTCTTGTGTTTTTTCTATTTGTGTCTTTTGGTAGCAGCAGTGCTGCGGAAACGACTCAAACGGCCAATGATGTGTATGGCGATCGTGTTGCAAAAGAAAACGCAGATAATAAAGAATTGATGGATATTGTGAAAGCAGATTTATGGCAAACCATGTCCGAGTTAGCTACAGGCTGCGGTGTTAGTGATAAAACTGTTTTAATCCACTTGAAGCTCATTAGGCAAATTAAGAGGCTTGACAGGTGGATACCTCATGAATTGACTTAAACAAACCAAACAGCCAAATCCCGCCCCAAGCAAAAATTAAGCCAAAAAAAAAAAACTTGTAAACGTTTGGTGGACTAGTGCCGGTATTGTTCATTACAGTTTTCTCAAATCTGGCCAGAATATTACGGCAGATGTGTATAGTCAGCAATTGCAAATCATGATGGAAAAGTTAGCTGCTAAACAACCTAGGCTGGTAAATCGCTCCACACCACTGCTGCTTCACTACAACGCTAAACCACACACTGGACAACAGTTTGACAACCAAATTAGTAGAGCTTTAATTAGAATGTCTAAGACATCGACTCCCCGGACCTTGCTTTAACTACTTACCATTATTTTTGAAATTTGGATAACTTCTTGCAAGGGAAAAAGTCAACTCCGATGCCGGAGTCCAAATCACATTTAAAGATTTTATTGATTCCCGTCCGGATGGTTTTTTTAAGTAAAAGGGTCAATGAACTACCTATAAGATAGCACAAGTGCGTAGTAAACAATGATTTCTACTTTGATTAATTAAATACAATATATTAAAAATAAATACTTTTTGTTCCTCTCATACAAAACGCCAATTTCATTTGTAAGGACCTAATATTACTAATCTTAACACAATCTTAAACTCATTACAATTAAAAAACAACAATACATAAATGAGGTTGGCTTTTTGAACACCATTAATTTTTAATTTAAATATAAGCAGGTCAAAGTTTTTAATTCTCAAAGCATTTTTTGAAATTATGTATAGTTTAAAAATATAGCACGTACCTACTCACGATCAACTTTTTATTTCAATCAACACTCCTTTGTAGGTGAACCTTTGTACCTTCAAATGAAACCAAAGTTCTTTTTATTCTGTCGCCTCGCCGCAATCACACACTTATTCAAACATTTCTGTGTCTAATTTGCTTTTTTATAAACAGGGGCTTGCATCTCTCATAACACAGTCAAAGGATTTTATTAAAAGACTGGCTACAGGTGGAGAAGTAAGTACGCCAAATAAAATACTACTATTACACATTTCTAGCCTGTTTTTTATTTTATAAAATATTTAATTAACTGATGTATTATTAAAATAATAATCATGTACGCGCTGTTACCTTCATTAAAATACTTATTCCAACTTCTTAATTACCTGTAATATAATTATTTTACCAACCGGAGACTTGCGCTGAAAACTCATTAGAAGAAGCGACAATCTTCATTATTTACCTTGAGCTCTAATTAATTCCTTGTCATGGTTTTTGCTTCGGCGTTTGAGTTATATCTTAAAGCTATTGGAAAGAAATAGGCTATACATATTTGAGTGGGTTGAAAAGAGAAAGGTGTATGTCTCCGGTAGCTGATTACCATCTTTTAGCAATTAGTAAAACACACAAAACTCCACCCCTGGCGTGTTCTGCTCCCCTGGTAGGTGATGCTTAATATTCGGCCGTAAATTACTTGAAAACTTAGTGCCAAGGTGGGACTAGATTTAAATTTAAATGCCCTTGAACGTGGTTGCTGTCTTCTGATAAGGTGCCTTCCGTTTGTTGATTAACGGCCCGAGTTGTATCTGAGAGGTAAGTCTATAAATATATCTTCGTGATATATATACACCTTTTAGTTGAGTGATTTCTATACATCACTTAATGTTGAAACTTACACAAAAAAAGTTTTTAATTTGTGGAGAGAAGTGTTTCGTAGTGCTGGAGATAAAAATCATCTCGTTCCCCATAAATCCAACTTGTGGTAATGGAATCTGGGTAAAAGTGAGCTCTGAAGAGATTCATTGAAATTCATTAAATTATTTCGACTTTTTAATTAAATTTATTGTATGTTAACCGCCTTTTGGGTGGATAATCGGATCTTCACACGAATCCATTGTGAATTTTCCGCGCGACTAAATGTGAAAAAGTTGGACAAACGAATAAAGGTCGCCAGTTGATGGTAATTTTAAAATTCCAGCGAACCGTCGTGACCGATTTCAAATTAAAATTTATTTGATTGGAAGGTAATTTGATTTGGTTTTGCTATAGAATGTCAAAATCATTTTTAATCTTCGACTGTAACAAAAAACTTGGTATATTTGTAACACAAAATGTAAGTAGCACAATATGGATAATAAATACCATTGATCTAATACTAATAGATACATTTTATTATATCTCTATATTAATTGCGAGATGTAACTCGTGTGATATGGTAGATATTATATTCTCCCAAAATGATAAGGGATCTAAACCAAAATCGATCTCAGCACACCTCGCCACTCGAAACATGGCTCACTCAAAAATAGGGGAAATGCACCATGTAATACTAGTATCGTGCAGCTACGAACGTTAAGACTGAATTTGGATGAGGCATTATCACTAAAAATGTAAGTGTTTTTATTTTATGAAAATTATTACGAAAAATCCTCTAATTAAATTATTATTTTTGTTAGATGTTCATTTATTTGCTTTAAATAAATAAAAAATAACAATAATCTAAGGTAGAATACACATAACGCTAAACATAAACGTTTTATAAGTAGGAAATAATATTTGTAGTTCCATTATATAATTGTAATGATGTACCATATACGAAATTCATAGTTATATAAACTCATACCTCCATGATTTACCTTTTTATCTAACACAATAGCACTCGATACGGCTGCCCCGGGCGGACCGCGCAATGTTTGACCGACAGATGCACGATCATTCTTATAGTTTTTGTTTGAAAATTGAAAATTATTCGGGCACTTAAGTTTGTAGTTCGTTTGAGTGACGTGTGCTCGTATAAGTTTATGCAATGAGGAGTTTGATAATCATTACAACAATATACCTTCTGTATTTTCAGGTTTAATATTTGGAAATTAAAAAAAAAAGATAATTTAAAAAAAAATTATATTATAAAACGAATTAGGTTTAGTATTGATCTGTTGATCACACTGATCAAATGCTTTCCAGTCCAGGCCGTATAAATAAATTATTCATAATATTTTTTTTCTTTATTATCTGTCAACCATATTATTCCTTATATTCTACTTATGCATACTATAAGAACAAATTCAGTAGACTGAATATCAAACAAAATAGCCCCAAACAGATCGATCTCGATTCAAAGTTTATCAAAGCACCTGATCTCAAATTACTAGGTATTTGCAGACAGGGACGGACACTCGACTAACTTGATTATACCGCCTCCATCAACGTCTACATTGATTGATGAGCTGCGCCGGTGATATTTGAAATAATGACAATTATTTTTCTTCGTTTGTACTTAAGTATTGACTATAGATTAATCACTTTATTTAAATACTTATTTGTACGTATAATGAAAAACATAATTTATTAATTTTACTTTAAAATTATATTTATAATTTTTTATTTGTACTTTCAACCAGTAAATTGATTATAAAATTGATGGTTTAAAAGAATTTGATAAAAAGTTTACCAAAATAATGTTTTTGTGATTGCTGTTTAAATTGTCCTCCGTAACTCGGCAGCAGCATGTACAGATATCAGCATAATTAGAGTCGCATTAATCAGCAGCAAGTGCTAATGAGCAGCAGGAATGCGTCGCGGTAATGTAATGAACAATACATCCCTTTACATAAGTAGTCACTAGTTTATTTATTACTTGGTGTGTGGTTGGATTTAAATTTACTTGTCATGGATTATGATATTATTATTAACAGACGGTATATGATTTTAATATGTAAGTCAATTAAGTCCAATCATTATTCCCATCATCATCATTAATCCCATAAGTCAATTTCTTTCTTAAAAATCTAACAGTTCAACTGGTTTGGTTTTAATATGGTTTTAATTTTCAATAAACTGCGGTCACATATTAAAACTTCTTAATTAGAATTTTAATGTTTTTGTCCAAAATGAAAGAAAGAATATAAATGAAACAAAACTTTCACTCTTTTAAGAGCTCATGATAAAGTAACTAAACCTAAAAAGTTTATCAGAATAGGTACTTCACGTCACCAGAGACGACACACCTCATGTAAGTTATTATTACATACAAAATAAACCGTCGCGTTTCACAAGAGTGATCTAGCGTGTCTGTGAAATAAATTCCAGTTGCTAATTGGAGCAAGAGATAAGTGACCACAATTAATTGCTTTGCTAGGGACAATGGTGAGGCATGCGTTCTTAGTACCACCTATTCTCGTCTGCGATCGTCCTAACTTTCATTTATTATTGCCCTATCTACATATACACATCGTATGTGTATTGGAGTATGTGTACCTATATATGGGTACATATTTGACTAAGTAACTCGCATTAAATTTCTTATTTTTAATAGAGACGATAAGTTTCTTGTAATCGAAGCCAAAAGTTTTAAGAGTTTCGAATATATATCTATAATAATATATACTTGTATGAAATGAAATATGTTTAATTTAAAATGCTTATAATCTAAACATAAAGGTAGACCAGCCACCGTAACGTCTAGACTAGACTGGACTAAAAGGTCTATTTAAGTTACATCAGTGCGATAATGGCACTAAGATGGTAATAAGAACGTTATTAAATAAACTTATATTAACATCTATATTGTAAGTTAATTTTGTTCTTTATTTTTATGTATTAATAAGAATAACAGAATTTGACACAAAAACAATTGGTCTGAAACTTCACGTATGTAATATATATCAATATTAAAGTCTAATTTGTGTCTGATAATATTATATATTGTTATATATTACATGCTGATAAATGATGAGCTATCGTATTTATTTATAAAGAAATATGTCGTTTATCAAGTGAAGCCGAAAGCTTTAGTTTACGATAGTAATCTTAATACACTAGGTATGATTTATGTTTTAAGTAGTGAGGGGATCTTACCGATTATATTGATACAATAACCAATAAGAACACCGAGCAACACTAGCCCTGACCTTCTATGAGATATTTTTAATTAAGTAAATATTTAACAAACGTGATTACGTTATATTAATAATGTATATTTTTTTACCTTGTAGCTAGTCACTCAATTTTGGATCTTTTATTTCTATGGCAGTTATATAAAATATAATTGTTTTGTCCATTTGGAAAATATAAACTAAATAACCAAAAACTTCTAATAACAAAATCAAATGTGTTGTTATATTGTTGTTGTTGTAACACTAGCTGGGCCTGCGACTTCGTAACGTAGATTTAGATTTTGATAAAGATTTTGAAAAAGATTGTTAAAAAAAACGATATAAAGTGATTTTCCATGTACAGAAATGGATCAGTGACAATTTTATTATATGTATAGATATAATCAAAGTAATCAAAATATTTCAAGGGAAATATCTTCAGTCATTTCAAATGAAAGAATATATTTGAATGTAATTACAAATACGTTAATTGCGTCTGCAAATCGCCGTCACATTTTCACGGTCACGGCGGCCACATCAAAGAGTTAGGGCGCTCCCCTCCGGTCAGACCCCTACGTTTTGTGATTGTGTATATAGCAGAAGAGAGTGAGTTATAAAATACTTTTAAAACATATATAATGTAAGATATATTTACATTCTTAGACAAAAGATTTGTTTATATAAATTAACAAAATACGTATACTTGTTATCAGTTCTTAAGAATAATAATGATTCGTATTTGTACCTATATTTACCACATTACATACTTTTTAAATTAAACAAACTTTTTGTATACTTTTTAAATATCGACGGATGGAGGTCATCAAAACATTGCAATGAAAAAGTTATAAGCTGTAGGCTCTAGAAACTTTCCGATCTGTCAGTAGAAGAGGTTTCTTAAAACTAAACTCTCTTAGAAACTTTTGATAGCAAAGCTATTCTAGGTGTCCTTAATGTTTTTTCTTGAACCCATTTCATTTAAATTCTAAACTGGTAAGAATGTTTAGTATCGTGTGCATCAGTCATCATCATCATCAGTACGATGTGAATGTTGTAGCCATTGATGCCTTTTAAGGAATGAAATCCAATAACCTTTTCAAATACGAAAGTTAAAATCTATGTTTTTAAACGTAACTAAAGTGATATTTCATGATTGCACCAGAATTCGTCGAACGTATTATAAAGGGCCGGTGCATACCTCGCAGGATCGCGATTCGACACCTGAGCGCTGCAGCCCTCGTGTGAGGGAGAGATAAATATAGAAAGAGATTTCATAATTATTATTCTTAAAAGTAATCAATTCATGCATAATACCCCACATTTTACAGGTTTCCGTCTTTCAGTTAATGCTTTTTAATCCACACAAGTAGAGACTTGTCTCGATAGATAAAAATAACTGTATTTGGTTATTAAATTATTAGGATGCAAAGTATATTATTGTAATAAGTAGAGTTATGTACCTACTAAAGCAACAGAAAACAGTCAGAAACACTGAAATACAAAAGCCAATTCCACAATGGTGCATCTCGTTTTAAACAGATTCGATCTGTAACATTAGGGGGTTGAAAAAATCGTCACAGGAACAATTACACGGCATCTGTCGCTCGCTGCCGTAGAATTTATGTTGATTGGATTCACACTAGAATAGAATATATTATATAAAATGGCAGGTTCAAAGTTACCGAAACATACTTTGTTGTAAATTATGTCTATTAATAATTATACATCCATTTCCTTGAATAGTTTATAAACCTCTATTAATATCAAAAAAGAGTTATTTGATAATAATTATATTCTTTATGAATAAAACTTTAGGAGATAAAAACTAAGGATTAAACAAAAATATAAGCAAATAAAAACTAATGACAACAACGTCATAACGTTCAGTTCCCTACAGCCCGGTGTGGTGTCCCGGCTCATAACAATAGGTAATTTAGTGGTAGATATACCAATATCTAGTTTTATTGGGCCCTGGCCGCCTGCCAGCGGGTCAGGTATATGTCGATAATAATGCGTTTACATTTCATATCATAATCGTTTGGCAACGAATGCGATGCTATAATATATATAAAAACTTGATAAAGTGAAGGCTTTGTGAAGGTCATGAAGTTAATACGACTATAAAATATATATTTATTAGTCTGTTTTCACGTAAATTAATCGAAATTTGAGGAGTGGGTGTGAGTTCACGCCAGCAGTCCGCCATGATTCGACCTCGTCAATACGAACTCCGAATGGATTCGAAACTAGTGTTAATTTACGTGAACAGCCGAGTAAATATATATTAATAGTCACGATTATGGTGCACTAAAGTCTTGTTATAGAAAAAATATTTTGTATATAAACATATTTCATATTACTACTGTCAAATAAATTAATATGTTATAGTCGTTTAGATCATTAGAAAATATAAAAAAATAACATTTTTGCTCAAACACGTCACTTTACCTTTGTTTTAGAATTAGTTACAGAATTTTGGTTAGCGGTTGAATTATGTTAAAAAAACTTGTAATATATATATTTACAAAATTCGGATTAATTTAAAGTTAATATCTACTCCCAATTATAGATGAAACAGGCTATTGTTTTCCTCCTCTACCCCCCGCGAACAAGCTTTTGATTATCTCGGCTCAGTTCACAAAGCTCGTTCGTAATACAGTAAACAGGATTTTCTAATTGCATTACGGCTGAGGAACTGCTACTGTACTGCCAGGAGCTGCCGTGTCTGATGGAATGCCATGTGCCATGCGAGTGGATTGTAATACTAATACTTCATTATTAAGTAGCTCACTAACACTCACTCACACATATACATACATTAATGTATATATATAGGTACATTACACTATACATATTGTATATGAGTTATAGATTTTTGAGTTATTCTGTCTTTTCGATGGATTGGATATTTAATAAATAATAAATTAGGCTATACTATGAGGTTTAATTGTTTGAATTACTTAATGTTCTATGTCAATACTGGGAGCTGACTGTTCTTTTTACATCTTATAAAGGTTGCTTTTGACGTCACACGGAATTATTAACTAAAACAAACAAAACAGCTTTTGAATAAGTTTGCTGAAAATTATATCTGAGTTAGTAAAACAGAGAACAAACGTACATAAATAATTTAAAGGACAGCAACAGCTGAGCTTCGTCCGGTTGAAAGAAGTTATCGGAGCGCAGGTTCCCGGTAAAAGTACCGGAATAAATACAACTCCGGGTTTAGGAGGTATACGCGAATCGATAACGCACTCACAGATGGTTTTATCTATTTTTTTTTTCTATAAAAACAAGTATAATCCTATAATTTTTATACAACTTTGGATTTTTGCATATATGTAAGTCTTTTTAATCTAATTAAATATGTATTTTGTCAATTTATAATTGTATTGTAAATACCAAGTTACAAGTATTTACAATAGAATATTCTTTCGCGTTATTTTAATCATTTTCGGATTTTCTAGTTAAGATAAAACTTAAATTGTATTGAATAGATTTTTTACATTTTTAAGTCATTATAAAACGTATCCAGTAATTGGACTTACATTTCATAGCATTGTATTTTTATATTTTATTCAATAAAAAATTAATTCAATAGCTTTTTATACCCAGTAGCGTCAGCAACAATCTCATAAGTGTCTCAGGTGCGCCGACCGCGCTCTAAATTTACCGTCTTTATTTGTACTGCCGACTGTAGCATGTTTTTACGTGCGCTGTAATTGGAAGGTAGTTTTTAATAACAACTTATTTCTGTATTTGCCATTAACGTTTAGAGGTGTCGAGTTCAAATTCTTCTCAGTATTCCGGTCTCAAGAACACCTGGGTCTGACGTTTCTAAAATAACATAATATTCAATGTACTTCTTACAGAATGTTTAAAAATCAGTGCTGTACTTGACCTCGGTGAAAAGCTGATTGATATCAACTCAAACAAATCGGAAAAGGTAGCATCAAATCTTTTATAAAATGCAAGAGTTTTAAAACGTTTGATCCACGAATTCTAATAAACATTCTTTGAGAGTGAATAGAATTGCGCTCATTTTAACTATAATTACATATTTATCCCATTAAAAATACAGGAATCCATCCATCATCGAAATAATTCCCAAACAAACAGCAAAAGAGCATTACGCGTAGATGAGGTCAAAGTGTTGTAAGTAAGAAACTCGAAAACTTCACAGCAATTAAACAAGGGTAAAGATAGCACATTAATATTTGATAACACAATTAATTCGCTCCAGAGGGTCGCCTCGTAAAATTTTCAATTTGCTCCGACGAAACTTTTACCTGATAAACGTAAAGTTAGGTAAAAGGAAAAGTCCTTCGGAGATAAGAAGGACGAGCGGCGGCGTGTAATAACATCTCGGTACTTAGAGCAAGTAATTATAATTTTGTTACTTACTTTATTTTGTCTCTTTGCTTAGACGGATTAAAAATATATATTTTTTATTATTACAAAAATCACATTATAATGTATTATATTAATCGCAAGTAGTAGAATAATATATTGGTACCTGAGTAATTCGGTGTTATATTATAATTATAGTAAGTGCCATCTGTGCGCGAGTAGCGGTAAATATAATACATGACGTCATTTAGAATCATTAAAAGCATACAGTAGGCGTTATAAAAAAACTTTTATACCTGATTTAAAATCATATTACTAACCCAGAGCCAAGGGCTCACTGAAATACAAGAGTATTCTAAAAACAGGAACAAAAATGAATCGCGTACCAAAACAAACTCATGTTCGAAGCAAAACATAATTATTTTAAAATAATGTCATGCAGCTGTTAGTATATGTGCATATTATGTACACGTTGAATATAATAATAATAATATATGAATGTTATTGGTACAGAGAGGTCTGATGAAAACTGAATGTGCGGCTGATTTGTATCCTTGTAAAACTCAGTTTAAGATCAAAACTTTACCAATAATACAATTTTTATTATTATCTATTGCATTCTTAATCTCTTAATGAGTGGGCTAAAGATGCTACAAAGTCGTTAATTACACATAGCATAGTGTTAGAGAGACCAGCAGCAGGTAGATATATACAAATCAATAACAGACCGATCGTAATGCAAATGAAATGTAATTAGACAGTCATCATTCACACCTAATTTAAATACATTAGTATGTGATGTACGACCAAGAGGATCGTGAGGCATTTAGATCTCGGCAGCCGGCACGACCGAGCGACTACAACGAGCGCAGCGGGCGCATTTAGTAACGACACGGATACGTCAACGATTTATCGACACGCATTTGCCTCTGAAAAGGTGAGCCCTGAATTAGATCGTTATTCATTGATGAGAGTTCTACTAGAGGCTATTTTTAAAATATTTGTTAGACGAACGCTTTATATATTACTAGCTTGTTTTTAAGATTACTTTAACTTAAGATTAACTCAACACCAGGCTATATCTTCGGAATATAAAATTAACAATAAAGTATTAGACTTATCTTGCTCTACTTTTTATTTAAAATAACGATATAACCTGTAGGTGTACGGACACCTTTTTTTTTTTTTTTAACGTCTGGAATCCTCATGGATACTCACCTCCATCCAGGGGAAGATGGAAGCGGTTATGTGAGACTCTTACTCACTAAACCAGACGGTCAACACCTCTCCGTCATAATGGAGCGCCACGGGAACGCTTGCGCACACATCCGCGAGATATACGTGACACCTGTGACGTCACAAGCAAGTGATCAATTTCAATATCAACGGATTTTAGAATTTATTTTGAAAATCTTCTCAAGTCCGTGTTGTTGTTGTGTTTAGTTTTCATTTTATCGACCTATTTTTCTAAAGATAATTTTACGATAACAAACTATTAGTATCATTTACAATGATTACTTATAGATATAAGTAATTAATTAAGAAAGATAACGTATAATAAACCTAATAAATTTCTATTTATACTAAAACTACTACGTATTTAATTAAAAACAATATCTGTTGGTATGACAAATTAAAATAAGACGTTACAAATAATAAAATGATACAGTTTATATTATATTATTACATGTAATGTTTTAATTACTGATAACTATAATTTAACAGGAACAATATTTAAGAAGGTAATCTGTTCACAAGTCGTTAGTTGTACGATATCATTTGACTTAAGTAGGTAAAGCTAAATACGAAAGCAATTCGATTAAACATTATTTTTATTCAACTCGGTGATCATTATTATATTTCATCCAAAAAGTGCAGCAACAATTGAGGCGTAATTTTACAAGGTAAAAACTAAAAATAAAGTTACATGTAAATCTCGAAACAACACAAATTCTTATATGTTTAGACATCAGCACATTATCCGTACGTTAATCGGTTGCTAATAGTAAACACTTTTATTCCCCACTTTACGGTTTATTACAAGTGACGACATACATCCTGACAAAACAATTTATTTTCTCAACACTTTAACGTCAAAACAGTTTTAAACAGGTGGACGCTCAAGAGATTTAAAATTGGCCAAGAATGTTATTGGTAAGGAGTGTTCCGCATATTTTTTTTACTTGTTTGTGAACATTCTGTCAGCGAATAGTACATAGTGCTATTGATTTTCAGCTCGTAAAAAAAACAAACAGTTATAAAAGCAATATCCTCCATTGGTATTTAAATATGATTAATATTTTCCATCCTACCTGTAATCATCGCCCATTAGGTTTATTTATTTAGCTTAGGAACTCTAAAACCCATCGGTCAGTAAAATAATAAAATGTAATCAGCGCCCCAATTCGGAGCGGAAAGTAAAATAAATAGATTTAGAACAAAAATAAACCGAGCGCTTTAAAGCGCGCGTGCGCTGTTTGTTACCTGTTGGTTTTACTGAAATGTTTGATGCGTTTGCGTTTGATCGACAGGTGGACTGCGATTGAAACAGTTTGATACTAGTAGTATATATGATATTATTTTATTTCGTTTCGCTGAATAATCTATATAATACAAAAAAATATATAAAATTAAAAAATCCCCTGGTACTAAAAGAAATATTATTTTTATTATTTTTAGAGGAAAAAAAATAAAAATAATATTATTATGTACTTATTGAAGTCGTTGCGTCGGGGGACCGTTGTACGTACGTTGACAATGGTGTCTATTTTATGAAGTTGATCATTGAGAACTTAGACTATGCGATTCGATATCGTAATTAATTTATTTGCCTTTGTAAATTACTTGAATTTTAATTTCTTCCTTTATTAAACGGCCCACCGACGTAATAACTCTATTTCGACCGTCTATTTCGACCAATCAAAGCTAAGAACCATCTCGACGAACATAGCGTTATCGCTCAGTACTTCAAGGGGCTTTCCCAAAAGTACTTTGAACGTGCTGAGCGACACCCGAACCCAGTGGTGGCTGACGCCGCAGAGTATAGACCACGTAAGACTACTTTAGTCAGAAAAAGAAGACCCAAGTCGGTACTCGTTGACCCCGACGACGCGTTCACAGTAGGTAATAACGTGTACGCGTAGGCATAAGTGACACCACACAACATACAGACACACACCGTCTATACCGGTATAGACGAGGTCCCAACTGAGTAAGTGCTCCGTTGCTCCGGCGTTCTGCCGTCGGAGGACGCTAGTGTCCAAATTTCCTTAGCTTCCCTCCTGACTAACGACGCCCCGAGCCGAGGTCCGTGTCTCAATCTGAGACGCCCTCGGGACGTCGTTCCCCATGGGGGCCCATCTGGCCCCCCCTTTTTAAAGGTGGGTCTCCTGACCCACCCGCTCCCCCGGTGACGCTGTAATAGCCAACAGGGCTAACAGCATAGACAGACAAAAAAAAAAAAAAAAAAAGACGAACATAGCTTTCGATTTAAAAAACCGCATTCAAATCCGTCCACTCAATTGGCCACTACATTGTTACAAACAGACACACTGATACACCGATACACAGATACACAGATCGACAGGTCAAACTTATAACACCCCTCTTTTTAGTCGGGGCCAAAAATACTCAATCTAGGTCTGTATGTTTAATATTTTATGAGATATATTGCCTACTAAGTGACAAAGACGACTAAGTATTATTTATTTGCTAAATTATTCTTCTTAGCTTTTTGTTTTGAAGAGTGATTAAGTGATAACCAAAAGTGCTGACAAAATCTGTGTTAATTTTTCTTTGATTTTATAGTGCCAGCCAAATAAAACCAAGTTGTTAGAGCATTCAAAAATATTTCGTACTAGCTGTGCCTGTGACTTCGTACGCGTAAATTTCGTTTTCCATAAAAACTACCAATTGTACATTCCAAACTAAAACTCTTCAAAGTTTCATCCAACTCCGTCAAATAGTTTTAGCGTGTAGGAAGGAGTATTTCTAGATTACATTTTTTTTTTTAATCGCAGATATTTTTTTGTATTGTAAAGGTTGTGTTATTATTCCCTGAAGTGATAACCACTATTTCAATTTTGAAAAAAATCTCTTACCAAAATGGTACGAAAATAAGAAATTATTAACTTCTTTATTTGTTGACCGATTTAAATAAAAAAACACACTACATTTATGTAAAGTGAGGCCCATGACAATATCAAAAACTGCATTCAAACCGGTTAATCCGTTTCTGAGATTAGCGTGCACAAACATACAGATACAGATATACAAACATATAGACGAACAGACAATATGAAAAACCATTGTTTTGAGTTCTCTTATTGTACAAAAGTCCCCTATTATTAATTTTTCAAAATGTTTACCATGTACAAACAGCGTTCAGTTACAGTTTTATTATATGTATGTAGATACATTTCTTGAACACTTGAAATACATATATCTTTTGATTTTTTGATATATCTATAGATTTATCACATGTATAGATTAAGGTTTGCATGGTACATATAAACACACATTTTATAACTTTTTTAGCTCCTAACCGATTTAAATGAATCAAACACTAAATGTTAAGTGAGAACAATTACAATATATTCCTGACCGCATTCAAATTAGTTAGCCCTTTCAAAGATAAGCGCACAAACATACAGATATACACAAATTAAAAACCATTGTTTTGGATTCTCTTCCTCTTATAAAGGTCTCTCACTATTTTTATTTTTTTTTAATTTTCTATGCACGGAAATTGATCAGTGACAATTTTATTAAATGTATAGATCGTCCTTACAGAAACCAAACGATTATAACGTGTTTCAAATATCCACGTTTTTGAAACGTTACCCTGCTTCTCTACTCGTGGAGTCAAAAGATCAAGACCATTTGAACCACGGCTCGCAGCCGCCATGTGTTTCATGTCGGTGTGCGCTCGCCGCCGACGCCATTACCTGCAAAGGTATTTTTATTTGGGTTATATTTAAATCATTTAACGATTATACCGTATTACTATTGGTAACGATTTGAGTTTTATTACTTTTTTTCTGTAGTGAAATAAGATAGTTACGGTTAGTGATTTCCGATCTTTTATTATTAGGTGTTATAAAATAATGACCTCGATTGATTAGTCTCAGAATACACTATAGGTGATAAAAAATAAAATACTAGACAAAGCCTAAGAAAATGTAGTCATCACATAATGTCATCACATTTGGAAATAAAAATAATCAATACTGACTATATTACTCTTTCTTAGATATGATATTCATAATATAATCATCGGAGGTGGATTTTTTTACTTATATCTGTGTGTGATTTTATAAGTAGGTATGTGAATCATAACGCGACTTAACTAAATAACAATCTGTATCTTAATAAATTTACATAGTTTGCCTTTTCTAACTAATAATCAAAAGTAATAATAAAGTCCTTAGTATCCTTAGACTCGCGATAACACTTCATCAATCTTTCTAAAAACGAATGTAGTCAACTCCTACCTGCTTCCAAAACAATGGCGCCTTCCAAATGTGAACCCTTAAATACACTCTTACAGCCTGAAAACGTTTGTTTTATAGTGATGAGTATTTTATCGATATTACAAATATTAAGAAAACAATCTATCTAATCATTTTTTTCCTATGATAATCAACAGTCCAACATCAACAATTTAGCCTATTTAGAAAATTAAAAAGGGGAAAACAGACATACATTTTTGAAATTATTCCTATACTGAGATAGGCATGATCTCGGTTTATTTTTATCTTTGACAATTTTTAGTTACACTTATTTAAAGTAAAATTTTTAAAAGATTTAACTTATTTAACTAAAACAAACACATATTTGTAACATTTATTTATTTAGTTAAAAGTTACATATTTTTAAGATATCGATAATTAGGACAACACCAAATTTATAAACATTAGGGTTGTCACAGAATGAAATTATACAATCTTACACACTTGCAATAACACACTGTTAATTTTCTTCAACGCTCGTTATCTCTGGAACCATCATCTGAAACTCTATACATTAGGTATTAATGTTTATAATCGTCTGAGAGCATGTTATTTGAAGTCAACCTGTTTCACGACTCAGTTAATCCCTTTTATCTTAAGGTGACAAGCCGCGGTTTATTATTTCTGTTGAGATATGTTTGTAATTCCCCTAAGGGCTGCGAAAGTGTAAGAAAATTTAAATTAGCTATGCCGTTACAAGGATTTAAATGGGTTTTTTGGTATTAATACATATCGACATAAAAAAATATGCAAATTTTAATTAGAATTTTAACAAACAACAAAACAATGAAGATCTTCCCAATGATTAATAAATTGTTAGTTGTCTGAACTTGTTACTCAGTCCGATCTGTCCGAACTGAACCGGCCCAGTCGTTTAGGAGGAGTTCAGTGACATACACAAGCACACAAGAAATATATAAATATATAAAGATATATAACTTAAATATAATAACATTCAGAATATATATTACAGTAATAATAATATTAATACACAACATTGAGTTAACTTTGAGTTTGCTTGTCTCTCTCTCTATCTATCTATCCCTTTAGCTCACTCTCTATCTGACTTTCCTCTTTTAAAAAAAATGTTAAATCTTTCGAAAAATCTAGGACAGTAACAAAGTCTTCATAAATAACAAACATAATAGTTTCCAAGTCCTAATATTATCTAAAAAAGAACTGATACGAATATAAATCCAGAACACACTAGATTAATTCCAGCCGAGACAGAACCAGATTAAAATATCGATTCTCTAGCAATCCGTTAACCTGTTGAATTAATTGTCGATTAGTCTTCATTACACCGGCTTAGCCGAGCCCCTCACTAATAGTTACTAATAGTGTTGTACTCAGATTATGATGTCATCGAATAAATTACTAGTCTGAAACTGAACTCAATCGGAACAGGTGCGGTTGATTCTAGGAATTTTGGGGATGTGTGGAATTTAGTTTGGATTTAATCGAAGTAAGATTTTATAGAGTTACTTTAATGTAGACTGTAAATTGTAATTTAAAATATTAAAATACTTAAGCGTAAATAAGCCGTCTAGAACAGTTTACAAAGTGTTTAAAAATATCTATACATGTATAGCCATGTTAAGCTTATATAAAATTATATAAATATAGAATGAATACATATACTTGTATTTTGTTTTAATCTGAAAGAAACACGAGGTAATAACTGTAACTCAATATTGACTAATAACTCAGGAAGGCAGAATTGAACGAAAATATTATAGGTCTACAAATTGACATTGTTTTCTCTTTTCAAAGGTCAAATGTAATGTAACAGTTTTTGAAAGTAATTTTATTGATTATTATTTTTATTTTTATATTATTTTTTATTTTATATTATTAAATTAAGCATAATAATAATTATTTTTATTATTGCATGTAACTTTACTGCAATAAGTGTAGCCCTGATCATTTAAACTGTACATCAATACCTACCTACATATACACGTTAATAATATGTGCAACTTTATTTTAAATACCTTCTTAGTTTACATTTAAACTTATTAAGACTAAAAATAAATGGCTATCATGTAAACAAGTCGTCTTGGCGTCTATTCTGAGATGTCCGCTGTTATTATATCTACTGGTAGGTGGTATGAGTGGTAGGAAGTTCATTAAGACAGATCTCGCTAATGCTCCGGTTAATTGCGAGTGCAGTCTGCTTTAACAAATTATTTACTCGTCTCTAATAATTACATAATTAGATGCAACAAAGTAAGATCAAATATGAGGGAAAAAAAAGTTTATTCTGTGTAAACTGTGTAAACCAATCTAGATATTTTTTAACAATATGTTAAAAATGCAATAAATATCGAGTTCGTATAAAATCTTTAAATTTATACTTTTTATTTTAAATTATTTCTTAGATACATATCCTTTTCTTTTAGATTGTCAGAGGACTATCAATAAACATTAAACTCAATTCAAGTCCTTAGTCTGACTCCTTACAGTTATTTATCTCAACACCCATCAATTTTATGAGACTGTTAGTATGTTTCTATGTGTCGCTAATTCATTTTTTAAACTTTTACTTGTTTTGAAAATCTTTAAACGTTTCTTTTAATGAATATTATATTCTATTTAATACGATTGTTAAGTACTCGTTTTATGTATTCGTTAATAGTCAAATCCGAAAAAAGCAGTCTTAAATAATCTCAACGATAATTAACTCATACAGTTGATATAAAACAAACTGGTTTTTTGTTATCATAATCAAAAATAACTATTGTAAAACAAAAGGATAATTTAAAGTGTATTTTTAAACTTCATACATAAAATCTAACAAGCTGAGGCTGAGAGTAATATAAGGACCATATATTGCGGAAGGCTATAAAATATGCATATAAATTATCAAACAAGATATAATGCACTCCCTTGCAGCCGCGTGATGTGTGTGTGTGTGTGTGTGTGACCGTTTAGAGGAAAATATACTCTTGCTGAACACACGTGGGAGATAAAGAGAACATTAATATGTAATTCATAATAGAATACCTATAAATATTGAAGTTACTGATGCAGTAAACAAATTGGAACCAAAAAAATATTGAGTGTGGTTATAATGAAACATTAACACATATTAAATACAAAACATGTCTAAGTTCACCACGACTGAAATATAATGAATTCGTTAAAATTCATAATACTTTATAATAGACTGAATAACATATTTATAACAATATCCCACTAACTGATTTTAAAACTTATATTATGTACCTACTAGCAGACCCGGCCACGCGTTGCTGTGGTTGCTAAGGTTTTGGATATACCTATAACATTGTAGTAAACTATTTAAGAAGTCACGGTATTAGAAAAAATAAAATAAACATTTAAAAAACCCCCGACCGCTAAGTAAAGGGAAAATTCAAAATGCAAGTAAATTTATCAAGACCAATAACGAAATAACAATATTTTGATATTATCGTATAGTCAAAGACCTCATTTATTAGGTCCGAACATTTTGTAAAATAGACACTCATCAACGTACGTACAAAGGTCCCCCGATGTAACTACTTCAATAAGTACATAATAATATTATTATCCTCTTTAGATGTCTTCTAGTATCGGGTTTTATTAATTTTTGTTTTTCGTTTTTTTTTAATTATTTCACTTTTTTCTATGTTTATTTAGGTTAGGTTCTACTAAATGAACCTACGAATGCACTAATTTCCCCTGTTTAGATTTTAACTATCAATATTGTATAAAAACCTTTCGCCAGCACCAATAAAATTTTGGGGACGACTGCTTCTATTTCGACCAAACACAGCTAAGAACCATCTCGACAAACCAACCAACTTTCGATTTTAAAAAAAACCGCATTCAAATCCGTTGACGTATTTGGAACTACGTATCCACAGACAAACACACAGATACACAAATCTACAGGTCAAACTTATAATACCCCTTTTTTGAGTCGGGGGTTAAAAATAATGATGTGGACCGCAATATTTTTTTACATAGATGCAATTTGTAAAGAACATGGCGACCTCTATGACTGATTTTCTACTACCATTACCAAACCCTTGATACAGTAATACAATAATTATAAATGATGCGCCGGATAATTGGTAAGTATTTGGTATATTTGTCATCTTTTTCGCAATTCGTATTCGGCCGAACTATTCGGTTTTGATGCCGAATATATTTGGTTCGAGTATTTCTATTTTTTTGGCTACACCACGCTATACTATACGACACTATACCGCTATACGTTAGGCGTCTGCGCTTCACTACTTGACCAACAGGGTGGTTGCAACAATGAAATTATTATTTACCAATGAAGACGAAAACGTTAAAGCCGGTCTAAAAATTCACCGGATTGGGATTTGAAGGAGGTCTTTGTACACGATTGATCAAAATTATCGTACAGTTGAGGTATTTAGTTTTAAATTTAATTATTATTATTTTATTTAAGATGGTAACAAATGAGTACACTACAAATTTATAAATAAGGTATGTAGGGCAGATAATTTTAAGTTTTGGAAAATAATATTGTTATTTTAAATTATTAATAATTTTTTTTTATTTAATTTTGCACTAATCGGTGCACAATATTTTTGGTTGACCCGTCTCACATAAATAGAACAACTAAGAAGCTAATCAACGAAGAAGCAGGTATAATTTGACTGTATTATGTTCATTATAATATGAGTTTATATTTACTTAAATCTAAGTACCTAATACGTGACGGGCTATATTAACACTAAAAATTAACTCATAATTTATTCTGAGCATCGCGTGTTGGTAATGATGTTAAATAGAATATGAAACATTTGTACTTTTAACATTACGCCATCTGTTGAACACTAACTCAATCCAGTCAACAGATACAACGCCATCTGTTAAACTTTTTTGGATTCACAGATAATTGTAAAAAAATGATTTGCAATAAAATAATATTGCGACTTAAAATTAAGTTGTAAGTTATCGTATGTTTCAAGTTGGATGAAACTGCACACGGTGTGCAAATTTGATTAAAATCGGTTAAGTAGTTTAGGAGTCCATCGCGGACAAACAACGTGAGACGTAATTTATATATATTAAGATTTATCCCGTTTTTTAACCCCCGACTCAAAAAGAGGGGTGTAATAAATTTGACCTGCCGATCTGTGTATCTGTGTATTTGTGTCTATGTGTGTCTGTCTGTGGCATTCTAGCAGCCAAACGCGTGAACGGATTTGATTGCGGTTTTTTTTAATTGAAAGCCAACCAGGCTTGTCGAGATGGTTCATCGTTTTTTTTTTGTCGAAATAGGAACAGTCGTCTCCAAGATATTGAGGTTTTATTGGTGCGGGTGAAAGGTTCTCATGCAATATTGATAGAAATACTTAAGCAAGTGAAATTTTGTGTGTCCGCAGGTTTATTTAATTCGATAATTAAATCAGTAACATAACTTTAAAAAGCAGATAAAAAAAAAATGTTCTTCTTAGAGGACTTTTTATATCGGGTTTTTAAGCTATGCAATAGCTATTGCATAGCTTCTTTTTTTTTTGTCTGTCTATGCTGTTAGCAATGTTGGCCATTACAGCGTCACCGGGGGAGCGGGTGGGTCAGGAGACCCGCCCTTAAAAGGAGGGGCCAGGTGGACCCCCATGGGGAACGACGTCCCGAGGGCGTCTCAGATTGAGACACGGATCTCGGCTCGGGGCGTCGTTAGTCAGGAGGAAAGCTAAGGAAATTTGGACACTAGCGTCGTCGTCGTCGTCGGGGTCAACGAGTACCGACTTGCGTCTTCTTTTTCTGACTAAAGTAGTCTTACGTGGTCTATATCTATCTATCTATCGCGGTGGCTCACTTATCTTAGCTCGTAACGATGTAGTGTTTAAGTCTCGATCAGACATAGTGGCGCTCTCTGTCGAGCGAATTATTGAACTATCCTGCATTGAGCTCAATGAACATATTATTTTATGCGTGTACCGACCTCCCTCTGGTGATTTTGATGAATTTGAAAACAAAATGGAGGATATTTTAACTAAACTTTGTCATAAAAACAAGTCCGTGATTGTATGCGGTGACTTTAATGTAGATATATTACAAGTAACTTCGTCTAGTGTACGTTTATTAAATTTGTTTAAATCTTTTAACTTATTGAACGTATTTTTTGAACCTACTCGCATTACTAGTGTTTCCTCGACTTGTATTGATAATGTGTTCTGTCGCTGTAACATTTATGAAGAGACGATAATGACAAATTTAAGTTCAGACCACTGTGGTCAAAAATTTTCTATATTAATCAATCGTGAAAATGAAAAGCCCCATAAATTTACTTGCAGACCGATAACAAAAAACCGAACTAATACTTTTAAGAATATTGTTGCGCAAAAACTGCATAAAGTAGACATGAGCGATGGCAATCCCAATAATTTATATAATAAAGTTTTCGATTTTTTGTTACAAGAATTCAATAATATTTTTAAACCAAAAACTATAACTAAATACCTAAAACTTAAATTTAGTGATTGGGCTACCCCGGGAATATACAAAAGTAGAGAAAAATTATATGATTTGTATGGTGAGAGGCAATGGAATCATGATCCCGTGTTCTTTAATAAAGTTAGAAATTTCTCTAAAATATTTAAAAACGTTTGCGTACATGCCAAGTCCATTTATATTAGAAATAAAATTTTAAACTCTGATGATAAGATAAAAGCAACGTGGGATGTTATATCTAGTGTTTCTGGGAAAACTAGGGCTGTTCATGGACCTATTAAGCTAAAAATTGATAATATTGAAATAAATACAGATTCAAATGTTGCGGCTACTTTTGAGACTTTTTTTAAAGAAATTCCTGTAACAGTCACGCGGAATCTAAATTCTTCACCATTTGATGCAATTGCGGAACTGACGAATAACGTAAGAGTCAGTGACAAATGTTTTGTTTTTAAACCTGTTTCATCAAATGAAATTGTTAAAACGTTTAGAAACCTAAATATGAAAAAAACAGGGGATCTCTGGGGTATGTCAGTTAAATTACTTACCACTGTTATAAATGACATTGCTCCCCAATTATCCTTAATTTTTAACAAATGTATTGAAACCGGTACATTCCCAGATTTAATGAAAAATAGTAAAATAGTTCCTTTGTTTAAAAGCGGCGATAGACTTGAACCGGGAAATTATAGGCCAATATCTATTTTGCCTACCTTAAGTAAAATCTTCGAAAAAATTATTCTCAACCAAATGACAGAATTCGTTTACAGCAATAAAATCATGCATAGTAAACAATTTGGTTTCACCAAAGGCAAGTCAACAACTGATGCGGGTGCCACGCTTCTTAAGCACATTTACGACGCATGGGAGAAGTCACAGAATGCAATCGGGGTATTTTGTGATTTATCTAAAGCCTTTGATTGCGTGGACCATCAAACATTTGCAAACTTAATCACTATGGCGTGCGTAATGCTGCGCTTGATCTTATTGCCTCTTACTTGAATCAAAGAGTTCAGACGGTTGATGTAAATAATTGTAAATCGGTTGGATCTCACCTAAAAATGGGTGTTCCACAAGGATCTATTCTAGGCCCTTTCTTATTTTTACTCTATATTAATGATTTGCCCTTTTACGTAAAAGGACTATGTGACATTGTACTTTTTGCTGATGATACCTCACTTATTTTTAAAGTTGATCGTAATAAACCTAATTTTGACAAAGTTAACTGTGCTCTGTCACGTGTTCTTCATTGGTTTGAAATTAATAATTTGGTATTAAATACTAAGAAAACTAAATGCATGGAATTTACACTTCCTAATGTAAAAAGTCGGGATTGTAGTTTATTCCTTAACAATGAAGGGTTAGAACTGACTGACTCGACAACTTTCTTAGGTATAACTTTAGATAAAAAGCTCGCAAGCAAACTTAGCTCAGCCGTCTTTGCAATTAAAAAAGTAAGACAATTAACAGACGCTAATACGGCTCGACTCGTTTATTTTAGTTATTTTCACAGTATATTGTCTTACGGTATCTTACTATGGGGCAGCGCTGCCGAAATTAATTCTATATTTATTTTACAAAAACGAGCTATACGGGCTATTTGTAACTTAAAAGCTAGAGACTCCCTAAGAGAAGTTTTTAAAGAAATCGGTATTCTTACGGTCGCTTCTCAATACATTTTTAATAACTTACTATATATACGCCAAAATTTAAATGACTATAAAAAAAACAGCGACAGACATACTATCAATACAAGAAATAAAAATAGGCTTGTAACGCCTAAATTTAGACTTCAAAAAGTTCAGAAATCCTTCACGGGCTTGAGTATACGCATATATAATAAGGTTCCACAAGATATCTTAGATCTTCCTTTTCTTGGTTTCAAATCTAAAATTAAAGGTATATTATTAAATAAATCTTACTATAACATTCAAGAGTTTTTGGTTGATCGAAATGTGTGGAACTTGGGTCATTGACTCATTTGCAGGGTTGATGTTATAGTTAATAAGTCAAACATTGTTAAATTTTATTTAAAAAGAGCAACTGTTGAGTTTCTGGCCAGCTCTTCTCAGCAGAACAGCATTCCGAGCTGGTGGTAGCTTACTCACAGACTGACTATACTGACCAATTTAATGTAATTGACGATTCAAAAGTGCGTGTAAATGCCTACTTGAATAAAGATATTTTGAATTTGAATTTGAATTTGAATTTGAATTATACTCTACGGCGTCAGCCACCAGTGGATTCGGGTGTCGCTTAGCACGTTCAAAGTACTTTTGGGAAAGCCCCTTCAAGTACTGAGCGATGGTCGGAAGGTCGAAGTCTCTATGGAGATCGATGTTGCGTACGAACCACGGCGCCCCGGTTGCAATCCGTGTAAACCTGTTCTGAATCACCTGAAGGGGTTTCAGATTAGCGTGCGCAAAAGCGGGACTTGCATAGGACATGACGGAACCTATGCAAGCTTTGTAAAGTGTCACCTTATTGCGAAGGGACATTTTACTCCGCTTGCCTAACAGCGGATATAAACGACCTAATATGTAGGCCGTTCTGCCACGAACGGTCCTAATATGCGCAGTGAAAACTAACTTTCTATCTAACGTTACCCCTAGGTATTTTGCCTCGTCTTTCCAAGGTATCGGTTTTTCAAAGAGTTCGAAGAGCACCGAAACGCTCTTCTCAAGGTTTACCTCGATCCGCCATTTCCGCAGCCAACTCTCGAGGGAGTCGACTGCGGATTGGAGACGTTGGTATATCTCCCAGTGTTCCTTAGAGGACGTGTAAAGCGCGGTATCGTCCGCGTACATGGCAAGGTGCACTTTAGATCGCTGTCCTATGCTTTTTGGTCTCACTATCAGTATGTGCTCCGTGATGCGTTGCACCTGATGGGAACATGAATGGTTGGCTCTAAAGCCGAACTGCTCATTTGGGATGATTTTGAGTCTCTCGACTTTCGATCTAAGTCTACAAAGGATGATTCTCTCATATACTTTCCCTAAGGAACTAAGAAGACTAATGGGATGGTAACTACTAGACAGATGCCGGGGTTTGCCCGGCTTATGGAACCCTATCTCTATGGCCTCTTTCCACTGGGCCGGAAACGAGCAACCGGCCAGTAGAGCATTAAAAATGGTAACCAATAGGTAAATTAAAGGAAGAAGCGGAAGAAGCTCTATCACTTTGTTAGTGATCCTATCGGGACTTGGCGTGAAGCGCCCTAACTATGGACGTCACCTAGTCTAGGTTCGTTTCCTTGATTGGCGGACCGACCGGTGGCTGAGAACACATTACATTGACAGGTTGAACACATTATATAGGTCCAACCAAGGCAGGCATATCTGAGACAGTGTCCGCCTTCAACGCTCTCTGCAACCGCCAGAATGCCTGGTGTGTTGGAGAGAGCGTCGCAAGCGTCCTATCCCAGCCGCTATCTCTGAAGTCGTCGAGAGCTTGTCTCGACTCCCTCTGGAGACGGCACAGCCTCCGTCGGCTGTCATCTGTCGGGTATCGGTCATGGGCTCTAATCGCGGCGTTTTTACGGGTGATGAGAAGTCTAATGTACGGAGGGAGTGCTCGGTAACCCTCGAAGTTCACTCGCAGCACTGGCAGCGATGACACTAACCAGGAAAACCGCGACCGCGTGGAGGTTCGACCATAAGGCAGACTGCCTTAACGTTAAAAATTTGCTTTCCTTCCGGGGAAAGCTCGAGGTGAACGAGTACGAGATCGAACGGGACCCTAGTGGTCGCTCGGTACATGCGGTGCACCGAGATAACGGGGATGCATAGCTTCATCATGGGAAAAGTCACAGAATGCAATCGGAGTGTTTTGTGATTTATCTAAAGCCTTTGATTGCGTGGACCATCAAACATTTGCAAACTTAATCACTATGGCGTGCGTAATGCTGCGCTTGATCTTATTGCCTCTTACTTGAATCAAAGAGTTCAGACGGTTGATGTAAATAATTGTAAATCGGTTGGATCTCACCTAAAAATGGGTGTTCCACAAGGATCTATTCTAGGCCCTTTCTTATTTTTACTCTATATTAATGATTTGCCCTTTTACGTAAAAGGACTATGTGACATTGTACTTTTTGCTGATGATACCTCACTTATTTTTAAAGTTGATCGTAATAAACCTAATTTTGACAAAGTTAACTGTGCTCTGTCACGTGTTCTTCATTGGTTTGAAATTAATAATTTGGTATTAAATACTAAGAAAACTAAATGCATGGAATTTACACTTCCTAATGTAAAAAGTCGGGATTGTAGTTTATTCCTTAACAATGAAGGGTTAGAACTGACTGACTCGACAACTTTCTTAGGTATAACTTTAGATAAAAAGCTCGCAAGCAAACTTAGCTCAGCCGTCTTTGCAATTAAAAAAGTAAGACAATTAACAGACGCTAATACGGCTCGACTCGTTTATTTTAGTTATTTTCACAGTATATTGTCTTACGGTATCTTACTATGGGGCAGCGCTGCCGAAATTAATTCTATATTTATTTTACAAAAACGAGCTATACGGGCTATTTGTAACTTAAAAGCTAGAGACTCCCTAAGAGAAGTTTTTAAAGAAATCGGTATTCTTACGGTCGCTTCTCAATACATTTTTAATAACTTACTATATATACGCCAAAATTTAAATGACTATAAAAAAAACAGCGACAGACATACTATCAATACAAGAAATAAAAATAGGCTTGTAACGCCTAAATTTAGACTTCAAAAAGTTAAGAAATCCTTCATGGGCTTGAGTATACGCATATATAATAAGGTTCCACAAGATATCTTAGATCTTCCTTTTCTTGGTTTCAAATCTAAAATTATAATAATAATAATAATAATATCAGGACAAATTACACACATTGATCTAACCCCTAAGTAAGCAAATTATTTGCTTGTGTTAAGGGTGTTAGACAATGATACAATTACATAGAAATACACATATAAATACTGAAAATATATTTAATAAACGACCAAACCCAGAAACAGACATTTATGCTCATCACATAAATGCCTGTCTCCGCCGGGAATCGAACCCGAGCCCCATTGCGCCGTGACACGTTAGGCGTCTGCGCTAACCACTCGACCAACGGGGCGGTAATATATTATTAAATAATATATTATTAAATAATCTTGAATGTTATAGTAAGATTTATTTAATAAAAGTATATTATTAAATAAATCTTACTATAACATTCAAGAGTTTTTGGTTGATCGAAATGTGTGGAACTTGGGTCATTGTATCATAAATCTTGGGTCATAAATCTGTATTGTATTGCGAATAGCTAGTAATCTCCGCAATTTGTTTTTTGTTGTAAATTATTTTTTGCTTTATCGACCTTCTGCATCACACCGATTCCTTAGAAGTCACTACTTGCGGTAGCATCGGGAGTCGGGTTGCCTCCCTCCATCAAATATGTGCGAAGGGGGTGATGGCTGGCTCTTGTGTTATGCCCGTGAACGGGTGCTGCTTGCGGTGACTGGTTGTGTGGCAGGCCGAGGATTTGTATATATATATATGTATATATATCTATATATATATATATATTTACTGTTATTATTATTTAATTTTCGTTGCCTGAAATCATTGGGCTTCTTTTCCGATTGATTGCGACGGTTCTAGTTGTTCCAAAATTGCATTTAAGTTCATAAAATAAATAAAATTGACTCATTTGCAGGGTTGATGTTATAATTTATAAGTCAAACATTGTTAAATTTTATTTAAAAAGAGCAACTGTTGAGTTTCTGGCCAGCTCTTCTCAGCAGAACAGCATTCCGAGCTGGTGGTAGCTCACTCACAGACTGACTATACTGACCAATTTAATGTAATTGACGATTCGAAAGTGCGTGTAAATGCCT
This sequence comes from Napeogenes inachia, assembly GCA_959347355.1. NCBI lineage: Eukaryota > Metazoa > Arthropoda > Insecta > Lepidoptera > Nymphalidae > Napeogenes > Napeogenes inachia. Next base: position 25,068,156 of record OY365794.1, read on the forward strand.
ACTTGAATAAAGATATTTTGAATTTGAATTTGAATTTGAATAAATTATATTAGCAGCCGTGTCGGAACCGAAGTGTCGGAGTCGATACGCCGAACGCTGTGGACAATTCCAAGTGACGTCACTCAAGCAAACCGGCTCCAGCGCGGCGGCCACGCTCCTGCGCCGCCCGACAGTCAGAAATTATTATTTTATTACCTACCTACCTCGACGCTTACGCTTTGTACCGCTTCGAATTATATATTGTGAATGTAATTATATATTGTGAATGAGATTGGGTCGTTTTCTTTGAATCATCATCTACAACGACCTATTTAACAATCGTAATTGAAAATTTAACAATCGTAATTGAACTTTATTCCTAAGTCTTAAGGTTGAAAACATTTTTAGCTGTTAATATTATTAACCTTTTTGTGATATTACATAGCACTGATAATTGCTCATTTTAAATAGGACATTTAAAATGAGAAATTATTCCATTCTTATTTTAAATCTTATCCTATATAGGATAGGATTTTAATTAAGAATGGAATCATTTCTAGGAATAGGTCTATAAAATATCGATGTAACGATATATCGATAATATTACTTAGAAATATCGATATTTATAACAAATAAATTTTTGAATGATATATCGATAGTTTGATATTGAAATGCAAATATCGTGGTCGATATTTATTTCAAATAAGATTTCGTTTTTTTTTCTTGATAAATTATTTAATCTATACTAAATCAACAATCGTAAACTTACTATATACATATAGTATGCTGTGCATTATTTACATTGTACTACCTATGTTTTCTAAGCTATTGCATAGCTTTTATCGCGGGCTTGGAGCGCGGCGACCGAATCAAGAAATTCCGTAACGAAAAAAACCTAACACCCCCCACTTCGCCCCATGTAGCTCGGCCGAGTATTGTGTACATATCATTTAAAATTTTTTTCAACAAGCCTTTAAAGACCCTAAGTATAAGCACTTAACCAACGTAATTGACCTTTATTCGTGAGATATAAGGTTAAAAATATTTTTAACTAATGATATTAACCTTTTTATGACATTACATAGCGATGGCAACTTCTCATAGTCATTTTTTCAATGAAAGAAAAAAAAAATTTCTTATCTAACTTAACTTCAATTAATATAAAAGAAAAAACTTAAATTAATATCAATAAAAAAATATACTGCATAAATAATTATAATAGCATAAGTTAATAAAAAATGCTATGCAAATATACAATTATTTGCTCCTACCGACCGCACTGTTTTAAAAATGTAAATACTTACTTAGACTCATTGAATAATTTATTAATTAATATCCACACAAAAAATGTTTTTTTGGTAGGCGATATAAACATTAATATCATGCCAGACAATTTATCAAGTTCGGCTCAAGATTATTTAAACTTGTTAGCACTGCACGGCTTAAAGCCAGGCATTAATAAACCTACACGTATTAATACTTGTATTGATCACATAATGATAAAATGCTCGTTACCTTGTAAAACTATAGTGTTTGTTCAGGAGACCCGCCCTTAAAAGGGGGTGCCAGATGGGCCCCCATGGGGAACGACGTCCCGAGGGCGTCTCAGATTGAGACACGGACCTCGGCTCGGGGCGTCGTTAGTCAGGAGGGAGGCTAAAGAAATTTGGACACTAGCGTCCTCCGACGGCAGAACGCCGGAGCAACGGAGCACTTAAACACACAGCGTTCTAGGCTGGGACACTATATCATCTAAAGTTATAAAGCAGAATATTGCGTCCCTTGCGATGCCGATTGTTTACCTCTGTAATCTTAGCCTAGAAACAGATATTTTTCCAAAATCTTTAAAAAAAAAAAGCAATTGTCTGTCCGATACATAAATCTGGTGATAAAACTATGCCATCAAACTACCGGCCAATTTCTTTACTCTCTACCTTATCTAAGATATTGGAGAAAGTGGTAAATAAAAGAATGATAAATTACTTGGAAAAAAGGATTTGCTTAGTGAGAATGAATTTGGCTTTAGGAAAAATAAATCAACTAAAGACGCATTGGTAAGATTGATAACTAATATAGTGACGTTTTTGGACAATGGAGAGAAGTATCTGTGAGTCTTTCTAGACCTTCAAAAAGCTTTCGACACGATTTCGGTACCAATACTTCTAAAACGTTTAGAGAACAGCGTGAGAGGTATGGTACTTGAGTGGTTCGCAGATTACTTATCGGCGAGAACACAATGTGTGAGGGTTGCTGGTGTTACGAGTGCACAGGGCAGCATTCTTGGTCCTACTTTATTTCTTGTCTATATCAATAAACTCTGTAATGTGGCTGCCTGTTTAATATTGAGATAACTATGTTTGCTGATGATACCGTACTACTCTTTCTTGCTCGTAATTGGGACACTGTATACCGCAGAGCTGAAAATGGTCTTGCTAGAATCACTGCTCGGCTGGAGGAAAGCTTGTTGTCCTTAAATGTTTCAAAGACAAATTATCTATGTTTCAGCAAAACAGCCTCGGATAAACTGTTGCCTAATTGTGTACTTAAAATATATTCGTATCCTTGCAATCGTATCATTGATAATTGTAATTGTGACAGTGAAACACTTAATAGAGTAAAATCTGTGAAGTACTTAGGTGTATTATTGGATGAAAGTCTTAATTGGAACCTACATATTACTCCTTTAACAGCTAGGATCAGAAAGTTGTTATACATCTTTAAAAATTTACGCACTATTTGTGAAGACAAGTTGTTAATACAAGTCTATCGAGTGCCTTGTGAGATATTGCATCTGTGGATGGGGAGGCGCTGGTAAGACTAATATAATGCTTGCAGAGAAGGCACAACGCTCAGTCCTAAAAGTAATACTATCTCTTCCTTATAGACATCTAACTGTTGCGGTTTATAAGCAAGCTGATGTTCTGACAATACAAGTAAGACAAATGTATATTTTTGAAGTCGTTAAAAGATACCACAAAAAGTGTGTACCTTATTTACCTGTAACAAGCAAAAGGTTAAAAAGATGTCCCGTTATTCCTACTAAATCAGCTTTTGGGCAAAAACACTACAATATCCACGCTCCAATTACTTATGATAATATTAACATACTTTTCAACATTAGAACATTGAATATGTATACACTAAAGAAAAAAATACTTGGCTGGTTAAAATGCTTAGATTGTAATGATACAGAAAATCTTTTAATTATAGTCAAATAATAATCATAATCGGGTGTGATAATTAAACACACAAACAAACATACTTGCGCATACTCATATACATACACACACACACACACACACACACATACACACACAAGAGAAAATAAAACAGTGAAGAATGAACACACTTATAAAATGTTTATTTCTGTCCGAATCTTATTATTTTTTGTTTATATTTTAATGTTAGTTTTTTTTTAAATCTCACATTGTTATTATTATTATTATCATTATTTTGTTTTTTTGCTTTATATATTTTTTGTTTGTTTTTACAATTACTTATAACTCATTCCTAAAGGCATAAGATGTTGTAACTTGTAATCGAGGGGAGGATACTGGCTTCTGCAACACAGCACTGCTAGTGCAGGAGTCGGGGTAATCTGTTTTCTGTATGACTTATGATGTCTCCCATAAAGATTATTATTATTATTATTATTTAATAGCTTTACCGCGGCAGTCCCCGAGTGCCCCACGTTTTTTTTTTAATTTTTGATAGAACGCAATTCATTACGTAGATTTTTCGTAGTTCTTTAATTTCAGAGGGCACAATTAAAAGCGAGGCCGCTATTATGAGTGTGTTTCAGTCTATGAGATATGTTATGACGATTTCAGAGGTACAATTTATCTATTTCAAAGTTCTAAAGATATTTTAATTGTTTTTAAGGTTAATATATAATTACAGTAGGTATAATGTTAGAAAAGAAAACATACTAAATTATGAACATCTTTAAACTTACCATAACAAAAAAAAATATATCAGAGAAACAATTGAAGAAAGACGATGCTAAGCCGCGTACAATGAAAGCAATACAATGTACTCTCACCTAGAAGTCGGCGTAAAAAACTAAAAGTAGGGGCTTAACCGACCCCCTCCGGCGACGAGGTGGTTACAAGTGAAACCACTCAATGATGCCCATTAGATCCCATAGTGAGTAACTGTTGCGTAGTAGCTCTAGGTGGAAGATGATCTGATTACTTCAATAAAATATATATATATATATTAATTTACTTCATTACTATGTTATAATATAATCTTTATTTTAATTTGATTAATATTTAAATTTTAAAACCTCAATTTTATAAAATACTTTTGAATTATATATATTTTTTGGGGTATAATGTCATAACTCTTATCTCTACAACGTGTAAGTATCGAGCACACTACCGGACCACTTTTGCCTAATTTGCTCAATTAATATTCAAAGTTTATTTACTGCTCAATTGTGAAGATCTTATCAACTTGATGAAGTCGACTCGTAAAGTTCGTAAAAAATGTTTATATTATGAAACAGTGAAATATATTAATAAGTAGTGCGTCTGTAGAACACAAACATTTAAATGACTTGTTTGTATTTAACACTACAGAAGTAATAGCTTCGGTTTGTTTGTAAATAAAATAATGTTAATTTCCAAGCAATTCTCATGATTAATAAATAAATTACGATTTCTTTGTTATAATTTTAGGACAAACATAAGTTTATTTTTTAATTAATTGCGATGTTTAACGTATTGATTTTTTAAAGAGACATATACCTACCTTTTTTTTAACCGAAAAGTCATGTTCTCTTTTTGGCAACAAATCTAATCTTATGATTTCAGCGTAAGTGGCTGATGGGTTGATGAATTCTAAATCATATTTTAAAAGCGCCTTCTTTCATCTCGGGCCCACGCGAGTCTGTCTTTCATTTTGTAATGAGAGAGGAAATAAAGATTATCTTTAGTTTATTTTTTATATTTACGTATACTTTTCATTATGTTTATAACTGACTTCCGAATGTAATAAAATAAGCCAGGTTTTTTGTGATTTACAGTTGCTCTCATTTACTTTACCTTGGTCGCATTTTAAACATGTATGTATGTAAATATATGACTGTTATAGGTTAAAGTAAATATTGATAGTCTAAAAACACACACATTAAATTGATCATTTAAATATTTGTATATGCCTACCTATATACATATATATGTCACTTAACTCAAAGGATATCCCATTGGCATCATCATTATATTTTTCACAACGTTGTACGGATACCAAACAATGACCGCATTCATATAAAAACTTGTTAGCGACTACTTCAGGTGTGCACTAAGGGAATCCAAAAATATTTATATTCCTATATTGTCTTTCACAATGTTTAGTTAAAGTTAATATCTCCTTAAAATAAAAATCTCCATGAAAAAATCTAAACAAAGTCCAACGTATACGAGAGCAATGATGACCGCCTGTTCGTGTACGAATTATATATAAATTGGTTTACAAATGTCACCTATCATATAAATGAGTTCGCGTTAACACTATCCACGTTGATACCAAATACATGTGTTACCAATTTGTTTGTGCAGCGATTTAACAAGCTCCCTGTTACCACAGTCTGACATGTATCAGTGATTTAGTTTAGAAAATATTTTAAATTAATTATCAATATTACTAAAATAGCAGGTAACTTTTTATACACAAATACTATAAAACAACACAATTACATCGTTAATTGATTGTAGTATCTTTTTATGAATACCTTTTAATAATTAAGATACATTTATTATATATATATATATATATAAAATATATGTTGTATAATATACATATGTTGTATAATCTGCAATTTCTTAAATATTGGGCTATGACATTAAACCTTATTTATAACCTTGAAATACATGTAACAACCGATTTTATTACTCTGTGCCAGAATTCCGATAACACAGATTGGCAGAGGGCGCGGTTCCATTCGACGCTAATTACCGAGCTCATTGCGTACGACGCTTTGTCAATACCGCTGATGCACTCTGTTAATTGATATGGTATTACCAACCACACCACCAATATTGGAAAACCGAGTTAGCACCTACTTTAAAAGGCATACGAGTGTAAAGTCAATTCTACCATGTGATTTTACGTTTATTAAAGTTGGCTGTAGTTACAATTTCAAATAATCCGTAACTGATTATTTTTTTTATAGTTTGTTTTAATCAGACATAAGAAATAATAATTAGAAGCAAGGATCTCTATTTGACTAATCTGATTTCCAACTTCTCTCCACAGCTTATTGTGCGAGAACGAGAGAGAGAGAACGAGAACCAAGAAAAGCGGTTTCTTGTCAGAATAAGTTGATCACTCAGACAATCTTTTACCAAACGTTCAACTAGTTTTAAAATCTACCTTAACAAAATTGACAAATCGCTTTTAAAGCGATGACAGAATAAATGAAATAAAAATGACGCTGCTTCAATCAAAAAACAGTATCAATCAAAAAGACCACAAAGCTATTGGTCGTTTTAATTCGTTTCTTTCAGCCGTGCTCTGATTTAATCGAACTCGCAAATACGAGATGATCCGCGGACGTCTGGTTATTTGTCGGGTCGCAGCCAACCGCGCCGACAAATAGCCACTTGATTTGATGCGGTTTTTCAAAAGTGCAACGCGTAAAGGTTAATGAAATGATAGCTTACTTCGTTAGTTTCATATAAACTAATAATTTCATATCAATGTTTTATTTCAAGCATTCTTAAAACTCCAAACCTAGTATATTCAAATTACCTGCACTAAGATTTAACCTGGAAGCACGTAATTTATGAAGCCCAAGAACATTGAGAAATCAAAATATTTATAAATTAAACAAAATAAAATAAATAAATGTTTAGAAAATTACTTAAAATTACTCTGACTTAATGTTCATTGAATGAGACTCGTATGTGGATAAAAAAGTAGGTATACAAATTTATTTCCTTTTGTTTTTACCAGCGAATACGAGTTTAATAGTAATAATATTTCTAATTGCATTTTTTGTAAAATTGATGAGCACGTGAATTTCAATGGCGCGAATAATTTTGTATATTTGTGAAAACTTTACTCTGTTTGATAGATAAGATATTAAAATAATAATATATTAATTGTTAAAATCGATTTAGGGTTACGGATAAAAACACTTTTGAATTTATATTTCCTTTTCATAGGAAAAGTTTTTCAGTTACAGGTATAAATATGTATAATGATTTAAATATCAATATGTATTATATAAGTGTTATAAGTTAGACATGTATATCTGTGTATCTGTATGTCTGTCTATAGCTTCGGAGTCAAACAAGTCATAAGTTTTGATTGCGTTTTTTTTTAATCGAAGGCCTCGTCTATCGAAATAGTTTTTTGCTATGTTTGGTCTTTGAGCTTTCATTTGTGCTGGTTTATGGTTCTTATGCAATAATAAAAAATAAAATACTTAAACAAGTGAAAACTTGTGTGTTTATAGGAAGTAAATTGTAACGGCGGGTCCGTTACAAAAAGACCTCAAAAAAGAATAAAAAAACATTTAAAAAAAAATATTTATGAAAATGAAAACGATTTGTGTATGTGTGATGGCAGCAATGCTGACTTATTTTTTTTTAAAACAGTAGTCTTTTGCTGTTATCAGAAGTACGATGGAACTTAATGTAACCTTACGTCAATCTGCTAAGCCTTTCTCTTTGATTATTTTTTTCGTTGGGGAAATCCATCCGCGGCCGTGACTGAGACGCAGTCCGGGTATGTGGGAATCGACCCGGCATGATGAGCCGTGTAATATTCACAAAAACCCCACCGGTCTGCTATCAATAGTTAATGGGATGGAGCCAAATCATGCTAGCATTCTAATGCTACCACCCTCGGCGCTAAGGTGCCCACGGTGCTCGCAGGCCGGTGCGCCTGATGAGAGTGGGTCCCTCGACGACACTACGGTGGAAGTTGAAGGTGATCATAGCGTCTCCTACGCGCCCCCAGCCTCCTTGACGGAGCGGGTCGTAGGAAGTCGCCTCCCGTTCCCGCTCCGCAGCCCCCTTCTGCGACATCACGGGCGCGCAGAAGGAGATCATCCCAGACCACGACCCGTCATTGCCGAGCCAAGCAAGAGGTCCCCTCCCACGTGCGCCACTAGGAAGTGCCTCTGCAAGCCCTATACGGTGCACCCCATCGGCTTGTCGCACCTCGTGGCAGGCCTTGGCATTATGAATGAGGTATTATTTATTTAAACTTATTTAAATTATCACATCCCAGTAAAAATGTAATCATTTGTGGACTTCAATATTAATATAAAAAAAAAATAATAATTATTAATGGAGCTGGACCTATGGACCTAATATTAAATGGGCATCCGCTGAGTTCCAAAAAAAATGAAAAAATGATAAAAATGTACGCATAAATATTATTGAATACTATTTATGAGTTTAGTGATGAGGTAATTTTTTTTCCCAATTATTTTAAAAAACAATGCAAGATATCAAAATCACAAGTTATAAAAAACTAGCTTTTCTCCCGCGGCTTTGCCCGCGTGGAGTTCGGTTATATCGTGCGACAATTGTACAATCTTTCATGATTTTATGTTTGACAATAAGGGACTTTCATACAAACTTTCATCGCCATGTTTTTTTTCTCCTTTGGAAAAAATACGTTTCTGGATCGTCACACCAGCCAGGAAGGCGATGGCCGGGTGGTATGTGTGGCAGCCGGCAGCATAGAAGACGCTGCCAATTTTCCTTTAAAATTGCCGCATCTTCTATGAACCCCATTAAAAAAATCTGCTCCGTGCTGGGCTCCGCGCTCGAGGGAGTTGCACCAAGTGCTACCCCTTGAACTCGCGGAGTCTTTCGCACTCGGCTCTCTTTTAGAACGGTTTCATCGAGACCCTTGGGCCTCACCGACACTCGCTTCATAGGTTGAATGGCATCGCACACACCAACGCTGTCCGAAGTCTTTCGGCCAAACCAAGCCTTGCTCCCGCCGCTGAACGCCGAATCCGGAGCCGGTTATTTAGGCCTAGGTCGCGAGTTTTACTAACTCGATGGCGCACCTCCATAGCCGCTGCCTCGGTCTGCAGTTTTAACAAAATCGCAGGACACCGATGAGTTCGCAGTGTGGGAGGCCCTTCCTCGACTTATCGTCCTTCTTCCTGATCCTTGCCGACTGTCGGTTCCAGTCACTGTTCTCTCAACCGATTTTTGGCGAGGGCTTTTCTTTTTCCCCTTTCCCTTGCCCTTTCAGACAATCATTGACCACAGCTCATCTTCCGAAGGCCGTGGTTGCGTAGCAGGCAACCTCTGACGTGCCGACGACGCGGTACCCGTCTGCAATACCGGCATGAAACGCCCTTGCAGACGCGCGTCCGTGGTCATGGCAGCGGCCGGCCCACTCCGTCTTTTATTTGCCGCTATTGGCGGTCGAAGATTTCTCTCCGGAAGGAGACGATCTTCGATCCCACGCAGGCGAGCGTTCATCATAACCCCAACCGAAGTTATGATAGAGCTCCTCAGCTCCTCTAGGAATTCCGCCTCAAATGAGGGCATCTGAATCGGGGAGTGGGCCGCAGACCCCCTTATCTCAGAGACCTTCCTCCAGTCCAGTCCAGTGACGGCCCGGCGTTCTTCAACTCCCAATTGGGACGTGTCCAGCATAGGCTGCACCTCCGACGAAAGATCTTTATCGGATTCCGGCGCGCGCCCGGCCGTAACAGTTCTTCTGCGGAGGACCCGAACGCTCAAAGAGCGCTCGAAAGCGGCCTCCTCCGCTTCCACTCTCAGGACAACGAGCTCGGCTTTCGCCTTCGCTAGCCCACCACCTCGTCCTTTTGGCGCTATTCTTCCACGCCGATTCGTGTTGACCTTAGCCACGCCAACAAGCGACTCGGGATCGGAATCCGTAGCACCACCTGGGGACTGAATCACCCCATGGTTCCGCATCCAACCAAACGTACGTTGCGGATCCGTCAGGTCGTCGGAGTCTGTGAGCTCCACGATGACCTCATCCTCTACACCACCACTACTCCTTACACTATTTTTGTTTAACTTTTTTTTTTCTTCTTTGGAAAAATCCGTTATGGAAACCCACCGGTCAAGAAGGTGATGACCGGGGGGTTATGTAGGACTACCCGGCATAGTGGATGCTGCTATTTTTAGGGCTACCTACTAAAAAACCAACGGTTGCACTCATCGCCTTAATTTGACGCCACGGGATGCCCCGTCTGCCCCTTGGTTTTTTCTCAATAAGAAAGTTAACCGCTGGGCCACGTCTAGCATCTGTCGCCTACGTCTTGGTCATGCGTGTACACCTGATCACCTGGCTAAAATCAGAGTTCGCGATCACTCATTGTGTGAATGTGGCCTTGACGAAGGCTTGACCTCCCACATCCATTTTTCATGTCCCAATCTCCTCCGTCCTATATATGACATTCTTCCCTCTGAAATCCCTCGTCCTATAAATGTTCAATGTTTGTTAATGTTTAGTCCTTACTGTTCATTGCTGTGTAAATATTTTGAAATTAATAAAATTATGTTGTAACCATGTGAATGTCCTAGTGTAATAAGTTACAATAGTTTAATTGTATAGTGTAATTTTTTAATAGTCTAACATTATATATTTGTGTTGTTTTAGATTACGGTGAAACAATTAGTCTGACTATTTCGTCTGTTTTCCAAATTGATTTGAGACTCTTATCTCATCTTCACCGATCAATCTCTTACGTGTGTTCTCCACCCTACGTGACATTGGCGACCGTGCTTTACTGGCACAACTGAAAGCCATTAAATCAATCTATCAATATTATTATTCGGCTCGATAAAAACAGTAATCTTATTAACCAAGTATTTATCTTTGTTAAGATGTTAATAATAAAATAGCGCATTTGCTACCAGTTTAAAATTATAATATTAAAAACAGGAGAATGGTGGAGTATCCCTGAATAAAATGGATGATATAAGCTAAACAAGGGATTGAATAGCAGATAAGTGAACAGAAGAGCAGTAACAAAATTACACCAATCGATGTATCGATGTATTGATTTATAAACACAAATAAACGTTGTAAAAGGAAATTGGTTATGAAGTGGCACTTATTTACTTACTTACTTACTTACTTACTTACTTACTGCGTAAAATAAAATATTGTGCAATTTTTAATAAAAACAATGCACAAGCAAATGCAGTGTACAAAGAAAACAAAACAATAAGATGTTAATCAAACATACTCCTGAAGAAAGGTAAAACAACGCTGTCATAGTCAATAGACTAGATTAATAAATATATTTCAAAATATCTATAAATATGTTAAACTTATTTAAATTTACATAAATATAGAATGTAAAATAAACCGCGTATCGGGCAGGGATTCGAACCCGCGACTACTAACGACGATCACAAATAGAATGCTTAATTTACCGAGGCGGACAGCGATACGGTAGCTCAGTTGGTAGAGCGACGGGACGGTTTCCCAGCAGTCGCGGTTCAATTTATATAAATTTAATAAATATAGTTAAAAAAAACAACTTTTAAAGCACATCAAACAAAAAAGTATAAAATTCGGACATTTACTCACTCACATACAAATGAAACTTATGTAAATCGTATAATAAAATAAACAAAAAACAAACAAAGACAACAAATCGTACAGCCAACTAAAAATGTGTTTCGAAAAAACTATTAACTAATATAATTTGATCTCTTTTTACAATTTTTGTAAATTATAAAAATATTGCATATAAAAGTTTTATTTTTTAAACATATATATATTAGTGAGTGTTCAACTAACAACCACTTAAGCCACATTAGAAATATCAACTTTAAAACCTTTGAATTCCTTGTAATTTCAGTGCAATCAAATGTAATTTGTAGAGCGAACTGTCAGATTTTAAGGTGACCATAAAGTAACCATGAAATATATACAAAGTTAAGTTAAATCTTAACATTTAAGAAAATTTAAAGTAAAATATCCCCAAACAATCTTATTTTATTTAAGTATGTAGCGGAATACAAAATAGCACGTAACAATAATATAATAAACTCATTGTCGCAAGTTTATAAAACTGGACCCACCAAGACCATGCTATGGTGCAGTATTTATGGTGTATATATATTGTGACCGGTGCGCTTAGTCTTCGGCAATCGTCGCAGGAAGAAGAACGACGTAGAAAACCGCAGTAAGTCCTCCTCATAGTTTCACCAGTCTCCGCGACGTTGCTTTCTTCTTATCTGTGCTAGCTAATTCATACTCAAATAACTATTAACATAACCACTGGCACTCGTCAGTATAATCTCGCTTCCCCAATAATTCACATGTTTTTCAAATATATTTTAAATGATTAAGTTAAACACGAACAGTTTTTTAATAAAATACTACTTTATAATGATGTAATTTTTATTACATTATATTAATTATATTCGTTGGGCTTGCAGTAACATTTGTTTTGCCAGCATATTAGATTAACATATCCGGGACAACGATAACAGCAATCTGCATAGCAGTCATCAGCCGTATAACATTTCTGATTGGCTGAAATAAAAAACATTAAAATATCACTTACTCAGAATATATTTAGGAAATGTATAATAAAAATATATACTATACCTAGATTTAAAACCTACAAGATCTTAGAAACGTGAAATCTTCAAATATTTAATTCTATGAGTAAAACTCTCAATCATTTAAAATCTCTAGAAGAATTTTCAAAAAGATATAAACGATTATTTAAAAATTATATCTTGAAAACTAATTCACATGTTTTTTTTCTCCAAACTGGATCAGGTTACCCCTAAACACATAGCGTGTCTACTTTTAAATAAATTAGGATTTTTTTGTCTTTCAAGTATGCGTATAAAAATACATTTCGTCATGAAGCACATGAATTTTCAGACATAACGTTTGAGCTTGCAAAATGTAACTCGCCCAGGAATGACTGGGAACAGTTACAAAGATGCGTTGCCTTTTCACGCTTGAGTACACGAAGAAAGTATAACTAAAATATAAAAATACAAAAAGAAATCAAGTATACGGCTTTAACTATTATTTTAAACGATACTTTACACCACCACTGGTGACACCATCCCGGTCGAAGCACCCGCAATACGGAAAATCTGTTTTTATCTATCAAAAAATAAAATACAAAAACCCTAGAAACGTTTTCATGACAATTTTTTTAAGAAACTTACCATAACTGTCAGCGACCATTGTCACGATGAAGTACAAGGCCACGAAAATGAATGCACTGATTTTCATGTTTGGTTTGAATTTGGTTAAAGTTTAATAAATTCTGCAGATATTTATACTTTGTTCCATTACATGCCTGACCATTTGACTAATTAAGTCATTAAAATTACATGTTATTCTTAATAGTATTTTGTGTCAATTTATTTTCATTTATTTTTCTGTGTCTATCAATTTTACGGAACAATGGCGTCAAAAGGTTTTTAATACTTTTATTGTTAATTAAATAGTAACACCGTTTTCGTTACATGAAAATCATTTCTTTCAAACTTCATTTATGGCTTAAAATGGTAAAGATATGACCAAAATGTAAATGTTTATGGACTTTTTGTAATATTATGGAATGTTGTAAATGTGTGGATAAAATGTTAATGGATTTTCTTACTACTGTCACCGTCTGGGAACTACACGACTAATTTTCTTAAATTACGTAACTTACGAAACGGTTTTACAAACGAAATATAAGAAGCACAAGAAAGAGAAATCATTTCAATGATAGAGAAATATTAAATTAGTAATTAGTGTTAATTGTTGCTGCAGTTAAATATCTAAGATAATTGGTGAGATTGCGGGATTAGGAGACTATTTTTAAACCTCGTCACAAAAACGAGGGCTGTTGTATGTGTGTCTGTTTGTTCATCAAAATCCTTCTTAACTGTATTTAGTGGATAATAATAATAAATTGATTTATTTCAAGTCGCCGCGCACTAGAGCATTGAGAAACATCTATTTTAATACATTAAACACAAAAAATATATAAAAAATGTTAAAATGACTTTAAATTTCTTTGACTTATTGTTGATTAAATTATATTGTATTGTTACATTGATAAGATTATATTGTGATTATGAAGGTTTATTATAAATATAATATAGACAAATGAATAAACATATTTTGAAAGGTGTTAGAAATAAAAAATAACTAAATAAAATATATACTTATATTACTTTTGTATGATAAATAAATCTTCAGTTGCCTGGTAACTCAAATTCTGTAGCCAGTAATGTAACACTTCTGTATATATTAATTAGTTAGTTAATTGGTTATATTATGTATTTTAATTTTATTATCGGGGATAAAGGGTAACTGTGACGCTTTGCAGATACTGTACTGCATTTTATTAAATTAAATATTCAAATACTCAACAGTTTGACCGTTTTAAAGTATTTTTTCATGGTTGTAACATAAAATCAGTCGACTTCATGGTATTAAATGATGGTGAAAGTACTTATGCCACATTGGGGCCTACCATGAACTCTTAAAAACTATCATAGTTTTAAGAGGTTTCGTAGCAATATTACAATAATATTACTTTGATTCGTACCATGAACTTTATAAAACAATATTGTTTTATTCCTGCTTAGTAACGTAAATGAACGAATGCTTTTATATTCCTGCAAAAGGAGGGAATGAGACATCACTTTTATTTCGTATAGCTTCATCTCTTTTACACCATGTTGCTATGGAAATACTAAATAATCAAAATGACAGGAATGTGGATTTTAAAACACAATTTACATAAACCAAAAATAAAATTATCGGATTAGAGTTTTATAATTAAATAATGAATTATAATTATGTACTGGACAATTCGATTTTATGGACTTGCTATTGAAACTAATAAATAAATTCAAGATTATAACATGAAGAAGAAATTATGAAATATAATTTTTAATATTTAAAATACATTGATTGTCTGAAATAGAAGAAATAAGAATGAAAAGAAATACGAGCTTTGGCTGAGAAATGGAGCATTGGGGTCCTGATCTTTACAAGGTCTGTTTTGCTATACCTAGAACGAACCACAACTCGAAACAGCAGAAACCATTATAAATAATAATTTTATTTGTGATATAGTGACGATCCAACATGTTAAGAAGCCTAAAGTTATTATTTTTGTAGTGGATTGTGTACGTTTGTCTGTTTTTTATGGTACTTATATGTTTCTTCTCTGAGAATATTATACGTCAGCAACAGTCTATTCACTTCTTACGTTTTAATTAATTAATATTAATAAAAATACATTGATGATAAACGGTTTTTGAATTAAAGAGGTGGTGCTGAGTTGAACTCTATACCATTATATTTATAATATAATAAATGAGTTAAATGTGTTGAACATAAACAGTAAAAATAATCATAAAATAATAGTCAATCAATTTAGATTAAAAGACAGAAATGATTTTACAAATCGTTTTTGTAAATAGAAATCCCCTTTAAAGCCCTTGTAATTTTGAGAGTATCGTATAATTCCATGTGGTGTGATTAGCTAGCCTAGACTTATTTTGTAGTATTTATGCCTATTGCGGTTGCTGGCTTTAAAAAATACGTAAATTATAAACTAATAATAAGTAAATCTGTCGCAAAAAACTAACTCAAAATAATAAAATTGGGCATATAAACAATATTACATTCTAAATCCGTCTTGAAAACCAAACGATTTCTAAATGTCAAAATTAGACATAAAAGTAATATTACTTTCATGTTTCTATTGCCAAAAATAGTTCATGGTACCAGTTAATAATGTTTTATATGGTAAAAGAGTGAATGATTTAGGATGACGTCATCAAAACTTCTTATCGAAACCTCAGATCGAAACATTATTAAAGTAATACATATTACTTTTAGGATGTCATGGTACGAAAATTGAAAGTAAGATTATTGTAATACTGCTATAAGAGTTTATGGTAGGCCCCATTTTGACAGTGAAAAACCTAACTTGTCTTGTCTAAGGCGTTAGACTGCGTCATGAAACTCTAATTAGAATCTTAAAGCATTATGGAGTCTTATCTTAAAGCATATTGAAAAATAAATGATGAAAAGAATTATATATTGGCACTAAAATGAGAATTTCCCCCAATTTACATACCAAACGTATTTTATTTTTATCTTACTGTTATTTTTATTTATTAAAATACAAAGCAATTAATTTTCGATATAATATAGACATTATATAGTAAATAAATGTGGTCATGCTGAAGATCGAAAATATTCGACATACAAAAAGGCATTGCCGAAGGTTAGAAATAGTGAAAAGCTCTCTGTCAGATCAACTGGTAGTGGAACTTTCTGGTCTCTTGTCAAAGCGATCAAGTCGAACATCTACCAAAATTCACTACTGAACCCGGAAAAGGTATGGACGGCATTGTATCGCTTAGATGTGAATAAATCCAGTGGTCCTAATTTTATACCAGCCATTCTGCTCAAGACATGCGCAACTAAAGGATCTCCTGTGTTGACATGTCTGTATCGCATCCCTTTCAAGACTGGAATAGTGCCAAAATCCTGGAAGCTTGCAAATGTCCAAGCATTGCTCCAAAAGAGACAGCCGTGCCGATCCTGCCAATTACAGACCGATTTCAATCACCTCTATTCTCTACAAGATTATGGAGAGTGTATTGAACTCGCACCTTCTAGCATACCTAGAAGGTAACGATCTTTTTAGTGACCGACACTGTTTTGATTTCGCCAAAATAGATCCACTGGGGACTGGGGAAAAATGTCAACTTTACAGAAAATAAACCATTCTTACAGTCACATGAACAACTGTTAGTAAGTTTAGATGTTTACAGAACCTGTACGTCATAAAGTGACTAGAACCAAGGTCTTGGTCAATTATTTGGAGAACAATCCAAGAACTTCAGGACAATTTATCAGACATACTATATATGGAAGACCCATCTCTTGCTGCTGAAGCTTTGGTTAGCAGAATCATAGTGGCTATGAATAATAACCAATCTAAAACAAATATTCCTAATAGAAAACGCTGTCGGCAGCCTTGCATAACACCTGAAATCTTACGATGCCTCTGTCACCGTGATAAATTACACATGAAAGTTAAAAAGGATCCTGATAATCAGATTTATGCACAACCACACATACGTACACACACATCCACACATACACACAAATTCACACGTACACCTACACCTACGCGCACACAACCCATTTTTACGTTATTTTTCGCAATTTTACTTTTCCTGTTCTGTGGTAATTTTTTTTTTTGTGTATGGGATGATCAATCATATTTCCAAGTTGCATGGTTGTGATTATTTTTCTTTTTACTGGTTTTGTTAGATGTCCCGGTGGATGAGCGAGGCACCCAGTAATACGGGTCTAGTAGTAATACGGGTCGGGTACAGGGGCCAGTACAGGGGCCCTTGCATCTAGTTTGTATTCAAAATGGTAAATGAATAAACATACTTTTTTTTTTATAGCACGGGTTCAATTCATATAAAAGCTATTTTTAAAATTTAGTTATTTTGTGTATTTAAGTTAATTTATATGTGCTGTTTATAACAATTTAATAACTTGTTTATTAGTTTTACCATAACCTGGACCTTGGTTGATGAATGGTCTAGAAGATGAGGTATATTAAGTTGGTCACATGAATGGTCTAGACTCTAGAAGATGAGGTATATTAAGTTGGTCACATGAATGGTCTAGAAGATGAGGTATATTAAGTTGGTCACATGAATGGTCTAGATGATGAGGTATATTAAGTTGGTCACATGAATGGTCTAGAAGATGAGGTATATTAAGTTGGTCACATGAATGGCAAAGAATGAGGAAATCATGTTAAACATTGAATACTTTTAACAATGCTACATAATACTATATTATAGGTTAACGTTAGAAAAATGGAACAACTCTATAAGAACTTTTTATTTTTAGTATTTTTTTAGGTTATACTTTATTTTAGTTATTTTCAATTTTGTTTTATGTCTGTTTTTAGGTAAAATTAATACAACCTGGACATGACATGTTTTATCTTAGGCTATGCTTATGTAAACTGAGCAATACTGAGATAGAATACTTATTCGGATTAGACGTTATAAGTCTAATCCGAATAAGTATATATAGATAAGTCTTGTATAGGTCTTAGTTGCGTTGCTTGCAAGCTTGTTTGTAGATTGGTTTGTCAGTGTGAGGCGAGGGTACTGACCACACTCCTTTTGCTGACGTACCCATCGGTGGCAAAGCTCGCCCATGGTTTAATGCCGAATGTGGTCATGCTCAAGACCGAAAACATTCGGCATATCTCATTTGGGCTGATGCTCGAAGCCGCAAAACTCCGGATGTAAGTTCGAAGAAGAGAGCCTTTAACCAAGCTGCCAAGTCCTACAAAAAGGCATTGCGGAAGGCTCATCTCGATCGAATCGCTAAGAATGGCGAAAAGCTCTCTGTCAGACCAACCGGCAGTCGAGCTTTCTGGTCTCTCGCGAAAGCGATCGAGTCGAATTTCTGCCAACCCTCACTGCCTGCTCTGCTGAAGCCGGATGGATCCCTGGCCCACACAGCCACAGAGAAAGCGAATGTACTTGCTTCTCTGTTTGCTGATAATTCGCATCTAGACACTGGTAATGCTTCTCCAGCACATCTTCCTCACTGCGGTATTTCGATGCCTGAAATCCGCATCATTGGGTCGTTTAGATGTGAATAAAGCCAGTGGTCCTGATGGTATACCAGCCATTCTGCTCAAGACATGCGCAGCTGAGTTGTCTCCTGTACTGACACGTCTGTATCGTCTCTCTTTCATGACTGGAATAGTGCCGAAATCCTGGAAGCTTGCTAACGTGCAACCTGTGCCCAAAAAAGGCAGCCGTGCCGACCCTGTCAATTACAGACCGATTTCAATCACCTCCATACATCAATCTGCAAGATTATGGAGCGTGTATTGAACTCGCCCCTACTAGCATACCTAGAAGGTAACGATCTCCTCAGTGACCGACAGTACGGGTTTCGCCGTAATAGGTCTACTGGGGACCTCCTAGTGTATGCTACTCACATTTTAGGCGAGGCCATCGAGAAGAACGGAGAAGCGGTCGCCGTCTCTCTGGACGTCTCGAGGGCATTTGACAGGGTCTGGCATGCGAGCCTTATATGCAAGCTTTCAGCGTACGGTATATCTCCTGGTCTGATCGGCTGGGTAACGGACTTTCTAAGCCACAGATCTCTCCGAGTAGTTGTCGACGGGTGTTCCTCGGAACCCTTGACAATAAATGCCGGAGTGCCTCAGGGGTCCGTTCTTTCTGCAACTCTGTTTCTGCTGCACATTCATGATCTGTTGAAGCCCGGTATCTATGGGTATGCAGACGACAGCACAGTTGTAGAAAGATATCTGCCGAGTACTCGGGCTAGTCGACATCAAGTACAGTCTGAGAGAGAAGCCATGGTACAACGTTTGAATGACAAACTTCAGGCAGTTTCCGCATGGAGCAATGCCAATCTTGTCAAGTTCAACGCCACCAAAACGCAGACGTGTCTATTCACCGCCAAAAGGAGCCCTTTCACCTTGGCTCCTACTTTCCAGAATGTATCCTTGGAATACAGTGACCGGCTTCAGTTGTTAGGCTTAGAGATCTCCTCGAACCTCAACTTTGGTCGGTTCATTGAGTCCAGAGCAAGAGCAGCAGCAGCAAAGCTTGCCGTTCTTGCTAAGGTTCGGCAGTACTTTACACCGGGACAGCTTCTTGTTTTATACAAAGCACAGATCCGGTCGTGTGTAGAGTACTGTGGACACATATTTACTGGTGCCGCAAAGTCTCATCTTGCGGTTCTGGACTCAATTGAGAGGCGAGCAAAGAGGCTTATAGGCGATCCCGAATTGGTCGAAGCCGACCTCCAAAGCCTTGAACACAGGCGTAAAATTGCTAGCCTCTCAGTATTCTATAGGATACATTTTGGTGAGTGTGCGCAGGAATTACACGAGTTAATTCCCCCGTCCCCCTTCCATCACCGGACGTCCCGACGCACGGCAGGTATCCATCCTTACGTTGTGGACATTCCACCTGTCCGAACGAAGCGCTTTGCTTCCTCATTTTTACTGCGTACAGCAAAGGATTGGAACAGCTTGCCTGTGTCGGTATTTCCGACCGAATACAATGTGGTCACATTCAAGAGAAGAGTGAATAAGTTGCTAGGGTAATGCGCCTTACCACCTAAGACTACATTCCACTTACCATCAGGTGGAATGTAGTCAAGCATTGCCCTAGATCACATAAAAAAAAAAAAAACACTGTACCAGAAGCTTAGAAAACCTAATACTAGTCTAGTTAGTTTATTTTATTTTGTATTGTTTTCCAATTCATTTGTATTTGATTTTGTACTGGTTAATCAGTATGGGGCGTGGATGTTTACCACATTGTACCGATAGCATACCGTACCAAAATATTTAGTTAGTTGGTTATAGAATATTTCAGATTGTAAATATTTTTTATTATTTGGTTATGGCTTAGTTTGTTTATTCGAGGCGTTGGTGCCATCGATAAACCAGTAGTATACTATACTCTAGTTATATAGTATAGTAGTTAAATAGTATAGTATAATTTTTATTTTTTAGTATTTTGTTAAACTTTAGAGATACTTTGTGAATGGTTTAGTCTGTTTGAGGAGTCAGTGCTTGCAATTTGAATATGACCGGTACTAAAACCTAATACCAAAACTATATTAATAATTTATTATAGTTTGTTTCTCAAATGAAATACATTGGTTGTTTCATTATTTTATTTCATTTTATATTACATTTTATATTATAGAAATATTACATTTTAAAATATATATTATCATTTAAATATTTTAAGAAATAGTAGTAAGTAATATTAAGGTTTATTCTTATCAAGCAATTAGTAACCGACTATAATTTTCACAATTTCTCAAAATTAGTCACGTAATTTTTAATTATCATATCATAAAATTTACAAAGATTGGAATTAAACAAATTATTATTATCTAAGTTAAAACTATATGTTAATTATACGCTTTTGCAATATTTTTTTTATGTATGTATCCACATGCAATTATTATCCATTCTCGTTGATACCTTCATACATGGCAACACACAGTGGAGAAGAGGTGGGAGTCAGATTAGTCAAATAGATAACTTTCAAGACTTTTTATTATTATTCTTTGTTATCTCTGAATAAAAACAACTATGAAATTAGTTACGTATATTCGAAATTGATATTTATTTAATATTTATGTACACACAGAATACATATCAGATAAACTTATTCAAGCAAACAATCGTACAAAGGCACTGCTTATTTCTAAATGAAATTTCTTCCAGCAGACTGTGAAAGGAGAGTACAACAATGAATAACACTAAGTGTGCGCAGAAGCAATTACAAATAATTACAAAAATTCTATCTAAAAAAAAAATAATTAATAAATAATAACATAAAAATATAAGCATACAAACTCTAAATATTAATCTACATGGACAGATAATGTTCAATCAATCACAGTTTTAGATGATCTTATAGCGTATGAAATTGTGTTCCACAACCTCACTGCTTGAACCGTGAAAGAATGAGAGTATATTTACTTTTATTTATGGGGAATTTAAGATTTGTACGAAGGTGCGGCCTACAAGGAGATTCAGAATCATGAACAAAAGAGAAGCGTTGGCGCAAATAATCTGGGAAGGTTGGATTGTAGAGAATATTCTAAAGATGACATAAAATGCGAGTATTTCTGCGAAAGCGAATTGGTAGCCATTTGAGCTGTTTTCGAAAATTAGAAAGATGGTCAAACTTTTTTAATCCAAAAATAAAACGGATACAGAGATTTTGTAGACGTTCAAGTTTATTGAGAAGTTCCTCCGTGGCATCCAAGTAACAGGTATCTGCGTAGTCGATAATGGGTTGAATGAGAGTTTGAGTAAGAGATATCTTAGTTTTTAAAGGCAAAAAGTTTTGTAGACACTTCAGCGAATGAAATGCATAATGCACCTTGCGGCTTACCTCATTAACTTGGGAATCCCAAGACAATGAAGGGTTTATAATGATTCCTAAGTTTTTGACAGAATTAGAGTATTTAATCAAAATATCATTAACGAGGTAACGAGTTCAATTGATGTCGCGTACATAAAACTAACGCCTGAGTTTTAACCGGATTAAGTACTAATCCATAAGATCTAGACCAACAATTAATCTGTTCAAGATCTAAATTAATTGCAGCTGTAGCCTGGTCAGCATCAGCTATAGCAAAATGCCAGTTCAGCTGCAAGTCGTCAGCATAAAGGTGGAAACTAGAAGAAATTACTTTAGTGACAGAGTTGATAAAAATTTAAAAGAGTAGCGGGGAAAGGATGGGGTCCTTTTCCCGCTACTCTGGATTTCTACATTCCTGTACATGGAATTAAAAAAAAAACATCATAGGGAGGCTTTATAAGAGCATGAGAACTCAAAACAATGGTTTTTCAGTTTGTCTGTTTGTCTATATGTCTGTATGTCTGTATGTTTGTGCACGATAATCTCAGAAACGGCTTGACCAATTTGAATGCGGTTTTCAGGAATTTATTATCACAGTCTTCACTTAACATTTATTTCATCTAAATCGGTTAAGAAACAAAAAAGTTATGTCAATCACGTAATAGGTACCGTGGTCTGTAGTACTTTTCCATTTGATTTGTATTATAAAGGTTTTTAATCCTCGTTCGGGCACTTTGTAAAGACCGGTGTAAGTCGGCTGTAAGGGGCCACGTATTTCTTCGTCCCTTAAAAAATATATGGCTACTGGCGGTCAGGTCTTCATATACAGAGAGTTTAGTATTGTTGTGACAAGCAGCTGGTGTGTGTTGAAGGTTAGAAGTGAATGTGAAAATAGACGAGAAGTAAATTACGAAATGTTTGCGGTTTTGGTATTATTAGCCTGGAAAAACTCTCCAGGCATATTTAAATGCAGTCCTGAGACCCAATAGCACTTGTCGCAGTGTGCCTACTCAGTTGCAATCCACGTGGCATAATATAGCTTCTATTAACTGACGGTGGCATCACTGGATATTCATGATATAAGCACCTTACCAACCATTTCGGTAATCATATCATGGGTATGACTTCTGGCCAGCGAGTCCAACAAACCAGCGTTGTAGCCAAGCAGTAGCGATAGCCCTGAGAAATAGGTAGTGGCCCAACAATGTCCACGTGAATTAAATAAACTGCCCTCTAGGGAGATCGAACGTACCAAATGGAGATGACCCGTGGCGATTGTATAGCAAGTAAATGCAGAATATTACGATAAATTGATTATAACAACCATGCAAAAGGATATATATGTCGGAATATCACAATGGCGTTGAGATGTATTTGAAGGTTGAGCCGCCATCTTAAGATCGCACGGGCGTGCACGCGCAGGTGTTTATCAAAATAGAAGTCTCACAATTTAATCAAATAACTGTATTATTCATTTATGTTAACGATTACCAAACATTCTACGATTACAATAATAAATCACTATTAAGAACAAATGGTTTTGGAAGCAACTATCACGGGTGGATAATTGACAAATTATGACGATCCACCCGCCATGACACTTACGACTCTATTCGGGTGGATCTACCCGCTCTTTAGAAATAAACAAACTTGACGTAAATGGTAAAATAAACAAAAAAAAAACAAGCGACGTTATATGTGTTGACGATTTATTGAATTCAATTATCTAGAAAATCTAATTTACTTGATTGAACAATCGACATCGAAAGCCGCCCAATCTACCGACAATCTAACACTTAGTCATTCTTCATATTCTATAGGACTAGATTGAAACCCTTCTAAACACAGTCTCCATTTTCCTATAAAAGAAAACAATTTAGATATTAGATAGATGTTAACATCACACACATGATATTCCCTAATCCTTTCCTGCATAAAGTTATTATTGGAGTAGGCGGTATTCTACCGCGTACTCCAATAGGCATCAGAACATGATTTTTTCTCTATTCCTACATGATCTTACTTTTTTTTCTGGTATCTGTAAATAAGTGAACATCGTTTTTAAAACCTTTTAATATATTTTGTAAAGGGAATATTAAAATATTTAAAAGTTTATTTACTTTGATATGAGTCTTTGAGATACTTTACTTTACCACCAACTAGTCATAATAAATCTTAACAAGTCCGGCGTCTCTGGTAGTTAGCAATGGTAATTATAGGCAAAATTTTCCTATTTGGATTATTATTAAACTAATTACAATACTATCTTAGATACTATATTAGAGATCGGTTTTTATTGTTGGACTTTTTTAGGGATCTGCCTTATGAATATTTTTAGATAGTTTTACACATATTGTATTGGTATACATATAAAATGACTAATCTTTGAGATAGAAAGAAAAATCTAAAAATATATAAGTACTACAAATTACCAAACCACTTGTGTTTGCATGTCTGTAAATATGAATAAGCACGCAGTACTTACTGAGGTTTTCTATACCGACGAATTGGATTTTTAGCATAATATCCAGAAAGAAATCCCGAATCCCGAATCTTTTAAACTGGACATCAGTTTAAAAGATTCGGGATTTCACAAATTCGAGCTGCAGGTAATGTCCAAAAGATTTCCTTAGAAACTTACGGTTCGGAAGTCCCAAGGTCTTAATACTGACCATATACTCATCATATCAGCATATTAGACCGATTTCACATTCGAATTTAACGTAAGATTCTTAAGACCACTTGGTCCAAATGCATGCGGAATACTGAAATGTTGCAAAAAGCCATTGGAGATTATCTCATTCGGTTTCAGCTTCCGCGATGACAGGTATTAATTACGATATATAAATTATAAAAGTTTAAAAGTTTATTTTATAACCAAATAATAAAACCTGGTCTATGAATTGGATTTAGTTTAAGGAAAACGATTGTGTATTGATCGTTGTTTCCCGAATAAAGGCTATTTTATTGACAAGGCAGATTTCTTCATGACATGTAGTAAGTAATATATATATATATATATATATATATATATATACATTATCAAAATTCAAATCATATTGTACTATGACAATCAGGTTAGAAATTTTAAATGAAGTTAGTTCTTCAAATCAAATCTATTAGTGTGTATGTGTAGTAATAAAATGATAGGTAGGACTGTCTTGAGTGCTCTCATGTCGATAAATTGAACCATGAAACGTTGATGGAAAAACAGGTACACGACTCCAATATTTAAATCTCACGACGTTAATGATAATATATTTAAATGTTCTAGTTTATCTATAACTGAACTGAAATTTCATGAACTATAAACTTATATCACAAAAAGATCTTACATTTCCCTATTATATCAATTAACTTCAGCCACAAATAACACTAATTACTAATTCAATATTTTTTTATCATTGAAATGATTTCTCTTTCTTGTGCTTCTTATATTTCGTTTGTAAAACCGTTTCGTAAGTTACGTAATTTAAGAAAATTAGTCGTGTAGTTCCCAGACGGTGACAGTAGTAAGAAAATCCATTAACATTTTATCCACACATTTACAACATTCCATAATATTACAAAAAGTCCATAAACATTTACATTTTGGTCATATCTTTACCATTTCAAGGCATAAATGAAGTTTGAAAGAAATGATTTTCATGTAACGAAAACGGTGTTACTATTTAATTAACAATAAAAGTATTAAAAACCTTTTGACGCCATTGTTCCGTAAAATTGATAGACACAGAAAAATAAATGAAAATAAATTGACACAAAATACTATTAAGAATAACATGTAATTTTAATGACTTAATTAGTCAAATGGTCAGGCATGTAATGGAACAAAGTATAAATATCTGCAGAATTTATTAAACTTTAACCAAATTCAAACCAAACATGAAAATCAGTGCATTCATTTTCGTGGCCTTGTACTTCATCGTGACAATGGTCGCTGACAGTTATGGTAAGTTTTTTTAATAAATTTCTCATGAGTTTTTTTTCACGGAACTAGGTGTTTTAATAATAATTTATTACGTTCCGAGATCGTTACAACTATAAAAAAAAATATATTAAAAAACTATTACAAGTAATTTATGTTATAATGATGTTTTATTTCAGGACAGAGCTGTGTAATCGGCCAAGACTGCGCAATATTTTGCCTCCAGCATTGTCGTTCAAGTACAGAAATGCTTTGCTACTACGGTGATTGTTACTGCTAGTCGCAATCAAATATTATGAAATAATAAAAGCTATATGGTTGTAATGTTTATTTTTTTAAAACACCTTGCACGTACTCAATTTAATATGTGAGAATATATGTTTTATATGTTATATATGCTATATATGTTATATAGGTATGTTATATTTGTGAATTATTATAATTACTAGTGATAATAGAATAAAAATATACATATAAATATATGTAATATATGTATATACATATCAATGTGTATTACTCTATAGTAAGTACATTTATAGTTGTAAATAAAAAAACTATACTTTTAGAAATAGAAAGGTTAGTAAAATTTAAAATTTAAAAATCTTTATTGCAAATAGGTTTTATACAAAACATTTCGCATTATCAAAGCTACTACCACCCCTAAAAAATAATTCCCACAAACCTGAGAAGAGCTGGTGACAAAAACTAAGCGGGATTGTCAAGTTCCTTTCTTTAAAGTATATCTTATATCCTTAATACCATAAATATTATATTGCAATAATGGACCCTGCAAAAAAATCGAGTATCCTTGCAGCGAGCGCTTCATACCTATGGTTCTTTTAGCGGCAAACGTTCTTTAGCTATTTTAACAATAATTTTAACAATTTTATTGAAAATGTTTACTTATTAAAATGTTCTCTTTAAATAACAAATCAAACAATATTAACAATTAAATAAACATTATCTGAACATCACATAAATAATTATACAACATAAACAAAAATTTAACAAATTAAGTTAAATTAAATTAAAAATTAAATAATCTTTATCAGAACATCACATAAATTATCATACAACATAAATTAATTATTAAATATCAAATTAACAAATTAGATAAAATCTAAAATAAAAAAAAACTTTATCTGGACTTCACATAATTATTAAAATATATAACAGTCATTACAAAAAACAAATTAACCATTTAAATTAAGTAAAATCAAAAAGTAAACAACCTTTATGTAAACTTCGCATGCATTATCATGCAACCAAACAACAAGCAAACAAAAAAATATAAAATATGAAATCAAAGGAGTTACAATAAATCTCGTTTAAATAAATTGACTTATCTCGTTTATATCCTTATCAGAGCTGAAAATCGGTATATAGAGCTTGTTTAATATAATCTTTAAACATTTTCTTAGTTAAGTTTATGACACTTTCAGGTAATTTATTATAAAAAAGTACACTGTAGCCCATAAAAGTAGTGATAATTTTTTTTAGTCTGTAATTTGGAAAAGCTAGTTTATTCTTATTTCTTGTATTGTAATTATGGTTATCACTTTTTTTAAAAAACAGTGTAATGTTTTTACGAACGTTCATTATATTTTCGTAAATGTATTGGCAAGCAAGCGTTAAAATTTTTATTTCTTTAAATATATCTCTTAAGGATTCATAAGAACGAAGCTGATAAATGACTCTAATCGCTCTTTTTTGCAAAATAAATATTGCCTGTGCATCCGCAGCCCTACCCCACAATAGTATGCCATATGAAATGATAGTGTGGAAGTAGCTGAAGTACACCAATCTTGCAGTTGGTATGTAAGTTAGGTGTTTTATTTGCCTTATAGCAAAGGCTGCTGCACTCAATCTTCTCGTTAAAGCCTCAATATGTGAACTCCATTGCAATTTCACATCCAGTGTTATTCCAAGAAATATGAATTTTTAATGAAATCAATTTTTTCCGTACCTAACACTAAATCATGCGAAACCTGTGTAGTTTTAGTCAAAGAAAACTTCATGCATTTAGTTTTTGTCGAGTTCATTACTAAATTATTTACGGTGAACCAGTATAAAACTCTTTCTAGGGCCTTATTAATATTTTGCACATCACACGATTCCCTATTTATTTTAAAAATAAGTTATGTGTCGTCAGGAAACAGAACTATGTCTGATAGTGTATCCACCATATTTGGCAAATCGTTTATATAGACGAGAAAAAGAAAAGGGGTTAATATTGAGCCTTGTGGTACTCGCATCCTTACATCTATTACATGCTAAATCATTTATTAGTTTCCACATCTTCTTCGGTTTGCTTTTATATTTAGAAAACTCTTTGTAAAAATATTTATTCATATTATAGCTAATTAGTTTTTTTTATTTCTTTTTTTCAATTTCAGTTTTTTCTTCTTTGTGTTTATTTCCAGCATCATTTTTACTCATAATCCATAGAACATAACTTATTTCGCTCATAAATTTGGTTAATTATATATTTGTTAATCCATTCTTGTTGCGGAGGATTTTGAATTTTGTATTTTATAATTGTGTGTTTATCTATTCCTTGCTTAATGATTGACTGAAATGTTTCATATTTATGATTAACATTTTGTGCTAAATTGTGTTTTGTATTGTTTTTTTTAAACGTCATATTTTATTTGTGGTCCTATGTGGTCCGTTGATAGTGAATCTATTATTGACATATTAAAATATTCTTAATAATGTTGTTAATTGTCCTTAATAATGTTCGAACATGAAATGCTAAATTAATGTGTGGTCTCTGTTGTACAATATTCCTTACATATTTGATTTATTATTGTGTAACCAGCTTTTTGTAGTATTAATTTATATTTATAAGTTTGACATGGCAAGTTATGGCATAATAGGTTAATGTTAAAATCTCCAAAAATTATGGAACGCTTTTTTGTTTTTAACATTTTTTTTTTCTCTTTATTGTGAAAGGGGTTTTTTCAGTACTGATAATGTCACCCCTATGATTGATTACAAATTAATTATATACAAAATTGTTAGATTAGCTTTTTTTACTTATTGTCTACTCTTAACCTTAAAGACAAATAAATTAAATTATAAAGCCTTCTAGCTTCAATCGAAAGAGGAGAAGCAAGAATGCTATTATAGAACCCTATACTAAAACGAGAATCACCGAAAGTTTTATGTCGTTGAGTCTGCACACGACTACATTCTGCTAATATATGATAAGCATCTTCTACGACTCCGCACACAGTACAATTAGGTGATTCCAGTTTGCCCATCATAAAACCAAAGTTATTGAGAGGTACATGGCCAGATCTCAATCTTAAAGCTATTACAATCTCCTGTTTGTTCATCTTTGTATCATGGAACCAAAGGTAACAAGACAAAGATGGTTGGATCACCTTATACCATATACCCTTGGTTAAAGATCTCTTATCAAAATATTCTGACCAAAATTTTTTGCAATAACTCCTTACTGAAGGAATGAGCTCAGAATACCATGGCAAACTATTTAAAAGAACCCCATCAGAACCAGCCTTGTAAGCTAGACGATCCACTACCTCATTACCGTGAAGTCCAATGTGAGACGGAATCCATTGGAATATAACAACTTTGTTAGCGGCAATAATTTTAAAAATAGTTGTAATTATAGAATAAGCCAATGGAAAACCTCTAAAAGTCGATGTACATTTAATCAAATGTAAAAGAGCTGTTTTAGAATCCGTAAAAATAACAAATCGGTCATAATCTAATGATTGTATATAATAAAGAGCTTCTGAAATGGCCAATAATTCCAAATGCATAATAGAAATTTTATAAGAAATTTTGAATTTACAATAAGTACCCGTTTGTGAATCAAAAAATGCTGCTCCATAAATGTTTTAATTTTTTGAACCATCCGTATAAATCGGGTAAAAATTACTATATTGATAGTTTATTAGTTTAGAGCAGATGTCCCTTATGTTATAAACATTATAACAACGTTTAGGTTTAGACATAGGGCTCAAACAAGGTTTAATAAACGGTGATAAGTCCATATTGCTAACCCAAGTATCTAGGGAAAACATATCAAATTTATTAGTACAATTAATAGGTATATTATTAAAAGCGTTGTGTATTGTAACTAAGAGAGGTTTTTTTTGTTTGTCCAGTAACTTCTTTCAGTAAGACCATTTAGTTTTTTACAAATTTTCATAATAGGAAATTTATTAACTTCCTTTTTTAATAAAATTTACCTGCTAGATACCGACGACGCACTGCTAAGGGACATAATTGAAGTTCAGACTCCATTATATGGCTCGGAGTACTTTTGATAAAACCACCAATCAAACGTAGATATATATTTTGTAATCGATCTAGTTTAATTAAATGTGAATCGGCACTGTTATCAAATAAGAAGCTAGCATAATCCAATCGGCTACGAACAAGAAATATAAAAAGTTGTCTTAATTGTAAAGGATGTATACCCCATCCAGGTCCTACTAAAACTTTGAAAATATTTGTAAATTTAACTATTTTATTACAAATTTCATTAACGTGCTTCTTCCAACGAAGGCCCCTATCTAACCACATGCCTAAATACCTTACGTTGTCTACTACTTCTAACGATACACCTTTAAGCTGAACATTGATAATTTGTTGACGAAATCCTCTATTAAACAAACAAATTTTACTTTTCGATGGAGATATGTCTAAGCCTATATTTGTTAACATAATGTCAATTGAATTAAGAGCAGTCTGGATTTAGCATTGTCCTTCCTGAATTGATTTACATTGTACATATATAACAAAATCATCTGCATATTGAGAAATATGAACACTATTTTGTAATTTCATACATATCTTCGAGGTAATAATATTAAATAACAATGGAGAGAGCGGTTCTCCTTGAGCTAAACCATTGCCTGTATAACGACAATAAAAACTGTTACCTACTTTAATTTTAAGTACTCTTTCATGAAGGAAATTCCATAAATATTTACAAATGAGAGACCCAACTAGAAGATTATCCAAAATCATTATCAATGAAACATTATTAACCTTATTATAAGCACTATCAATATCCAAAAAGCAACCTATAGTCCAGTCTGAATCACAGAAACTAGACAGCTCAGGCTTTGAAGAGATGAACTACCCTTGCAAAAACCAACCATATATAAAGAAAATGTCTTATTTCTCTCTAAAAACTATTCTAATCTCCTACATAAAATGTTATGAAAAATTTTACAGACACAGGATATTAGTGATATTATAGGTCTGAGAGATGAAGGATCATTAGCGGACCGCCCAGGTTTGTCAATGGGTATAATACAAATATTACGCCATTGCGATGGGACAAAACTCTGTGAAAAAAAATCGTTATATAATCTTAGCAGCACACGTTTACCTACATAAGGCATGTTCTTTATCATCGAATATGATATATCATAACAACCAGGAGATGTATCCTTCAGTTTAATACATATTTGAAGTTCCTGGATAGAGATCTCACATTTTAAGGCTGAGTTATTTTTAAAAATAGTAAGAAACGGAGGAGATGTATAATCAGGGGTTAAAGATTTAATAACTTTTTAAAATTTTGTGGGTCAACATAGCATCTTTGAGAGTTATAACCTTTGATCCATTTCATTTTGTACCACATTTCACCGGAGGTGGTTGATTCATCTACCGAAGAACAAAAATTATGCCAGCTTCCACTACTTGCTTGACGAATAAGTTTTTGAGAGGAGTGAATTCTTTGCTAAAGAATATCTAAATTTTGAGGAGTTGGATTTTTTCTAAATGTTGCCAAAGCCAATCGGCGACGAGCTACTGCAGGAGATAGAGAATTTGTCCAATATGTCTTAGGAGTAAATTTTGAAAAAGGATTTTGATTTAACTTAAAGACTGGTATATATATTAGAGCTGCTTCGTTCAAAGTCGTAATGAATTCATTATATGTATTTTGAAAGTAAATGGAATGATAAAAGTTTTTGAATTTTTTTTTTAAGAACCTAGTATAAGAAGTCCAGTCAGCCTTGCGAAAGTTCCTTTTAACAATTGGAGGTAAATGGGAGGTACACATTGTTGTAGCTTTAATTATCAAATGATCACTTCCTAAATTTTCGTTCAAAACCGTCCAATTAAATTGAAGTACTATGTTTAAAGACGCAAGTGAAATATCGGGGGAAGATTGTTGTAAGATGTTGTTCACGTATTTAAAGTAATAAAATTACTATCTATTAGGGCATCATAAAGTAAATTGCCTCTGTAGTCAGTTTTGTATGACCAAATGACGTGATGTGCGTTAAAGTCACCTAAAATTACAGTATTGGATGGGAATAATGAAAAAAGTTCGATCCAAAATTTAATAGATTTATGTACAAGGACAGCTACACCACCGTACGGGTCATCACGGTCAGAACGATAAATATCATAACAACCTACTTTTAAGTTAAAACCTGGTTCAAGCCAAGTTTCGTTAAGGGCAGCAATATGGACTTTTTCTTGACATACAATTTCGGAAAAAGCAGCTAACTTCGGTCTAATATTTTGGGTATTCCATTGCAAAATATTAAGCTTAATTAAAGAGTTAGCCATCAGTACGAGTAACAAAGGTAAACACTTTTTTAATCCATGACCAGTCTGAGATATAATTAACCGAAACTAACATTAACCATTCAAGACACAACTGAATCACAGAATTAATTTTCGATGAAACATTGGCATTCCGAAGAAATATAAAATCCTTCAAACGGGAACACAGTTCACTAAAAGGAGGGTGTGAATCCTTTTGATTCCCTTCATCCTCCATTCGACCCGGCTGGACGTTTTCATTTTCAATAAAGCTTCAATTATCCTCAAGTGGGCGACTTTTCTTCTTTGAAGTTTTAGATTCCGCTCTAAAAGACTGATAAGAAGATTCAGTGTGAACAGAATTAATTTGTACCGCTTCAGCGTAAGATCTGCGAGGCCTCTCTGAACTAAGTGTTTTATTTACAGAATTATTCTTAAGCGATGGGAACTGACCTCTGTTGTTAATAGACGGCTGTTGTTGAGGTTGAATAGTCTTTTCTGACGCATTATAATATTCCAAAGCCTTTCTATATGTATAATTCATATCAGACATTATCTCTCTAATCTTCCTTTCCTTTTTATATATTGGACACGATTTACTTAAAGATCACCGCCACAATTCACACAAGAAAATGTCTCGGTATCACAATTTTCATGATGTCCACCACTCTTAGGGCAGATGATAGATTTCCCAGGACAGTTCAATTTCCAACACAGAGAGCATTGTGAGACTTGATGTATATAACCTAGAACTTTGATGTTGATGTCACACACGCGAACAAATGACGATAAATTATTACCACTAAAACAAAGCCTTATTGTTTCGCTGGGACACCAACCTCCTCCATCTCTGTTACGACGATTTAAACGAATTAATGATAACAATTTTGCGGGGGGGGGGGGGGCTTGAGAATGATAGATTTTCAAGGCTTTCATTATCTGAGAGGTCAAGGTCGACATTTTTAATAATACCATAACAAGCAGATACTTCCTTGGCTTTCTGGAACCTCCATCTTTTCTGTATAAGATTTTCACATTGAAAAAGTTTCTTGGAGTCGGACTCATTCTCGAATTCTAATCGCATTTTAAATGGGCTTATATATTTTATGTGGCAAATATTTAATATACAATTTTCTTTAAGAAGGCGTGCTAAGGCAAATTGTTTAGGAAGACGGTCCTTTGAAGAAATGTAAACCTCAATTTTTTCGGTTTCTGAAGAATTTAAACTACTACATTTAATCTTCGTTTTTAATTTAACCTCTGACCAACCCTCGTCTACTTCACTACTACTACGTTCAAGATGTCTTTTCTCCACTCTTCTCAACTCCTCCTCATTTTCACTACAAATATCTTCGACTTTCATATCAATATTATTCAAAGGGAGACGTACAATCCACGGAACTGTTTCTAACATGATGAATACATCTCAATAAAATTTGTAAAATTGATTGTAGGTGGTTTATGTACCGCTCCAATATTTAATGCGTATTTTTCCAAATATATCCATAAAAAAAAAGTCTAATTTCGTAAAAATTAGGAGTAATACTACAAAAATAGAAACCTCACCCCCGTTCTATCCGTAAATTGTAGACATGGGAATAATTTTCTAATTCGAGATGTTCGGTCTCAAATTTAGACTTTATCCAGGCCCCAATTAGAACTACCAAGTGAATAAGATATGTAAACTCTCGTAAAATACATTTTAGTTTCTCAAATTTTCCTGGACTTTGTAAACTACGTATATTAGAGTAAAATAATTTTAATGTCTTTGCTGATGTATGGGATACTTTGTTCTAGGCATTGATTAATTGGCAGGTGTTTTCAAATTTATTTATTTTGTTAAACATTTTCTTTTTTTTTGACGTGACAACGTCTTAAATT
This sequence comes from Napeogenes inachia, assembly GCA_959347355.1. NCBI lineage: Eukaryota > Metazoa > Arthropoda > Insecta > Lepidoptera > Nymphalidae > Napeogenes > Napeogenes inachia. Next base: position 25,102,416 of record OY365794.1, read on the forward strand.
AGGTTAAGCTGGGAGTCACTTATGAAAAAGTGTAACGCCCGGTAACGTAACGATGAGTCACACACACATAGAATGCCTTGCGTCTCTCTCCCACTCAAACATGATCGGTCCGCCGAGCAATGTTTTGATTTTCAAATTGATTCTTTAAAATTACAAATATTAAGAAAAAGTGGCAGATATAAGAAAACTTGATTTAAAATGTGTTGAGCAAGAATTTTAACATCTAATTTAAGTAAATGTTTTAATTTTCAACTTCATTATTTACAATTACAAATTTTAATTAATTTCAAATTTATTTAGCAAAAATTTGAACCTTCGATCTGAATAAGTGTTTTGATTTTCAAATTAATTCTTTAAAATTAAAAATATTAAAATATATAAAATCAGAAGTGACGTCAAATAACATTATCTGTACTTATTATTATTTAATATGTAGGCAAGTACATGTGACCATACTTGGTAGACACAATTGGAAATAGTATTTTTTTTATAACTGAAAAAAATATATATATAAAATACTGGTAGCAAACAATAACTTCAATGATCGATATCTCCGCAACTAATTGATGTATCGAAAAAGTCTGTAAATAAATTTTGTAAAAAATAATAACATCAATAATATAATATAAAATAAATAATATATAAAATGATTTTACGTGACAACGTCTTCATCGTCCTATCCTCAACAAAATCACTCAAATTATTAAAATATTGTGCAATTTAATAATATTCATATCAATAAATATTCTACCGAGAAAAAACGTGGTCACGTAAATCTTCGCCCGTAAAACCGACTTTACAGGCAACCATATTTTTGTATTTGATTTTGTAATTATTTGAGGTACTCCCTATACATATTTAATCATTAAGTTGTTTTCACCGCTATATTGACTTTGCTTGAGTTGTGCGCGTAGATCTTTATAATGATTTTGACCGCCGCTATTTTGACGCCGGGAACCTCCTCGTGGTGCTCCCTGGGCAACAACGGTTACAGAAAACCTTCGGGTTCTCCCGTTGACTAATACCCGGCGCGGTGGGGGTCGGTCAAGGGGGTTCTTGCCCGGTCCATGGCTGGCCAGGGCGGGTAACCTTTCGAGGTGGCCTGCCCTGTGGGGAAGCTCGGGCTTCTTTCCATCGTGGATTGCGTTGGAAAGTTGGCCTGGGCGTCGGGGGCGGGAGGACACAGGTCCTCCTCTTCGGGGTCAGCTGCGGGATCGCTCCTCGTACTTCTCTGATAGCAGAGTGAACTGTGGAGTGATCTCGTAGCTGTATGGGGGGATGCGCGGCGGTCTCTTTCTTGTTGAGGAAGAGGCTGTCTGCGTCGTTTAGGGGTCTGGACCTCTTTCCACCAAGCATTGACAGAACATTGCTTGGTGGGGAGACGGTCCGAGACGTTGCCTGGACTGATCGTTGCCGAGTGCGATGCCACGGTTGGTCTGGGCGTGGTGGGTTCCCGACTTGCTGGGTTCGGCGTTAATTCACGTTCATAAAAATATTTCAAAGTTCAAGAAAAATTGTGATTTACATAAAATTTATACAAGACATAAAAATAAACTCGTTATGTCCGGCACTAGGCTCCATAAAATAGGTAAATCCTTCAAGGGTAATTGTATACGTTTTTATAATAAGCTCCCAAATGAAGCCTTTAGCCTATCATTAAATAATTATAAATTATATGTTAAAAATAATTTAATAAAAAAATCCTACTATAGTGTAAAGCATATGTGGGCAACAACCGGCCCGCGGGCCGGATCCGGCCCGCTGTATGATTTGATCCGGCCCGCAAGACATTTTGTAAAACCTAATTAAAAAAAAAATAATATTACTCTACTTACTCATACGCACGGAATCAAGTGAGCGAACAAGCCGAGTGGCGGCGATCATCAAAGAGTGAGGCGGCAAACATAAAAGCCTTTGATGTTGGCCGCCTCACTGGCGGCGCAACAAAAGATTATTTCTTCTCAACTGTTCTACACTAGGCGAGGAGGCCCGATGGCGATCCCTGGGGGGGTTCGGGCGTCCCCGCAGTCTCCAGGCTAGCCTCCCAGTGGCAAGACATCACCAATTTCGAAGTCGGGTTTGATACGTACCGCCTCGTTCAACTGCCATTTCCCATCCCTATTCACTTTTATTTATTTTTTATTATGAAAAAGTTAAAAAAAGAGAACAAGTTGACACAGCGGTTGCACTCCTCCTCATACAAAGTGCACCTCACTAATATAAGGGGTTTGCACTCAAATCTTTTACCTGTCCACCACCACCTGGAGACAGAGCAGCCGCACTTGCTCTTTTTGACGGAGACGCAGATACAATGTCCTTTGAGCGCTACATACTTGGATTATCCCGGTTACTCGTTGGAGCACAACTTTCGCTCACGGGCCGGAGTCAGTATGTACGCGCGGAACGACCTCTGTATTCAGCGTCTCCGTCACCTTGAAAACCCCACTTTTTCTTCCCTATGGGTTTTAGTAGACACAGGAAACGAAAAAATCCTGTATTCCTGTGTCTACCGTTCGCACAGCGGTGACCAGGAGACAACTCGTTTATTTGAGTATCTCAGTGAGGCTGCAGATATGGCTCTGTATCAGTACCCTTCGGCGCAGCTCGTCTTTCTGGGGGACTTTAATGCCTGTCATCAGGACTGGCTGTTCCCGTACCAGAAGACCGACCATGCTGGAAGAGAAGCGCGGAACTTTGCGTTGTCCTTGGACCTCTTTCAGCTGGTGAGGCAAGCGACAAGGGTACCAGATGTGGTAGACCATACAGCTAATTGCCTGGACCTTCTGCTGACAACTGATCCGGACAGGTATCGTGTAGAGGTCACGTCCCCTTTGGGAACCTCCGATCACTGTCTGGTGAAATCTGTATTTACATATTCCCCACCAGCTTTCGAACCACATGGTGTTAGGCGAGTATGGAAATACAAGTCAGCAGATTGGGATGAGATGCGGCACTTTTTTGCGTCTTATCCTTGGCGGCAGGTCTGCTTCTCTTCTTTGGATCCGTCGAGTTGCGCGGATGCTATAACTGATGTGGTGCATCAGGCAATGGAGTATTTTATTCCTTTTGCTGACGTACCCATCGGTGGCAAAGCTCGCCCATGGTTTAATGCCGAATGTCGTCATGCACATGACCGAAAACATTCGGCATACCTTATTTGGGCTGATGCTCGAAGCCGCAAAACTCCGGATGTAAGTATAAAGAAGAGAGCCTTTAACCAAGCTGCCAAGTCCTACAAAAAGGCATTGCGGAAGGCTCGTCTCGATCGAATCGCTAAGAATGGCGAAAAGCTCTCTGTCAGACCAGCTGGCAGTCGAGCTTTCTGGTCTCTTGCGAAAGCGATCGAGTCGAATTTCTGCCAACCCTCACTGCCTGCTCTGCTGAAGCCGGATGGATCCCTGGCCCACACAGCAACAGAGAAAGCGAATGTACTTGCTTCTCTGTTTGCTGATAATTCGCATCTAGACACTGGCAATGCTTCTCCAGCACATCTTCCTCACTGCGGTATTTCGATGCCTGAAATCCGCATCACTAATAAAGAGGTATGGAGAACATTGTGTCGTTTAGATGTGAATAAAGCCAGTGGTCCTGATGGTATACCAGCCATTCTGCTCAAGACATGCGCAGTTGAGTTGTCTCCTGTACTGACACGTCTGTATCGTCTCTCTTTCATGACTGGAATAGTGCCGAAATCCTGGAAGCTTGCTAATGTGCAACCTGTGCCCAAAAAAGGCAGCCGTGCCGACCCTGTCAATTACAGACCGATTTCAATCACCTCCATACATCAATCTGCAAGATTATGGAGCGTGTATTGAACTCGCCCCTACTAGCATACCTAGAAGGTAACGATCTCCTCAGTGACCGACAGTACGGGTTTCGCCGTAATAGGTCTACTGGGGACCTCCTAGTGTATGCTACTCACATTTTAGGCGAGGCCATCGAGAAGAACGGAGAAGCGGTCGCCGTCTCTCTGGACGTCTCGAGGGCATTTGACAGGGTCTGGCATGCGAGCCTCATATGCAAGCTTTCAGCGTACGGTATATCTCCTGGTCTGATCGGCTGGGTAACGGACTTTCTAAGCCACAGATCTCTCCGAGTAGTTGTCGACGGGTGTTCCTCGGAACCCTTGACAATAAATGCCGGAGTGCCTCAGGGGTCCGTTCTTTCTGCAACTCTGTTTCTGCTGCACATTCATGATCTGTTGAAGCCCGGTATCTATGGGTATGCAGACGACAGCACAGTTGTAGAAAGATATCTGCCGAGTACTCGGGCTAGTCGACATCAAGTACAGTCTGAGAGAGAAGCCATGGTACAACGTTTGAATGACAAACTTCAGGCAGTTTCCGCATGGAGCAATGCCAATCTTGTCAAGTTCAACGCCACCAAAACGCAGACGTGTCTATTCACCGCCAAAAGGAGCCCTTTCACCTTGGCTCCTACTTTCCAGAATGTATCCTTGGAATACAGTGACCGGCTTCAGTTGTTAGGCTTAGAGATCTCCTCGAACCTCAACTTTGGTCGGTTCATTGAGTCCAGAGCAAGAGCAGCAGCAGCAAAGCTTGCCGTTCTTGCTAAGGTTCGGCAGTACTTTACACCGGGACAGCTTCTTGTTTTATACAAAGCACAGATCCGGTCGTGTGTAGAGTACTGTGGACACATATTTGCTGGTGCCGCAAAGTCTCATCTTGCGGTTCTGGACTCAATTGAGAGGCGAGCAAAGAGGCTTATAGGCGATCCCGAATTGGTCGAAGCCGACCTCCAAAGCCTTGAACACAGGCGTAAAATTGCTAGCCTCTCAGTATTCTATAGGATACATTTTGGTGAGTGTGCGCAGGAATTACACGAGTTAATTCCCCCGTCCCCCTTCCATCACCGGACGTCCCGACGCACGGCAGGTATCCATCCTTACGTTGTGGACATTCCACCTGTGCGAACGAAGCGCTTTGCTTCCTTATTTTTAGTGCGTACAGCGAAGGACTGGAACAATTTGCCTGCGTCGGTATTTCCGACCAAATATAATGTGGGTGTCTTCAAGAGAAGAGTGAATAGGTTGCTAGGGCAATGCGACTTACCATCTAAGACTACATTCCACTTACCATCAGGTGGAATGTAGTCAAGCATTGCCCTAGATCATATAAAAAAAAAAAAAAAAAAAAAAAAAAAAAAAACTAAACGATTCTATATCATTCCTTCATTTTGCCTATATAAGCGGTTGGATGGCCCGAACTTAAGTTCAGTTCTATTTCAGCTACCGAGGTGATAACTTCGACAAGCGATAGCGATATCCTGCTAGTGCCGTCAATTTTCTTCGAAAATAATGTCTGGTGGAAAGAAACGAAAAGTAGATGCAGAGGGTCGTCAATTTCAAGAAAAATGGACTGAAGAATTATTTTTTATCTTGCATAATGGTAAGCCTATTTGTTTGCTGTGTAATGAATCCATTTCAGTGATGAAAGAATTCAATATAAAGAGGCATTACTCAACTAAGCATCCTACACTGCACTCACTGACAGAACAAATAAGAAAAGACAAAATACAGAAGCTGCAAATTTGAGAAAGCAGCAGCAAATGTTTGATAAACAAAGAAAACAACTTGATAATGTTGTGAAAGCTAGTTTTATAGTTAGTTCAAAATTGGCAAAGTCATTAAAACCATTTGTCGAAGGAGAATTTATCAAGGAGTGTATGTTAGAAGTTTGCAGTGTTTTGTGTCCTGAAAAGAAAAATGAATTTGAAAAAATTTGTTTGTCAATACGAACTGTTGTCCGACGTATAAAATGATGACTAATGATATCAAAACAACATTGACTGACCGTATGGCTGGTTTTGAATAATTTTCCATAGCATTAGACGAGAGCACCGATTTGTCGGACACAGCTCGACTCGCTATATTTATTCGAGGTGTTGATAAAGAGTTCACTGTTACTGAGGAATTGCTTGCTTTACAGCCGCTAAAAAATACCACTACAGGAGAGAAGATTTTTAATGAAGTTCAAAAGGTATTCACAAGTTTCGGCTTGCCATGGTCAAAATTAGTTGGAGTATGCACAGATGGTGCACCTTCTATGGTCGGCTTACGTAAAGGTTTCATCGGAATTTTGAATGAAAAAGCAACTGAACTAAATGTGCAAAAAGATGATTTGATAGTCCTTCATTGCATTATCCACCAACAGAACTTGTGTTCTAAGTCTATTCGACTCCAGAATGTTATGAATGTGGTAGTAAAAACCATCAATTTTATTCGATCCCGAGGGCTTAATCATCGTCAGTTCAAGGCGTTTTTGGATGAAATATCAGCCGAATATGACGACGTACCATAATAATTTAGAATTGATTTAAATACATATTAAGTTTCAGTGATCCTTTTAGTTATTAATTATTTCAGAGACCTTTTAATAATTAACTCCAAAATATGTTAAAACTCCAACCAAACTTATAATAATATAGCGACATTGGACGTATCTAAACAAACAAAACAACAAATTGATTGTAAACTGTTTAAAGATTATTTCCAAACCTTCTTTAAATGTTTACAAATTATTTTATTTCAATTTAATTTTAATTGCAGTAAATAATTTATCCCTTTTTCTTTTTCTTCTTTCTGTAAGAAAGAAAGTTCGTTTTCTCTATGTCTTACTCTTATGTAGTGTAAGCCTAGAAAAAGTTTCAAAATAATATTATACATTTTATCGCATATATATTGTACCGAGGAACCAGAAGGAATTTTTATAACATAGATACTACAACACTACGTTGCATTGGTAGGAAAGAAATTATTATATTGCATATTTTTGTATAGCGTATTTGTTCATTATATCGTAGTTTCTTAATAATATAATCAATTTAATTAAACATTTGATATTTATCTACACTTTCAAGTTTTTTTTATGTGGGGTGCACATAGGTATTTTGGTTAGAAAATTTAACACATTCTTCGTTCGAAAAATGTAGCTAGGTAATGTAGGGTTACATTACTTATGTTTATTTTTCCAATAAGCTATAACTGCCGCCACTTTACATGGACACATTATAGAAATTTTACATCTTAATTTATATCTCCGGACAAAAGTACTACAGCACAGTTCAAATACTCCTCTTTAACTTAACTGGGGTAAGTCATTAGTTAAAACGTTACAATAGCTCGTGACGTTTGAAGTAGCGGCACGTGACTCGGAGTTCCCGGACAAAGATTTCGATGAGACAAAACACGCTTACTTAGGCTTACCTAGCGTATAGTGTAGGGTGTTCACTTTTATAACCTTCGTTAATAAAATATGATACAAGGAGTTATTTTATATGACACAATCATATTAATATTATATTTACTCAGCAAATTCGTAAAATTAGGAAATCATGAAACGAAAAAATTAATTCAGAAACAAAATTTTGTTTAAATATTTATTACTTATAGACTTAATTCTTAAAATATCATATATACGTACACATATGTATACGTATATATGAAATATATAATTACTTAAATATTAAAAATATATTTAGTTACGATCAAGCTGTATAAGAGGTCTCACCTCTCCTTTGTGTCAGTCTGTGGCGCGGCTTCAACCGCAAAACTTTTTAACAAGCACCCTTCACTCCATCTGTATTGAAATGTTGAAATTTGATCTCTACTTAGATATTATTAAGTTAAAACAGCGTTAGTAGCAAAACCGATTATATACGTTTTAAATATTGTAATTTATATCGATAAAAGTTATTTCTGTTAATGTTTCATAAAATCCCCGGCCATTGTTAAAAGATTTTATAAGGTTATATTTGGCATCACTTTAAATAGAGTAGCCCACGTCATAAATACGCCACTCACATGATCATAAAACAGACCCCATTCCATTCGTCATTTCTTTATCAGCAAAACGCTATACCTTGGAAAAATGAGTGGATCCCGCCCTATGGCCTCTAAGACAACTATTTATCGGGGAACTTCACATAAATCATGTTATTTTTTGTATCTGGCAATCTTTGAGGTGAGGGTAAATGGGGTACCAAGGTGTATGAAGTACTGCTTTTATGGCTTTTTGTTATTATTAATGGTATGGGGTGTTGATGATACCAGGAACGATTTTTATGTTCCTACGTAATATACTATGTTTAATATTTTTATGTTACCTATCTTAAATATATTCTTACAGTAATTTTTTTTTTAGATTATGGTATATTAGTCTCTCTTTCAGAATAATAAAACTATTTGTACACCACACTTACTCTCGTAACAGCTCGTATCTCGACACTTAGAACCGCCGCCTCTTATAATCTTTGATATAAAATGTAATGTATATTCCAGTTATTTAATAATCAGTAACATTTGACAATACAATATATATTTACTAAGTTGGCAACTCTATGCGCTGATAAAACAGCGAACCCTCGTTTCACAAAAGCCACTTGATGCCCGCAATTAAAATCTTAACATATACACTTAATAAACGCTATTAAGTAGTGATGTGAAAATACCGATATGTTTTTTAAATATCTAATTTTACTTAGAATTACTACAAATAATAACATCTTATAATATTTTACTTTAGATTAATGCAATTTTTTCTTATATATAAATTAGAGCATTAGATATAAATATATTTAATTGTTCTCATATTTAATATTTTTTTTCATCTTTGTCTTATTATTTAAGTTTACTTTAATTGTCACCCAATTATATCGATATTTTGAAAATTTAATTAAGCATTCACTCTTTCAAGAAACATTAAGACGCAGGTCTTTGAATTAATTACACCTCGCTAACTCCAAACAATAATCTTTAACATTTCCCTCTGAGTCCCATACTGTCGAATATTCAAAGAAGGGTGCGGTATGAATGATCCGGAAGTGATAATCATTGTTAGAGTAGCTAATTAAAAAAATGTTCATAACATTAACAATAATAGTTTTATTAAACATTTATATGTATATAACGTTGCAAGTTTAAAAAATATACAATTTACAATGATGCAGCTTCATACAATTTGTAATGTTTATAAAGTAGCTCAAATAAATATATGGCGCGTGAGTGTTTAAGGTTCCGGTACAAACAATCATTGGACCATTTTTTTTTTAATAAATTAATTAGTTTAGTTTCATAACAACAAAAAATTATTAATGTATATATTTAAAATAATCAGTAGATAAATAATAAGGAAATGCTAAATAGTGGTATAATAATCTTCATAATTAACAAGTAGCCGCCGCTCTCAGTGAGACCGCACCATAAGTCGTTTATGACGACGTACGGCGTCTTGGCGACTATAGATAACCAAACGAGTTCACAGCAAAGGTATGTTCCAGCATGATAAGATAATGGCTATAAGCACACTTAAGAAAACTATTTGAACAGAAAATTATAAAGTCAATTCTATTATACTTATAAAAATCGCCATTAAGAAATAATACCTCAATTATTGTAAAATTAAATTACCTACTATTTTCTTTAAATGGAGTCTGAAAATAAATAATTAATCTAAAATGTATATTATATACCTATAATATATGTACCGGTGCTCTGCGCCTGAGGTACAACTTAATCTCTTTATCCACTAGTTGATCTCCATCACCACAAAGGTCCATATAACACCGCAATTCCAAATTGGCCAAAAGGGTTCCAAGATCTTAATTATTAGAGAAGTGCTTAAGGGTTGAATTTACGAGGTGTTAATATGGGCCGATGGCAATCAACTGGGCCCTTAATAAAATTTACCTGAAGAGTTAATGTCAATTATTTATACTATTGTAGACAATGTGTGAGAAGAAAACTAAATTAAAAATTTAAAAAACCCCCGATACAAAAATACCTCTAAAGAGAAAAAGAAATAATATTATTATGTACTTATTGAAGTCGTTGCGTCGGGGGTCTGTTGTACGTACGTTGATAGTGTATATATTACGAAGTTAATCATTGAGGACTTAGACTATACAATTCGATATCGTAATTTCTTTATTTGCCTTGTTAACTTACTTGCATTTTAATTTCTTCCCTTTATTAAGCGGTCCCCCGACGCAACGAATTTAATAAGTACATAATAATATTACTTTTGTTCTCTTTAGAGGTCTTTTTGTATCGGGGTTTTTAAATTGATATATTTTTTTTCTGCTTTTTAAAGTTATGTTACTGGTTTCTGAATTGTACTAAATGAACCTGCAGACATACAAAATTTTCAATTGTTTAAGTATTTCTATTAATCTATCCTAATATTATAAAGAGGAAAGATTTGTTTGTTTGTTTGAATTGAATAGGCTCCGAAACTACGGGATCAATTTTTTTAAAAATCTTTAACCATTAGAATCCTACATTATGATGTACAAAAGTTATATTTAATAAAATTAGGATCCACGTGAAAGTTTCGACAATGTAATAAATTATCAATGTATTAAGTAACATGATTCAAGACTTTTTCATATGGGTAGGTAGATACGAGGTCAAAAAGTTCGCGGAATGAGGGGTATGGAGGGGGAAAAGGCAACTTTTTACTAGTTGTGACACTCATTAAGAGTATAAATACTAAGTTTCAAAACAATTAGGTCATAATACACTGAGCTACACGTCAATCAACAAGTCAATCCGGAAGAATTTTTGCAAGCAGCGGCGAGTTGAGTGTTGTTGCGAGTTTTTGGCGCTCTGTGATGATCAAAAGGATGAAGTTTTGAACCGAATTGTGACTGGCGATGAAACTTGGGTTCATCATTATGAGCCTGAGTCTAAATAAGACTCCATGCAGTGGCACAAAAAGGGCACACCACCCCCGAAGAAATTTAAAGTGTCTCCGTCGGCTGGAAAACTCATGGCTTCTGTTTTCTGGGATTCAGAAGGAATCCTCCTTATTGATTATAAAGAAAAGGGTGTTTCTATAACTGGGAAGTACTACGCTACATTATTAGAACGTCTGCGAGTTGCTGTGAGGAAGAAAAGACGGGGAAAATTGGCCCAAGGTGTGCCCCTTTTGCACGACAATGCACCTGTGCACAAGGCGCAAGTTGCGATGGCTGCTGTTCTAAGAATGGGCTTCGAAATCTTAGAACATCCTCCCTATAGCCCAGATCTAGCCCCTAGTGATTTTTATTTGTTCCCAAAAATGAAAAAAGAGCTTCGAGGGAAGAAATTTTCCAGTGATGAAGAAGTGAAGAGCGCTATTTCGGCCTAATTTGACGACAAAGAGAAATCATTTTTTTCGATGGTATTAATACATTAATTGATAGGTCTAATAAATGTATTAGAGTTAAGGGGGAATACATTGAGAAGGAAAAATAATTTTGTGTTTTATTTCTTACTTTTTACCCTTCATTCCGCGAACTTTTTGACCCACCTGCGTAGGTAGGTTTCATATGTACGAATATTATTAAATATAAACATTTAGAGTTAAAAGGATTTACAATCACTAATAATAACACTATGATGAAAGGATTTATATTACCACTAGCTGTTGCCCGCGATTCTTTATGACTACGATCATAAGTCATATAAATATATTTTTACAGTCTACGTTGACGCAGTCACGGGCAACAGCTATCCCTAATAAAGTACTTTACCTCAGTAAGAAAGTGTAAAAACCTCTTAGCCTTCATAACAAGGCTTTTTTTTCAATATAGCGCAACAATATTGGCCGCAAACAGCTAATTGTAGCATAAGAACCTCTTCCCTGCACGAATAAAACGTCAATATCTTGGAGACGACTATTTCTATTTCAATCAAATATGAATAAGAACCATCTCGACAAGCATAGCTTTCGATTTAAAAAAACCGCATTCAAATCCGTCCACGTGTTTGGCCGCAAATTTGCCACAAACAGATACACAGTTACACAGATACACAGGTCAAATAAATTTTTACACAAATCTCAAGTTTTATCATTATTGTGTTGAAATTAATAAAACGCGAAGGCTTTATAGGGGGTAACGGTCTGTGAGGTAATCTTTAAGTACCTCATCTAGCTTTTATAACTATGTTAAACTTATGTGTGATAGTTTTATTATTGAATTTGTTTTAATGTTTTTATATTTGAGGTGGAGTCCTCGTTACAAAATTATTTGAAATATTTGAATGTCGTAATTACTTTAAATTCTTATTTTTTAATTAAAATTCTATATGATTACTAAAAATGTATTCTTTCATTAGTAGTTTTTGACATGTATTAGATGCCTTAGTTGACTCTATCCCCATCAACTTAAATATGGGATGTTAGTCAGACCGATATGATCTTGGCTTGTCTCGATGAAAAATTTTAGGAGTTTGTCACCAGATGTATGTATGTACGTATGTTTGACCTATGTATGTCAAATTTGCACAAGAACAGGCGAAGAAAGGTAGGAATACAAGAAATAAAATAGTCACTAAAATAATAATAAGAATTCACTTTGTACAAACTGTTTATTTACATACTCGATTAAGTATATAGTATCTAATATAAAAGTAAGCTATGGCTGATAATGTAGGAATCTAAGTTAATGATATCACTTATACAATACAGTTTCAGATATTCACTTCATCGAATTATAAAATAGTACTAAGAAAAGTACGATCTCCATAAAACTAAGGACACTACATCCGAGAAACAGACCTGCCATCCCTCCCACAGCCACTGCGAATAATATAATTATTTAAAAGAAGTAGCAACGTGAGGTGAGTAACTCATTGCCTATATACAATATAGGTACTGTATTACTTGGTCTTTATTACGTAGCTCGTATTTAAAGATATTTTTTATTAGATCAGTATATATTTGGACTTGGTGAACACTTTTCATGAGATTTAAATTTTTTTCCTGAAAATTCATACCAACCAACCTCAATCTCATCTCCTTCCTCTTCGTATATTTTATTACCTAACTAACTATTACATGCCTTTTTATGAGTTTTGGTGGTTAACGAGAAGGTGGTCAGCTAGAGGGTCAGTGGATCGTCAACTATGGACATAAAAAAGGAAATGCGTTGTCACCCGTGAGAGCCCATACCTGAGATTATATTTGATTGGCAGTGATTGATTGAGATCACAACACACAATAATCAAAGTGATTTACAAAACTTATTCGCAATAAACAATTTAAATTTAATTTGTTACTATAATTACCAAGCACATCAGTAAATCCGAATATAATGTCACGTCTGTACCTCATCCTGGGATAAGTAACGATCCCCCACTGGAAGTAAGAACCGAGGAACCACTCTTGTAAAGCCTGAAATTTACTCGTATCTTCATAAATTATAATTTAGATTACATGGTAACTATAAAATAATATCCACATTCACTTTTAAAACTATATATTTAATAATTATTTGAACTAACATATGATTGTATTATGTAGTTGACGTCATCGCATATTGGAAAGCATTCACAATGTAGTTTCTTTCCGTCTTTGTTTCTAAGTTTCGACAGTTCGTCTGAAAACATTCTTCAATGTTAAACAATATATTAAAACTATTTTATTAAACTTGGAATCAACTGACCTATTTTTCATTTTTACTCTTATTGCGCTTACCTTTATATTTCGCTAGACATTGCATACCTTTGACATCACATATTTTTTCTTTTCCTACAAGTATTTCAAATTTAATTTGCTTACCTTATATATAAGTGACACATATTATAGAACCAACATTTAAAAAGAACCAAAATAAAACATTTTAATGTGAAATCTTAAATACATTTGCACAATAATCATTTAAGAAACTAACCGTTTCTGTAAAAGAAAGGTATACAGTTGCAGTATTTGAGACACAACAGCAGGCGACACTCCATGCGACACATGTTGTAGGTGTACACGGTGTTGTGCTTCAGAGAGTTTTCGTGTAGAAAGCGACATCGACGCTGGCCCACACTAAGTCTTTAAATACAATTAATTGTGTATACATAATTTAACAATGAATATCAGTAACTTATTAAAATCTTGAAACATACAAACGGATAAATTTATTCAGTGGATATAATATCACAAAAATAATAAAAGTTACTTCGCCGCCTCCGGAGAAGTGTAGACTGTCAAAGCTGTGACATATATTTTCATGTAGTGATTCTCCTCAGAGTGCTGATACTTGGTGGAGATGTCCGGGACCTCCAAGGGACCGTGAATATAAACCTTAAATAAGCATGTATAAGAGAAACATGTTTATTATCCATTTACGAGTGAAGAACAAATATTTTTATACTTACATTATAGGGAGTTGTGATCTTAATGAGTTGGGCAAAAACTTCTCCGTCCAAGGGGTGAACGAAAAACGTTGAACTATTGGATTCTATTATATCCCACCGGTTTGCAGCCCTATATCTTAAATATATAGAAATGCTTTGATAATATATTGCAATTTACAAATCAATTAGCAGTAAATATAAAATAAATGAAGCTCACTCGGGAGAATTGTAAACTGCGACTTTAGAGTTGATGGCATAACAAAGGCCCATCTCTGTTATAGTTGGGACCACTTCCAGGTTGACGCCAGTAGCTCCAATAGTCAAACTGGGCTCAAACTCAGGAGCTAAACTCAAAATCACGTCGAGGTACCGCTCGGGAGGTATATCGTTATAAAAGGGTACTGTCTTGAAATTCTCAAAATTAGCATTTGCGATTGCCTTAAGGAAATTTCGAAGTTGCTCCGGATCTGATGCATTTGAGTTTCTATTATGAAATAAAAAACCAGAATACAAAACAATATCTAATACAGTAGTATAAAATTATATCACAACATACCCTACATAATTGGAAAGTTTTACCGGATCCAATTTTTTGTCAGGGCAGATGGTGACACATGGGAATGTGGTATTCCAGGCAAACATATCTCTATCCATAGAAACTACTGTTGGTGAAGACTGATAGCGCACCCAGGTAGTCCCCGACAAGAAGATTGCCCCAAAGACCGAGAACACTATTATTGATAACCAGAGGAAACTAGAAAATTGTAAACACGTTACGTAAATGTTATGCTACAATGAATTTTGTAAAATAATTTCTGTATTATTTTGAGGCTGTAAACTCACATTTCACACGGATGTCTACCAACTGCAACCAAATGGTTTAAGCCATGGATGGAAGAAGTGTTTAAAAACTGGACAAAATGAC
Organism: Napeogenes inachia; assembly: GCA_959347355.1. Classification (NCBI taxonomy): domain Eukaryota; kingdom Metazoa; phylum Arthropoda; class Insecta; order Lepidoptera; family Nymphalidae; genus Napeogenes; species Napeogenes inachia. The sequence continues at coordinate 25,117,469 of OY365794.1, forward strand.
TCTTAACTTTATCTTTAATTGTTTTCGGTGAAGTTTCCTCTTTTATCTTTATAAGTCCTGATTGTCGATTCAAATCCTTCTGAACAATTTGGGATTGAATAGAACGCGTTGGTATCATTTTTACAATAAAATCTAGTCAAATTCAAACAAGTACCAGTAGCCATATGCTCTTAATAATCAAAAACAGTACAATATTTATGGTTTTTCAGAAACAATTGTCGTGATCTATGTCTATTATATGATAATTATATCTATTACAAAACTGATTGCCTTTTCATATTATATTCGCTGTGCTTAAATAATACGACAAGCTAATTTAAGTTACACGGGTAGTAGATAGAGTTCATATTTCAAAGAGACATTCTGTTACTACTAGCGCCCAATGAAATATAAATGAACAGATTTCATCGATGTTTATCGCTTCATTACAACGACAATGGCTAAACTCGTTAAAGTTTCATAGTATAATTGTCATTTTGTTTATTTTTTGTAGAAAACATACCCATGAGTGTGACCGTGATGTAGGTAGGCGTGCTTCTTAAAAATAAATCATTTATAAAAATTAGAAAATAACCTTATCTATTTAGGTGTTTATGATATGAAATTATTCGATACTTAGTAACATAAAAAAATAAGAAAGTACAAATATCAAGTATCCCATGATTAAAGATTTCTAAGAAACATTAAAAAAATATTAAATACTTTTAAGGTAGGTATATTTATGGCAGCAAACATTAAACTCTTTCTTATCAGCGTCACCAAAATATAATGGAAAGTTGAACATTTTAAAGAATTATTCAAAACTAAACTTTATAGCAATAACTTTAGAGGCAAAATTATAGCACGCATAATGTTGCTAGAGAAGTTAGAAAAATGTATATACGTCACCACTTTGACGGCTTGCTAACACGATTTTCGGTGTTTTCAAAGAACTTCAAACATTTCAGCTTGTCCGGGTTACATGATGAATTATGCCTTCTTTAAATATTATGACGATGTTTACTAAATTGTAATTCTATTTTTAATTGTCCGGTATTATGAGAACCACGGTTCGACTGGAGTGCAGACGGAAAAGTTACTTTTTTTAAAATTGTGTACAAACTCAATCAAACATCGTTTTTAATCTACTTACTGAAAGAAAGCATTAAACTCTAATAATTTCCAAAGTGTCATGTCACCGAGAAATAAATGAAGTGAAGAAAATAAATTTCATTTAAAAATCACGCCGGACCATTATTTTCCCAGCTTCCCCTAATTAATTTCTTGTCACCGTCTGCATCGGCCGTTGTGGCGTTGACAGCAGTATCGAGAGGGATAACTTTATGAAAATTACTTAGGTGTGAGCGAGATGGATACTGAAAGGTGAGTGCGCTTCATTACCATCTTGGGTAGTTAGCGGAAGCAAGATACGAAGTTTGCTTCGATCGACTTCTGGTCGCCTGGTATTTCTTATTAAAGATTTTGTAATAATTAAATTAATGTGTTGTTGTAATTTGTTAAATTAAGTTTTGCATCATTATATATATATATATATATTTCTTGTGGAAGTAATGATGCTTTTTCAGTTAAATATAATGAAAATATAAAAATATAACTTGAACTGAACACTTATGTTTTTGTGAAACGATTACGAATACCAAGGCTTAAAAGAGAATTTTCTTTTGAATAATAAATATCTTCAGCAATGGCTGGCTTACGAATGCGTAGATGAGATTAATTCATTATTAGATGAAATGTTATTGAGGATATCTATATATTTTAAACGTTATTATGTCTAAAAAGAAAAAAGAATATTAATTAATTGACTTTGCGAACTTAAAACAACGATAAGTAAAACTCGCTAAGGGTAGGTACACACGAGGTAATTAAACAAGCTAATTTTCTTGTACGAGTTATATTCGCGATGTTCCAAGAATATTTACAGAAAGTAGCGGGTAAATATTTCGAGGAAGGCAGAGGTGGAAATCTTCGTGAATTGAATAATGTGGAGAAAGCTTTTGTTATGCTCCGAGCGTAAACTAATAAATATAGTCATTTCGACGGAATAAAATATCAACGTATATGTCCTGCTACAGGGCAGGGCACAGGGCACAGATTTTCATTCCAATAACGAAAATTCTGTTCACTTCACCTCTCAACTGCGCGTATGCAATTTAAATATTATAGAATCCTCTTCCAAGCTCAATTAATTTATTGTAACACAGTTGACAAGAGACGAAGTCAGATAAAAGTGTTAAGTAAAACCATAATAAAAGTCTACTCCACACTATCATACCCTAGCCGCTACTTAATTTGAATACCCAGCAACTGAGTGTTTAATAAAACATTCAGTTTGATTTACATCCTTACAAATTTGTACCTTCCGCCGTGTAAACACGCCCTACAATCTTACGACTGTGCTTTTTATTTAGAATTTCCAATTAAAAAGGAATTATAATGTTTTAATATAAATATAAAGGCAAATATATATTTGCCCTCATTCAATTTCTATATGAATGATACAGATTTGTTTTTCTAATATTGTTTATTGTTTACCTAATATTATAAAAGTTTCAGAAGTTGCTGAAGCTTTGAGTGTACTTACATGGCCGTTTATCTTTAATATATTTGTAGTTGTGATCGTACAGGGTTGTGTTGCTTTTATTTAAAATATTGCCTTTTTTCCGAAAAATGTTTTTTTGCCAAATAGTTATTATTTTAAAATTCATGAATATCGGATAGGTTGTTTATTAAATTAAACCCCATACAAAAAAATATTGTTTAGATTTTATTAATAAAACTACATACACCTTTCACCTTGGCTCCTACTTTCCGGAATGTATCCTTGGAATTAAGTGACCGGCTTCAGTTGTTAGGCTTAGAGATTTCCTCGAACCTCAACTTTGGTCGGTTCATTGAGTCCAGAGCAAGAGCAGCAGCAGCAAAGCTTGCCGTTCTTGCGAAGGTTCGGCAGTACTTTACACCGGGACAGCTTCTTGTTTTATACAAAGCACAGATCCGGTCGTGTGTAGAGTACTGTAGACACATATTTGCTGGTGCCGCAAAGTCTCATCTTGCGGTTCTGGACTCAATTGAGAGGCGAGCAAAGAGGCTTATAGGCGATCCCGAATTGGTCGAAGCCGACCTCCAAAGCCTTGAACACAGGCGTAAAATTGCTAGCCTCTCAGTATTCTATAGGATACATTTTGGTGAGTGTGCGCAGGAATTACACGAGTTAATTCCCCCGTCCCCCTTCCATCACCGGACGTCCCGACGCACGGCAGGTATCCATCCTTTTGTTGTGGACATTCCACCTGTCCGAACGAAGCGCTTTGCTTCCTCATTTTTAGTGCGTACAGCGAAGGACTGGAACAATTTGCTTGCGTCGGTATTTCCGGCTAAATATAATGTGGGTGTCTTCAAGAGAAGAGTTAATAGGTTGCTAGGGCAATGCGACTTACCATCTAAGACTACATTCCACTTACCATCAGGTGGAATGTAGTAAAGCATTGCCCTAGATCATATAAAAAAAAAAGTTAATAACCAGTTTTAATGTTTTTACCTATATTCCTCCTTTCCAGGGTAAGCCTCAAGTAGGTTTTACTGAGAGATATTAAGAATGGTAAATTTCTATTTAACATACACTTCAATATCCTTTGCTTCAATCGCATTCACAAGAGAAGGTATCATCGGATCAGGCATCATCAGATATCAGGACATATCACATCTCGTCGTTAACATAATATCTGACAAAAATTTAAACTAAGTATGTGATTTTCACTCACTTTAACGTGAAGTTAAAATTAAAACGTAACCAAATTTTAAGTTCTGTTAATAAAGTATTTAAATGTCTACAAACATGAAAATCTAAGAAAACATTATTTTGTAGTTTTATTTTAACAATACATATCTACGAAATTTAGTTAACTCATTCGAGGATTATTAAGTCTTTTTATACAATTAAAAATATTGTACTTTCTAAAGCTTATTTATAAATTTAAATTCAGCGAACGATCAAAATATTCAGTAATAAGTTGGATTCGATGTTTTTGAAGTAATTTGAGAGAAAATTAGAAAACATCCTAATATGCTGACTTTTTTATGGACATGGTCTTTCATAAATATCAGAACAAGAATATTACATTTAGAAAATATATCTTCACCGGGAAGTAATAAGAAGCAACCACCCTGTGAGGTAACACCTAATAAAAATTCCTGCAAATCAATGCGTTCTCTTTTACGCTTTGTATTGAATCTTATTTTGTTATTCGCTTGTGTCGTGTTAAAGGAACAATTCTGCGATCTACTGAGTAGCGCGAACTAGGTGTTTTGAGATTTACATCTTTAAAAGTAAAACATTTTTTTTTTAATTTACAAATGCTCTTGAACATTATAATTTCGAAGGCTATTTAAAGTTAACATATAATAAAGCTATATAATTATAGGAACTAATTACTATAAAAATGGTATAGTAATAAGTAGAGACGAAAAACTGCAATACCATTGATTATGTTTTAAATAAAATGTTTTATGTTTATATTAGTTTAGTATTAAAACTTCTCACCGGCAGTACAAAAGCATCAGTAAATAGAATACACGTAGATTTGCGTGTTCCATGTTAGCGATTTGCATGCACTTACATGTGTGCAACAAAATGCGCGTGTGTGTATGAGATTGACATAAAGGAGCTAAATGGTAGGGTCTGAGCGTTTCAAACGGTTACCATCCGTATTTATTGGCACGTACAGGATACGCAAAAATTCCAATAAAAAGTCCCCAAGCTGAGGAATGCCGATTGAAAAGAATAATGTTTAATTTGCCCGATAAACGGACCTCGTGATTTATACGACGAAATTAGAATTTAACTTTGTTTACGAGACAGTTCACATTATTGGCTGCATACGTGTCTCTAGGTTTCAAATATGTTTTATTTAAATTATTCAGCATTAACGGAACCAATAATGAGAAGAAAGATTACATTTTTTATATTTTTAGCTTTAACTCCATAACACTTTAAATTAAAAGTAAGAAACCACTCGTATATGTCTAGTAGATACTTGTAATACATTAGAGTCATATAAACTCTGATTATATTTAGCTAAGCGACGTGTGCGTTTGTTTGTTAGAACCTGATATCATTCACATTTTAACCTAAGTTTATATTAATCTAATGATATTGACATATCAAGTCTTACTCTTTTCTAGGTTTCCTTGTAATGAATTTATTCCCTATTAAATAAACCAAGCAAATTGATATAGTATAGGAACTATTAATAGTACTAGTAATAAGAGTACTATTAAAGATACGTTACATAATGTCCTGATGATGATGTTATGAGAAGTCCATGCATAATTTATTTGTAATAGTTTTTAAATCCATATTTCTTATTTTTATATTTAAAATTTAAAAAAAATAATTTAAATTACTTAGACTTTTAATATATTTTTCTTAGAATTAAAATACTACAAACTTACTTTACGCCGGGCAATCATTTGTTAAATTAATAAAAAACATACATACACTTCATTATAATAGTCTGCTCCATAGAAGCACACATGTATAAAAAGGAAAACAAATATGAATACAAATAAAAGTGTATAGATTACCAAAAAAATAGAGTTTAGTAAACTTTAATAAAAAGCAATACAGTCGGTGACCTCCTCCAGTACCAGTTGTGGAGTAGTGGTGTGGTTATTCAATGATTTCATAACAGGAAAATTAATATAATCATTTATTAATATTTTTTTTAGTTATCAATGTTATATTTTTTAATAACAACTATATTCTGAAACTTATTCTTGCTCAGAAAATTAATTTGTGACCCATAACAGTTCTCTTTGCGATCACCAAATGAAAAAAGGGCATCCAGTTAGCAGGTGTTACCAATTCTCGGAATTTACAGAACTACGATGACTGACTCCTGTCCCAGCTGGCCAGCTGTTGACAGCTACGAAGGTGTCAGTCTTAATTACAAGGTTTGTTACTCTAATAACACATTCATTATTCTTTCCAAATTAGAGACAATTAAAGAGAAATATTAAAAAGATAAATAACTTAAAAAGCTTCGTTTCCGATTCGTTAATATTTCATGTCATTTGAAAATAAAAAGATAACATTTCCCAGAAGTTGCGGGTTCGAATCCCTGCCCGTATTGGTTTGGTTTTCTTTCTATTTTTATTTATGATTTCATATTCTCTGATATAAGTAAAATTTGTGATCTTCCATATGATTTATTTATAATATCATATGAAAAGAGAGGTTTTTATAAAATAATCTTAAAAGTTTATTATTTATTTCTATTTAGATTAAGTTTGGTTTATTATACTTTTTGTATTATTATTATCAGCTATTATTTTATAATATTATTAATTATAAATTTCTTAAATTATAAATATTTTAGGCCGACTATTAACGAACTTTTATTTAAATTTATTAATGTTTTGAAAGATAACAAATGCAATTTAAAAATACATTTTAGATAATACAATCGACACCCGCACCGCTCTTCAATGAATTATTTGAAGATCCATTTCGAGTAGTACAAACTTCTCGAAGACGAGTAAGTTAAAATCCAAATGCTTAAAACCTTACATTTAAAATATGCATTTTCATTCAAACTTTATTAAAATAATTATTAATCTTAAAATGGCAAAATATAAGCAACCTTTGAAACAAAATTACTTACAATATTTTATTTATTAAAAAGGTAAAGTATTACATACATAATAAGCTAAAAATATATCTGAGGTTGTTTAAACTAGCTTCCATCATACCCAATCACCAAGAATTACTGTCGGTCACACTATGTATGTATGTATATATATCACTGAACTTGAACTTGGCAAGTTGTATGTCATATCCAAGGTCAGACAAACATCACAAAAAGTCGTATCTTATTATGAAAAATAAAACATATCAAAACTTGTTTGGAATAGCCGTTTCGCAACCCACACACACATATACAATATACATTACATGTACAAAAACACATACACAATAAGGAAAAGAAAAAAATATAATTTAGAATAAGGTTACTGCTAGTATATTGTACTATAGTCGTCGTCAGTCATATTAGTGTAGTTTAAACATCCACAAGACTGTAGATGAGTGTCTGTCATTGTGTTCTATTTTCTTTTTATTGCAAATGTCGGCATACTTGTGACGTAATACGTATTTTGAAATTATTATTAAAAATTAAATAAAAACAAAAAATAAAACTTTTGTAAATAAAACTAAAACAATTTATTCCAGTCATACAAAATGTTCGTCATCTTCGTTGTTTTTGCTATCATCCAAGGTCAGATAACATCAAGTGAAGTGAAGGAGTTACCTACTCCACGTATTCATAGCACGGATGTAAAAGACCCCTTACAGTTTACTGTCTACTGGAATGTTGTGGACAGTGGATTGAAAGACGAACCGGTTCAGGGGTACAAGGTTAGTCTGATTCCTAAATAAAATAGGATATTTTCTATTCGCAAAAAAAAAAGATATTTGTTAATACACTGACGGGCACATGAACTGCATCAAAGTTCATAATTACTCATATTACTTTAGATTTAATCAAACTTTTTTGATTAAACTAAATGAAAAGGTCGAGACTGTCCATTAATCGTAAAAAAATAAATAAAAATAGAACTGCAGAAAAAAATAAAGTTATAACCGCTAAAATAAAATTTATGCATACTCTCAAATTCATGCGCTATTAGAGTAAAGTTTGAAATTATTTTTTTGGTAATTTTTTTCCATTTGCGATTTAAATTACTATTACCAATAGTATTGATTATCAGTCTTTTTAACAGAATAAAAGTTTTGTTGCCATAAATTATTTATATTACCATAAATTATAAATATGGACACTTCGTCGGAATAAGCCGCCGAAATTGTGGCATGGTGCGGGAAGGTCTGTCACAAAGAAGGATGGCCAGAAACCATCGTGACGAGCGATTTATTGGTTTAACTTCCCTACGTAATAACGATTGTTTACTAACGTAAGGAAACGTCCTTACGTCAGTATACATCAAAACGGAGCTGAATGAAGTGCGTGATGTAAACGTGAGAGCACGAACAATAAGACGGACACTTAAGGAAGCGGCAAACACCTCTTTTAGACCAGCAAATGGTCCCAAACTGTCTGCAGCTCACATACAAGCTCGTTTAAGAGATGCCCGAGAACATCTTATTGTTCACCGACGAGTGTAGGACATGTTTAAATGGTACAGATGGTCGCAGAAGAGTCTACCCTCGACGTGGGGCGAGATATTTTCGAAGCTGCATTGAGGACCGTGTTCGTTTTGGAGGTGGTTTGTGTATGGTGTGGGGTGGCATTTCGATGTTCGGGCGAACGGAACTTGTGTTCATCGATATGGTTCGTCAAAATGGTCGAAGAGTAGGTTTGACGGCACAACGGTATAAAACAGAAGTTTTAGAAGCTCACGTGCTACGTTACGTGGGGTTAATAGGTAAAAAACTTACTTTAATGCACGACAATGTTCGACCCCACGCCGTTGCATTAGTGAAACAATATTGCGAAGAGACTGGGATCCGTACTATGAATTGGCCAGCACGTAGCCCGGATTTAAATCCAATGCAGCATGTTAGGGACAGCTTAAAAAATTCCGTACGTACGAGAAATCCTGTGCCCACAACAGGCAGCACTAAGAACAACGATTTCAGAAAAATGGAACAATATTTCACAAGACCGACTAATAACCCTAATAAGATCTATGCGGAGCCGATTATAATGTGTAATAGGAGCACGTGGAGGTAATACACCATATTAAAAGAAAAAATAACCGGTACTGAAACTTTTTTTTTATGTAAAAACCATTTTTAAATAAAACCAATTATTGTTACATTCATCGATTCGGTTAAAAAAAAAATGATAGTCCTCTGCAGTACATAAACATACACTTAAAGATATGGTTTGATACGCTGTTATAAAGCTAACGAGCCGAACTATAGGTTTCAATTTAAATTTGTTTATAAATTATTCATAATTATCAAAATATTGATTGATTATGAACTTTGATGTAGTTTATGTGTCCGTCAGTGTATACCTAACCTCTCCAGGTTCATTGTTTTCTGTTGTTGTCTCCAGGTTCATTATTTTCTGTTGTTGTCTCCAGGGACTAGTACTTACTAAATAAGTTAGAGCCAGTTCTAAACATTTTTCGACATAAAAGCAAACGTTAAAGCAAGTTTAAAATCTTTCTAGGTACACGTGTGGGAGACACCCTACGTACCAAGAGTGAGATACATAGATGTGGATGGAGAACGAATAAGAGTTGTGGAATCTCCTAGGAGAAGGGTAGGTGGAAAATTTATATATAATAATAATAATAATAATAATAAGAATAATAATAATAATTTTTATTACGTTTCAATTACAATTATCATAAACACATCGAGGTTAAGGTCTTCTAGTAGGCATAAAGATACCCGTGTCAGGAGACCTAGCTCTTCCAGAAATAAATACAATAAATTATAACTGAATTACAATTTGAGATAAAGGTAAATTAATAAAATAAAATAAATTAATTAAGCAATTTTAATAAAGGTAGCTAGTTATTAAATAAAATTAATTATAATTAATTAACAGTTGAAATCAAGCTTAATTAGATAGCTTATTGATAAAATATGTTAAAATTAAATAACTATTTGCAATTAAGGTAGGTAACTAATTCATAAAAAATAAAAAAATATTAATTTGCGATTAACGTAGCTAATTAATAAAATAAAATAAATTAAAATCAAATAGCTATTTGAAATTAAGGTATACTAATAATGAAGTAAATTTATATACGTGAGTGTTTGTGTGTTTCTCGTATGTGTGCGTGTGTGTATGTGTATGTGTGCGTGTGTGTGTGTGTGTGTGTGTAATTCGTGTGTGTGTATGTGTGCGTGTCTCTGTGTGTGTGTTTTGGTTCCCGTTACAATATTACTCATACATTTTACCCACAAGTATACCGTAGTAGACTCTCAGTATCCCAATAGTCAAGGGTCCTTAACCATTTAACCAACACGTCTGTCAACTGTCAACTGTCATATTTTTTTAAGTTGTAAATATTATATATTTTAAAATATTTAATTTGTCAAAATTATATCTAACGATCTATGAAAATGTACAACATATCATTTATCAATATGAATATAATGTTTGTCTACACTGCACTAAACATTTATCCACTTTATTTTTATAATAAAACTATTTTTACGCATTTAACCCGCGTATAATTAAATTTTAAATTTAGACTTTAAATGGTTAAACTTAATATTTAATTATAAGAGAGTTAAATACGTAAAAATAGTTTCATTTCAATGTGTTGTTTGATTGTTTTATTTATGTACCCGAGAAAATCTTAGAGAATACCACATTATTTTTGTTACAGAAATTACGTTTGCAAAAGACCCATTATAAAAACTCCACGAAGATTATAGAAGGCGCTGAAATATCGAGATACACACAAGACAATCTAGCTTTAAACATCACTTACGAGGTCAAAGTACAAGCTTTTACCAACACTAGAGATGGTCCATTATCACAACCTGACAGATTTACGATACATTGATTTAAAAAATGTTTATTTGGACTACAATAATTATTAAGTTTCAATATTTTCACAATAAAAAAATATGAAAATAAATTAGTTAAATTTAAATTATATAATATTAATAATTAGAATTTATTAAAAAATGCGGAAATAGAATAATAATTCTTGTAATAAAATATTTACTCATTATAATAAAAAAACCATTAATGAAATTATTTTGGTATGTTATAAAATTGTGAGGCAAATATTAAGGGACAGAATATGAAGAGTTAATTGAAAATTGTCTTGAACATAAAAGTTATTCACACGAAGGTCAGTATAATCAACTACACAGACAACTACACGAACTACACTAGTGTATAGTGTATGTTGAGTCCCGTCATAGCATCCCTCGTCTCGCTAATACCAGGTGGCATGTGTCAGTGGAACTATTCGCTCAGTCGCATAATCCCTGAATCCTGTGTCCTACATTGAAGCACTTTTTGTTTCAGTACAACATGGATTAAATTTGTATGAAAACAAACGGTTACTTTTTATGTTCTTAAAAAATAATTACACACATTACAACATACATATATACGTAAAGACGAGTAAAACAGACTTTTTTCAAAAATATAAACAAAATGATTGATTTGTTACTTGTATAGTAGACACTGAACCTGGGGAACAGTTTTCAAAGTTTTTGGCAGTTTGTCTGTTTATTTATATGTTTGTTTGCTCATCAACGTTTGCTATTTTATGTGTCTACAAGTGTGTAGTACAAGTAACTTTCTACGAATTTTGGTTTCGGATCCTATACATAAATATGATATCCCCTATGTTCATCTTTTCAGTCTGCAAAATTGTTGCATTTCCATGAAAAATTACAAGAAATACTCTAGTTTATAATTCTTATACACCAATCTGCGTCTCGGCTGTTTGTTGTTAGTGTTTATTTCTGGAATTATTATCTTAGTCGATTTATAAAATATATATAGACCTTATAAATATAATACATAATATGAAACATGAAATGTTTTTTGATACGGATGGGATTCGAACCCGCGACCTGGTGGGTAACCATCCCGGCGATGATTTACCATTACAGCTACCGTATCAATAATAGTTTCGATGAGATTCTATATACATATACATATAATCGTCTTCATTACGAGGAAGATTTACAATATATATTAAAGGTTAAAAATACCACTATTCAAATTAAGGTGTAATAATAATATTACACCTTAATTTGAATAGTGGTATTGTAACGTGTGTGTAGTTATAACACACACGTTACAATACCACTAAATGTTAAGGTTATTTAAAATATAAATATATATAAAATAAAAATCTTCTTCCCTGGTCACCTGGTAGTAGATAACTCTTGCTGAAAGAAACCTTTCTGGCTCCGGAACATGATGTTATTAAGAGGTTTAAGCATATTCTCAAAATCTTGATTACTTTTTTGTGATGTTGAAAAACCTTTTGATATTTAATGTCCATATTGTATTCAACGCCTAATTGAAAAGTTTCTATTAAGCATTAACTCAGTCATTCTCCTTCTTAAAACATTCATCAATAGTAACTTTTTATCACACTATTGAGCGATGTTTTATTGTTACAATTGTTTTTTGCTGACCTTTCAATTTCGATCTGTTAGATTTGTATCTCTTTTCAAACATTATGATTTTCACAATATAGAAAAGAAGAAAAACAATAATATACATATTATTTCTTGGCGTTTAAAGTTTCTGTCAAATAAAAACGTTTTTTTAAATTTTTAATACATATAAATAATTGTCTCCTGGATTTTATTTCAATTCTGTATTATCTTTAAACATATTAATTTCTATACACAAGACTCCCAGAGCGTTTGTAAAGATAACTGGAAGGTCGTAGACGATGGAAATTATCTGATTATCTGGCACAGATGGCAGTAAAAAGTAAGCGAAGTGTACAAAGCTCACCTCAGCGAAAATGCAATTAGATTCGTCTCGGGAGACTGACGAGACCCGCATTTATAGGCGAGGAGATAGCATTGTGTATCCGAAGCATTTATACATTTAGTCTGACAAAATGATTTATTTGGTATACAAGTGGAAGGATCTTTCTTCTACGGTTAATATTCTGTGGTTATTTTTAAGTAACTTGCAATTTTCTAAAGTTTTCCTTCCGGTATAATAGCATAATGTAATAATATTATTACGCTGATAAAACCATACAATAACAATAAGTATAGATGTGAAACAATGTAGAACTGTAATGATCTCCTGGCCTAGACAGTCCTGTGTCTGATTTACATATAAATTGTAGCTAAGTCACGTGTCGTTCTTACTTTTAACTGTTGTAACCGCACGCCTCTGTTCACTTCAATGTACCTAAAAAAAGCTTTATTTAAATATAATTGTTTTAACTTGTATAGTAATAAAAATACTTTAATTTAATTTACTGTTATAGGTATTCCTACAAAAACTACTATAATTTAATTGAATATAATAATGATTACAGTTCCATTGTATGAGCTATTCGTTGTTACTTGCCATTTTCTTTTATAATAATACAAAAGGTTACCTTAGATCTCAAAAATATTTCTCTACGAAATTCCTTACAATAACATGTCAAAAAAAGCACTTGAGACAGAAATATATATCGGAGTTAGTGGACAGAGTAATTCAATTTGGTAAATTAGATTTTCCGTCAAGTTACCTGCGTCTTCACCCCACGTCGCATCTTATGATATGAGCTATGGCAATCCAATACTCCACTGTTGGCGCCAATATTTGTGGAATGATTGCAAGGATAAAATCTTAGTGGCATTTTGGATTCTGTGTATAATAATGATAGGTGTTTAAATAGTTTTTACTTACTGTTGACTTTAAAACTATTAAGAGAAATGCTTTTTTTGTAATGAGTAATTACATAAATAAATCAAATACTTTAATAGAAAAATAGACATAAAGTAATATTTGCCGTTTATACAGCAATGTTGGTGATGTCTTCCCAAATATTGGACAAAGGCAGGGGTATAGAAATAGAGTATTAGATTATAAGAAGTGGGGTCACCCACGACATAAAATGGACAATGACTTTAGAAAATATATTACTTATTTGATATTCTTCTTAGAAATATTATTTATCTTTAAGAGAAGTTAAGACACAGAAAAATATTTTCTTTAATAAAAGTATAAAGAATTAATAATAATTAAAAATTGATTTTTATTTTTAAACATAATAATAATTATTATATATTTAGAGAGAATTTTAACAAGTTTTATGTAACCAAAATAACCAAAATGTGTTAAGAATTTTATTATAAATTAAGTTAACATTTTTATTTCTTAACCGTAAACCGTTAAAGAAGCGACGCCACAACCTCAAAAAATAGTCGATCCTACTTACATTCAAAGATACGTTTCATTTTTATTCTGAATGTATGTCCTTCAGAAAAAATATAATTATATGGGTTTTTAAAAGTATAGGTATCAAGAATCATCAACAGGACTTAAACCTACGAAATTCGCGTCTTTTTTTGTAATTAAAAAAAAATTAGGATATCCAGTTTAAGATATTTTCTATTTAAACTTTCAGAGAAGAGCGGGATTAAGTTATAGTTACTTCCAAGATTCACATCTGTTAGTGTTATATTAATATTCCTATATCCTAATGCATGCAGAGTTTAACCAAAGTACAAAATTGTTATAAAAAAACAAGCGCATCGTATCCGTATCGTAAACACAAAACAGCCTCACTTGCGCATTTCTAAATCAAAACACGGCCCGTTACTCAGGAGAGTGACTTGCGGAAAATTGGAAAACGAAACAAGGTGAAAAATATTATTAAGTGGAGCGCTCAGCACCGACCGCCCGCCCGCCCGCCCGCCGCGGGACCGCGCTTTATGGACTCTTGTAAACTTGTTTCTCATAAGAAATACAAATAAGAAATAGAACCTGGAACTTCATTATTTAACCAATTATTTTTTGTTACATATGTTATTAAAGTGTACGCTAGTGTCGGTAATATACATCCACCTTCGTGACTTTTTATCGATGTTCTTCCATTCGAGTACAAATCCCGAGATTACCTCGAACCCAAAGTTCACCCGTATAAAGGTATCCATTCATTGGCAGTCAATTGAGCCTACAAATCGCTCTGCGGCTCCTTAACGACAGCCTCTTACCGAGGGTCCCATGCATTAACTTTAAAGGTTTGCTTTATTGCGTGTGTACACGACTTTAATGTTCCATGAAATATTTTTTTAAGTCCCATTTTGTATGCGAGTGTGTGTATGATTCATTTTCCTACACGAGTTTTTAAAATAGTGATTTTGAAATACAAAATACTTGTATTACATGAAAAAAATAGAGTTTAAAAAAAAATGGTAACGATTGTAGAACTTTATCAAATGAAATGCCAATCAGTAGTCAGTAAGAAATCAACAGCTGATTTATAATAAAGAATCTATTGGGAGGCTCACAAAATGATCGAACTGACCACAACATAACAAACATTACATATTATAAAGGTAAAGGGAACTTCACTATTAATTTCATCCCCACGCAGGTTTCACGGGCGATCCGCTTCACCTCTTTACGGGCGCTCTCTGATGGCTCCAATTACACCGGACCTTGCTACATGTTACTGTAGATAGGACAGACATTTATTATAGTGACTGCTAACTACGCGACGATGTGAAACCATGCGTCTATCGTTAATGGTAATGTTTACGTCACAACTAATTATTAAAATGGAATTCAACCTCATTCGTGTTGACGCAGTTGAGATCAAATTTACGGGCTCTTATATCTTATACAAGCAATTTATCAATATTGTTAAACATATAAATGTAATTAATATACACATCTTTAATTCAAAATTTTAAATCACATCTGATCCTTATAAGTCTATCGCTGGCCATTCCTTGTAATTAATAGTGGTCGACTCCCTTGGAGTTCGTTTTATACGCTTCTTATACGTAGACACTTCTAGCTACAGAGGCTACCTAATAGTTTTACTTGCTGCTCCTGAATATTATCAAGTAGTATCACGGTAGTAAGTACTGTAGTAGGTAAATATTGTATTGGTAACTTGTTATTATATAGTTCCATATTATTATTATTACATTATTAGAACTATAAACTTATAGAGAATTTTGTATTAACTTCTGTTTAATATCTACGGAATATTCAGTTATTGTAAAATAACTAAACTTGAACGAGTGTGTTATCAAAAGTAAGCAAAATGTTAACAAACAAAAAATACAAAACTCAATCACCGCTCGACTGTGATGGATGAAATTGATTTGGAAAACAATTAGTTTTTCCATTCGCCGGGGAATTTTCTAGAAGGTTTCCTAAACATTCATTAGTTTTGAGAGTAACTTGTTAGTTATACCTATTAGATTGGTTGATCCGTTCACACTGTGGAAGAATAACTGGCTTTGATAATAGACGACGAGGCTTCTTTGCGTCTACTTCATTGTGTAGTTACAATTATGTAATAGAACATCTTATAACAATATATAATTAAAATGTAGTAAATAAAGACTAACCATCAATTACACCATCTGCTAGTATCTTTCCTCGACAGTCAAAGTTATATATAAAACAGAAAATTATTTAGTAAATCACAGGAAAAAATATAACAATGAATATACTTTGTAATGGATATCTTCAGTTGGCACAGTTGAAGAGACGCCGCGCGCCGGTCCGCGCCGGTCACCCGACACCACCTTTTACGGCAGCAAACAGGTGCTTAGATCGATCCGATTGTCTTGTTTTCTTAATGTATTTGTGATTTCAAATACATATATATATCTCTCTTCTTATCATCTCAATACCAAGTTACTAAATAATATTGTTGAAAAACACTTCCCGATTTCATTTACTTTATAATATACGAGTTGTTTTGGCTAACGGGACGCCTTCAGAAGTTACAAGCGTTAATTATAATGCTATAAACCATTCATAATCCATTTAATACATAAAGACATCAGCTTTATAAATACTGTTCATCGTTACTGATGTTGTTAAATACGAGGTCATTTGTCTTAAAAATATTTTTTGCACGGGGATCGTTCAGCCGTAACAGAGCAATTTTTAGGGCAATTTGATTCAATCGCTATTTCCCGCTAAGTGTAGGTGCCGTCGTGAGAGCACGTGCCACCACCCAGGTAATGTATCGCCACTTACCGACCACCACTAAAAGCCTCTCTTAGCTGGCTCAGTAACGGTTCAATGAACACTTACATAGAGGTGAAAATATGTAGCTTTTATGCCGACCATTGATAGTTATTATCAATTATATTCAAAGAAGAACCTCCATATTCAAACTGATGAAACGCATATTTCTTTTAGACGTAAAAATACTATAACAAACCAATAAAAATATATACAAGTATAATAGTAGGTTCATTAAGTATTTATTGTACATTATTATATCTTCAGTATTAATTAATTAAAAAAATACTTACAACCAAGAAATAAAGTAGAACTAGTTCCATCATTTTATAACAGTATTTTTACCTAAACATTTGCCCCAAATGTTTGTCTTTCAATTTTTGTTTTTAGCAAGAAATGTTCTAAGAAGAAGCCACTGTGATATTTAAAAGTTGTTTTCTGCAGGTGACTGTTCTTTGGCCATTTTATGTTTTCGTTCTACTTGTTGCAATTTGAGCCTTACCTCTTTATAATAACAACTCTATAGGTACTGTCGCCACTCTCCACTTGTATAAATATCTGTCGGTTGGTGACGTTTAATCTTCCGTGGCGGGGTATCACTTGGCGATTCTAGTGATTGAAAATATCGATATGTTTATAAACAATCGTTGTTAATTTAAAAAGTTGTTTCAGTTGGTTAGGTAATATGAGAGTCAAAAAATACGAAACTTCCAAGCAAATTTCTTATTTCGGTTTAAAATAAAACAAAAATCTTAAAGATTCAATTCTATAATAAAACATAGCTGTATAGTATGTATATCGATATCATTCTAAGACATCACTAGCCACGCGTCTGCAGAAATTCAATTAACATTACCTCCAGTCGCATGCACCTTTATTTCCGTTCGGAGTCACTTAACCCCTCTGCCCCCCAACCTCCCCCCCACACACCCCCGGGGGGGTAAGACGCCAGTAATGAGGTCCGGTGATCGTTTAGTTTGTACGTAATGGCTTACGTGAGTTCGAGACAGTTTTGGGGTGGGCTTAAGATCTTGGCTTTGCGTTTATTTTTATTACGCGTCTCTTTCAAGTTGGCAACTTGACTTGCAATGTATGCAGAGATAATAGAAAAGAAATTCTTACAACTATTCTTGCCT
This sequence comes from Napeogenes inachia, assembly GCA_959347355.1. NCBI lineage: Eukaryota > Metazoa > Arthropoda > Insecta > Lepidoptera > Nymphalidae > Napeogenes > Napeogenes inachia. The sequence continues at coordinate 25,135,296 of OY365794.1, forward strand.
GAGTTCATAATGGAAACATCTTTATTAAAATATTACTAATATGTTTACCTTTTTCGTTATTATACTTTATGGAATTATTAAACTTAATTCTGACACAAAGGTACCTTCAACCATTCTCATCACACATTAACACGAACGAGACACATATTCTTACTATATATATAACAGATCCCCTTTCTCTTATCGTATACAATATTGTAAAAACAAAATAGGTGTGTCTGGAAGGTGACGTAGACGGATCGCTCCCGATCATTTCTCAGATAAGAGGTGGATGCTGTTATCAGATGGGTTGTGATGGCCGGGAGATAAGAATCCTATAAGAATACTTTAAATTGGCTACAGATATAGAGTAGTAGATTGTTTAGTAGTACTAGATTAGTAGATATATTCGACTCATATTTGAGTTCAAATGAAAACGTCAGTTAATAAAAAAAACTCTTTTCTCTTTCTCTTTGTACATAATTATTTTATTGTATTGTGTAAATATTTATAAAAAAAACTATGTCTATATCTAAATATTTCACGCAGGCTCTGAGGACTTATAAAGTTTAACTTGAACATTCCCTTTTTAAAATCGACGTTTTAGGAATCAGTATAATATTATAATATTAATGATCACTACATATTTATAATATTAAGGACAAATGTCCAGTGTTATAAACAAATTCAAGCTGAATATAGTTACATACTTACTAAATGTTACTTTAATTCAATTCACTTTGTGTTCATACGCATTGTGTTCGTACACATTGTATTCATACACATGAGGTGAGCGCAGAGTTATAAAACTGTTTTGAGGACACCATCCGTCTCCACTGCGAACACATCCCGTATTTCTGATTTTACGCAGATGCGCTCAAGAGACGAGAAGCCAAGTCGATAAATTTCTTTAAAATAATAAATCATCAAGTTATATAAGTAACACTCATCAAAATAACCAATTTTCTAAAATATTCTTAATTTCCAACCGAATTCTACAAAATATTAAGCGCTAATTTTACCTTTATTATATTGCATTTCTTTCTTAATATAAAAAAAATATAAGCAAAACGAGTATTATAGATTTATTTACTCAAAACAGATTTTTTTCATACTATGACCTATTTGTACGTAGACTTATATCAATATGCCGGCTACATCACTAGTGCACAGGAATCTGACAAATGGCCTGCAGTCAGTGGACCCCGAGTAGCTTCGTTGTGTCTCTAAACACGCAATTTCACTCTCATTTCCAAAACTAATGCCCCGGACCACCAGCCATTTATACTTGTTACACAGTTATTTCGTTTATATATTGAATGTATTACAACTTTATTTACAAGTAGAAAAATAATTTAAATACTTCAAATATCATTGTCAAATATTTTCAAAACACTTTTTAAATGACTTATGACTTATAAGATGTATTTTTAACCCCGACTCAAAAAGGGGGGTGTTATACGTTTAACCTGTCGATCTGTGTATCTGTGTCTCTGTATTTCTGTCTGTAGCAATGTAGTAGCCAAACGCGTAGACGGATTTGATTGCGGTTTTTTTAATCGAAAGCCTGGTTTGTCAAGATGGTTCTTAGCTATATTTGATCGAAATAGAAAAAATGGTCTCCAATATATTGAGGTTCCAATATATTTATCAGTAACATAACTTTAAAAAGCAGAAAAAAATACAAAAAGACCCCCGACACAAAAATTGCTCTAAAAAGAATATAATAATATTAACATGTACTTACTGAAGTCGTTGCTTAATTAATTAAAATCTTCCTTAAGAAAGAAATTAAAATGCAAATTACCATAGCAAATAAAGAAATTACGATATCGAATCGTACCTATAGTATAAGCCCTCGTAACTTCGTAAAATAGACACCATCGTAAACATAAGTACAACAGTCCCCCGAAGAACGACTTTAATAAGTACATAATAATATTACTTTTAATCTTTTTAGAGGTCTTTTTATTCCGGGGGTTTATTAAATTTTTTAATTTACTTTTTAAATCTTTGTTATTTTATTTATTAAAAACTAATAAATAATACTTGTACTCGTAACTCATAATATTTAACGCTTGTGCTCTCATTGTATGTATTATCAAACGCTGAAACTATAAATTTGAAAAATAAAGCAAAACCATGGAACGACTGCTACATAATATTAAAAGCGCTATTTAATATTAACTTTAAATCAAACTTGGAAAAAACTTCATAATGGAACACCTTAATCTTCCAGACCTCATTGTGGAGTGATGAGATTCTGCGATATTAATTAGTGTAATTAGAGACTGTTCAGACGAACACCAAAATAATATAGTGAAGAATGTTCCCATACACATACTTGGCTAATAACAACAACAATCAACACGTCATTATAGTATTCTAAAACAAATATCAATAGTAGGTTTCCATATTTTTTAACATAAATACGTTTCTAGTATCTTTACAAAACCGCTACGATCTCGAATGAGTGTGAAGATCCAGAGAACGCCAGTTTTCTCTGACGGCAGCAGATTTCTGAAAGCAGCCGGACTACTCTTAATTAATTGGCTTGCATTCGTTTGCATGAATTAGTCAGGTATTCCGAAGCCCTGGCAATTTTTAACCACCCCTTCGCAATCTCCGTAAAGGGCTGAAAGGTACGCGAATAATGGAATCATTAAAACCTTGAGGTATTTAGTATCCTCCAACATTTTATTAATGTATTATTTTCTTTACTTCTAAAGATAATTTTCTTTGCTACAGACCTAAAGTACTTACTATTTTATTATTATTATATTACAAATTTAGTATTCAAATATTCTTTATTTATCAAACCGTCTGACTTCCTCAACGAGAATATGGACCGAAAGTTTGAAACAAAAACACAATACAAGTGTTCCATAAAAAGTATATAAATATACAAAGTTCGTTAAGTAAACAGCGGACTGCCGCAAGTCGAGCCGGATCGCACCGGATCAGGTGGAGCGGATTATTCCGGTTCAGGGCGGTCCGAACCGGATCAAACACGATTTTAGACTTACGCCGCAAGCGAGCTTATACGGAGGTAGATAATGGATAGCATACGAAAGGGTACCGACCAGATGCTTTATGTTTGACGGTGATTAAAGTAACATTACATTTAAGAAAATCTGATACATAATTCCTTAAAATAATATTTTAAAAAAATAACTACAGTAATACAGTCAAACGAAAATGGTGGATCAAATTTCAAATATAAACACGTTTCCCAAAACATCATATCTAATAAACTTATTCAGAGGAAAAGTCCTGGAAGAACCACATCCCACCTCAGATATCTATCAGCCGCGGGAACTGTCACAAGTTGGAAACTTGTTGCGGAGTTATCTCGATTAGCACCTGTGAGCCGAGTCTGTTGTCTGTGTGTTCATGTTTTATTTTAGTCTGCCGATTTACAAATAATGTAAAGTATTGTCTTACTTTTCATTACAGTCTAATTCAGGAATCGATGATGTTAGAAATTAATATAGTTTTTTTAATTAACTTATTTTTTCAGTTTGATATAATTTTGGATCGATTATATTATTATTAGTCGTAATATTATTCCCAATTTGTATGTCGAGGTTATACCTAAGCACAGACATATTATTAAATATTCACAGACTATTAGAATATTTTAAAAGTGTCGTGAAGTACGCTAGGCAATGATGTCAGCCAAGTTACCGCGTGACTTTGCAAATTGAAATTATTTTTTCATTATAACTGAGAACTTTTTGAGTTCAGGTAAACTTTCTTAAGCACCCAATTCAGCGTACTTCTAGTTAAATGATTCTTTCGAAGTCGTCCAACGCATACCTAAAGCGAGGAAATTCTTCGTGGAAACAGAAAATGCGGTTCATTATTAAGAATTTTTGGGATATTATCGAGTGTATAATTACTACTGTGTTGGTTTTCATGAAAAATCACTGTATAACTACATATTGGATAGAAATCTTGTGTTTGTAGAATAATAAGAAATATCCTTTAGAGTAACTATAAGTAGGAAGGTACTTAAAAGTATTTTCGTATCTCGGGGCTGATTTAGTAGTATTGGTAAACCTCTTTTTTTAAAAACCGATTTATATAATTAAGATAATATATTGAGAAAATAAACATATTTTAAATATTTTTCTTGAGTCTATTTCAGTAACCACGATAATGCATTAAAAATAATAAATCAATATAATCAATATATATTCCTCATAATAATCCAGAACCAACATGTTATTATTACTAATATCTCAACGATGTCTAAACATTTCATTCAATGGGACTCGAAATGAATCCCGCAGGTGATCCGGGATTACGGGATCACGTACGTCTTGATATATCATTGAGTTGAGCGTCATCGACACATGTCACGTGTTCGAGATAAATGATTTACTGTTGCTAATTCGAGACAAATGTAATAGATGTATTCGTATAACAGATCTAGTAATCTAAGCATTGTTAGTATTTGTGCCGTCTTTCCGTGGGTATGTTATTATAAAATAATAACTATGTAAATGTATTATTATCTACGTACTTAACACACTTAACATTACATTTCGGTTTTGACTCTTTCATTCTGTATTGTGAGAGAGTTGAATATTTAAAATAGTCCTTATTTAATTATTACAAGTCAAAACAAAGATTTATTTTAAAATGAATGTTACTCTACTTTAACAATACCTATGTAAAAGAAAACTCCAAAAGAACAAGATCCTAACTGCCATATTTTCTTACAATAAATAATGTTGTAGAGACAAAGCCCTCAATCATCTTCTCTCGTTAGCAGCAGGTACGGACGGAATAGTCAATTAATGTTATTTAGGTAGAGTGCGGCCACGGTAGCGGACGGGAAGACGCGCGCGACGAATTTTAAAACGATACAATTCTTAATTGAACAAAGTTTGGCGGGTAGATCGTAAACACTACTGTTCATTATTGCCTTCGTTTACCGTTTGTTTGTCTGTTTTGATATGTATAGGAGAGATTTGATAATGTCAATACGTGACACGGTATTTTTTTACACCTTCGTGTAAGTCAGATTGATCTAAATATATAACATGTGGTAAAATATGTATCACATTTTTGTTAAGATAAATTTTCTACAATTGCTTTAACTAAGCTTTTCTCCATAAATTATGTGACGTCACACACAAACGTTTGTGATATATAAATCTAAACGATCGCCCAACGAAGGAGTGCACCTTAAAAACCACTTAATAAAATACCCTCGCAAAATTAATTCTACCCAAATCCGTCTCTTTGTGACAAAGAAAAATTGTAACGAATGAAGTGCCCTAAAGCAACCTGCTTGAAGACCCTTCAGTTACCTCTGAAAGAATTTTAGCTTTAAATCTAGTAGCACAAGAATAAAAATGCTTTGTTTTAGTAACTACGCTTAAGTTACAAGCAAACTGCAATGTAAAATATTATGCTTTGCTAAATTGATATCTTAAAGAACTAAATACTATTGTACGACATTTTATAAGTCTAATGTAACGTGCATAATTGAATAGTAATATTATTCTTAAAATCACTCTTCGTAGAGTGAGTAGTAAGTTAAAAGTGTAAGTGGCAAAAAACAAGGACAAACTAAGTGTTGTTCAGTCGGAGTTTTATAAACTTATAATATTCAATAATATTGATGTTAATGTTCACTAATATTGTGGATACATCTTTTAAATATATGCCAGTGTCTAGATTTCGAATTCTGCCAGTGTCCAGTAAACCATGAAAGCATCATAGTTTTAATTTCCTCGCTGGTGCTCGTGACTTGCACCACTCTGGGTAGAGCCAAAGGTAAGTCAGGCAGTGGGGTGTCATTAATACGTAGCGGATGAGTTATGGGCGCACTCGTTTTCCTGTAAACGCGTATAAAGCGCTTGTTAACTCGCCTCAACTGACTGATTCGTTTTCAGAACGTTTCCCAATTATAGCGGAGGTTTTGGGATGTTCAGATCAAACAAAGATTAAATGTCGATATTTATATTCATTATTTTAATTAATCTTACGTTTTATAGGTGTTATTTAGTATTAAACGAATAAAAAAAATCCTTCGTCTAAAACTGATATAATACTACCCACAATATAAGTATGTAATAAATGGAGTTGAAATCATTTTTAAAGACTTATTCACATTGAATATATAGAGTATTAACCCATTGATGATTTTGTAAATAAACGCTAATTACTGCCGAGGTCCTCTGATACCAAACTACCCTCAAAATGTGCTCATCCTAAGGACACTGCACGTACGTAGTATTTATGTTTCAGAACGCGACGGAAATTATTGTAACAGAGCATTTGCATTTTGCGCGCTCTACGTGTTTTATTGTCATTGTGTAATTTCTGTTTATGAAGTTTCATTTCTAACTCGGTTTTCCGAACATTTATAAGTAATAAATGTTTTCGATCACCGCTTTCGTGGTTTGATGAAGGGGTTTAACACATTTCGGTCTTCTTTCCATTATGTCTAACTGTCTATATTTATTTTAAGATTTACTGTTCACGGCTTCTTTCACTTAATTAAATTTAACAAAACCTCTCAAGATCAAACATCTTCTGATTTTAAATGTAGGTTAATTTAGTCTGAAAAAGTTATGTAAATATACTAAGACCACACAAATATAAAGTAAAAATATAGTTAATTAGTGTTATTGATAATTTATCACCATTATTTAAAAAAAGGGGTATTGGCTGCATTATTTTAAAGGCGCTTGGATCACAAAGGGTGTGATTCGATAATTACAGAGACAATTACACATATCATTAATTATAATGATGTATAGATGTAGTGTAGTGTAATGTAGTGTATTGTATTGTATTGTATTGTAGTGTAGTGTAGTGTAGTGTAGTGTAGTGTGTAGTGCGCCAGGAGATTTAGTGCGTCTGCCAACTGTCGAAATATCTGCTCTGTGTTATTGTTTTGAAACGGTCGCATCGTATAAATTATTTTGAACGATGTCCGATGGAAGTAATAGTGCAGGTGACATATCGCGATGTTTAGATTTATGGTTTAAAGTGATTTATCTTTTAATGCTATTTAATATTTAGCTTTAAAATTTTATTAACGTAGAAAAAGTTATGTTTAAATACACGATAAAGTTGGGAATGTTACCTACCTAAATTGCGAAAAGATACTTGCACCAAAAAAGTTAGCGTAACATAAAAGTAGAACGAATGAAATGAATGAAACGAATCGCATAGCAGATAGATCGTGAAAGACGTAACAAGGTGCAGTGATGAACGAGTGATCTAAAATGAATCTTTTAATATCGCAGCGGGCGAGCCGTGTTCAAATATTGGTAGCACACGTTACAAAAGGTCCAACGCTTTATTGAAATCCACTGTTCGGCTCGATCATACCTATCTAACTACCTAATAGCGAATGGTGTTTAGTTGGAGCTAGCTCAGTCTTTTAAGTGTATTTTAAATATATATCGAAATATAAGTGTGTTTTATATTTAGAAACTTTGAAAGACAAATCTTTTTTATACTTAAAACTTAAAAGTGTTTAATTCAGTTTTATTAGCAAAAGCATTTAAATGGGAAATATTAACAAAATATTTAATTTTAATACAGAGAAACTGTATTTTTTTTAATGTAACTATAAATAAATATTATTAAATTTAAACTTGCATTAGCCAACTCCATCACTCTCTATCATCTATAGACTTGTTAGAAAAAATATATGAGACGTATCAGGAAATGAAACAAAGGTAGGTGCACATTGTGATTGCCAAATCTGGAGACAACTTCTCGGTTTAAAGATCTCGTCCTAAAAACGCTTTATGAATAAATACAAATATAGATACAAATCTAAACAGTAGTAACAATTCTTAATTACTTAAGAATTACTTTAAAAAAGAAATCACAGTAATAAGAGATCATAGTTTTTATTAATACTTTAAATAGTTAGTGAACGCAAACAGCTCATTTAAAAATTAATTTTTTACTTTAACAATGACACACAGACACAAAACGAACTTACGGATTGTACGTAAATAATGTAAGTGCAATTTTACAAGGTATAAAATAAATGAATACAAAATGAAATAAAACTAAAGTAATTCAATTTATTCCAAAACATTGGAGGAAGTTTAAAACAGATGTCGCATCGCTTGTAAAATTAAATACGTGTACTCCGGAGACAATGCATAGGTAATGAAGGAAACTTCGCAATATAAAAATCATGAAAACTCCGGAAGTTCGGTGATTGAATAAAGTATTCATTATAACTGGAAAACTTCGCGGGTCAGGTGGAATCTTCTTTTTAAATACGTTGCAAATTAAAAAGGCGACTCCACAAAGTTTTATTCTAAGATTTTGGTAGAGTTCTGTTATTTAAGCTCAATAAATTATTTTACTAAGTTTACTTTGCACGATATTTTGTTTTTTTTAAGTGGCTTTTATGATAAATACACAAACAAATATATTGTTTTTATATGTGCAATATTTTTTCAAAGGCGCTTTATTTGAAGCCTGGTAAAATGTTTTCAGTTTAAAGTCAAAGTATTAATTCTAGAATGTCTGAACAAATATTCATGTCAACTAAAATTATAATAAATATTAAATGAGAGTGCAGGTGTGTGATGTCAGGTGTGTGATGTCAGGTGTGTGATGTCAGGTGTGTGATGTCAGGTGTGTGATGTCAGGTGTGTGATGGCCACAGTGCAGCGCTTCAGTTTCTTTATGCATGAGAGTTCTTGTGATTCGGAACGCAACGTGAGTCGATATGTGCTTAGAGAAGAATAACAATATAGAAGTGAACAGAGAAGAATAATAATACATAAAATTAAATTATAAACTATATTTATATATTCTTTCAGGATGCAGACTTATAACAAAATGTAAAACTTATTTACATGATAAATACTTTAAATGTGCGATATTTTATGAATTAATTTATTGATAGATGTGTAAGGTTATATTCTGTTTCATACGTACACATCCATTTAATAATCTTTGTCTCTCTCTGGCCACTACAGAGTACCTTAAGAACATTTACATTTATATTGGCTCGAGACGTCCGTCCCTCTGCACAAGTAAACTCTTCAATTCTTAGAATCGATTCAATTAGATTATTCGGAACGCAACGATTGTTCTCTTCTTTTTATTTTACGTCTAATTGATTATCACTTCACCTTTGAAGATTATCAAAAAAATGCAATAATATTACACCTTATTCTAAAACGATTGTTGCTTTTTAAAATACCATACATGACATTTGTCTACTGTGTTAGAGATCAATTTCCAGTGCCAGTAGCGCTATTATTTTTTGTTAGCTCAGCTCTCGTATTTCTTCATATTTCACCTGTTTAAAAAACATTATAATGCAATGAATAATTCACGACAAATTATCGGAGGTTTTCCCCTCTGATACAAGTTTATTAACTCGACATCGTTACATATTTCTTCCATGAGGTAATATTATCTCCAAATTACTATTAAGTTTAGTTCTCAGATAATATAAGTTAATCTAAATATAATTATTCTTATGTTATATTAAAGATAAGTACAATCCCACTTTAGTAAAGTTTTGATAAGATTTTGCGATTGTATTTATTCCAAAGGTGGGGATCACGTTTCAATGAAGTATTGAGAATTGATAACAACCAGACATTGATTGATTCACCTTGGATCACCGCGGAATGGTTTCAATGCCTCTCAAAAATATCTGTAGACGGAAGCCGTTATCTGGATAACTGTTTCATTCAGCGAATAATTTATCGTTTTCCTTTATAAGAGAATTGGGTGTTTTATATTAATAAATAAATTGCAATCCCCTTTACTTTTTACTTTAATATAAACAATTATCTGAAAACAAAACACACTTTAATAACCTTTAGAAAAGCAATTCAAATACCAATATGCAGTACTAAGCACTTTTAAAAACATACATCAAAAAGCAAACCTCCCGAGGAGCTAATTGAACATAAGCTGTGATGGGATTTAAAAGGAAATCCCTTAAATTGGACACAGGTTCACCTGACCCGCCCACCGGCATTCATCCGCTGTAATGAACAAAAACAGTTAATCTGACGTCCCGCCAAAAGACAGACAATGTACATGTAAACACACCTTTATGAGGATTCAAAAATTACATACATAAAAATATATAAAATATATAAAAATATATATATAACATTTGTATATATTATTAACATATTATAAGAGATATTTCATGATCATTATAATAATTTTATTAAACAACACATTACAGTAATATATATATTATTGAATTACGACGAGGTGTTCTTATAGGTAAGTACCTAACGTTTTTTTCCAGATAACCTTATTCGAGTAAAGAAACAATATATCGAGAATAGTTGGAGGTGGTGTGAAGTAAGTGCATTATATTGTTATTTTATTATTATAAATACTTTTATAAAGTACATATTTTAAAATGCATACATATTATATAAGTAATAAAGAAAATATGATATTTGCATAAATTAACCTGATTAGGAAAATAAAATTTAAAAGATATTTTAGACATAAATTTGTTAAACAGTGTCTTGCTCAATGTTCATTGATAAAGGTCAAAGATAAATTCCACACTAAGATAGATCTAACGATAAATAAAATATAATATTATCAAATTTGTAATTTTGAGATGGAATATTATGAGTTAGACTACGAGAATGCCTTAAAGCTCTGTGACAGTGAAAAAAGTAAATACCAAGAATACTATAGGAACTATCAAGTTATATTCTCTTTAATTTTAATAATAGACATCTAATATCTCCAATTCGGAAACATTATAATTGTTTCATTTTTTATTCTCTGTGATTGTACCTGTATTGTAGTAAATTATTTATTAAAACCACAATATCTACAGTAAATCATTTTAGTAAGTCTACACCAACTAACCTAACTTAACTAAAAAACTTTTAGCGACTATCATAACATTGACTTGACATTATTTATTACGACGTAATCAGTAATAAAAAAACGTTTATAAAATAGTATGTTAAATACAGTACCTACCTTTTGTAAAACTTTAAAAAAGCAAGTATCTTTACAGCTAGGTAAAATAAAAAAAAAGCAAACGACCAACGAGGTGAGACAGACTCAAAGGATAAAATTTTAATTAGAACAAGCTCATTCTAGTTATTGCTCTACCAGCACGATTTAAACTTGCAAAAGTGCAAAGTTACCTATCACTTAGTATTCTGTTCGTAATAACATTAAAATCTTTATTAAAAAGATTACAGCTTCCCTTCAAGGTTATTGACCCCTTCTTAATAGACTTGAAAAAGTTGTAAATTGATAATCAAGATAGCTTGACAAATAGCCAAACCTAAAATTATAATATATATACAGAATTACATAAACCGTGTTTGAATGTAAAGACTGGTACAATAGGGAAAATTCATGTTTTATTTACTAAAATTAATCATTTACCTCTCTATATCGTAGAAAAGAATATAAATAGGCTTGAAAAGATTCTAGTTCTTTCAAAGTGAAAATTAAAACATTGCGTAAATTTGAGCCGTTCAAACGCCGTCACTTTGCGCGCGCCTTACGTTACGTCAAATGATACGTAAGTTTTAAGTGCTTTACAACTCATGGAAGAAAATAAAAACCATCTTACAAGTATTGTAAAATACAAAAACAATGGTCTATGGTAATTAAAAGGGATAATATATGTCTTAAATGTGTTTATATTGTTGTGAAGATCAATTTAACGTAAGTGTACTTTATTTATAATAAGTTTAATTTAATAGTTTAAATTTATAGTAAGTTGCATTAGCTATTGAACATTAGAAAATTTGAGTTTAAAATTAACCTAACCTAGTTTACAAAAGTTCAGTAAAACTTTCTATAAAAACCGTATTCTTTTTTTGGTTTTACTCAATTTTTATGGTTGTCAATTTATTTCAGGTTAAGGAAGATACAGCAAATTGTATTGAATATAATATAACGAAACAGCAAGTAGATAATGTAATCTAGGTTTGAAAAAAGAAGTTGTGCCTTATACATATATTTTTGTGCCTAAAACACCAGCTGAGAGAATGAGAATGTCCGCAGTAAAAAGGCAAAGATTGATGCCGGTTAATGAAGCCATTTCAGAGTTAGCTATCAAAAGTAGTAATGTTTCAAAACATGGCGAACCTTTACAAAGAAGTGATCACTAAGTAAGTCCTAGTACTATCCATACAAATATCTGTGATATTAATAAACCTTGCTTTTCGCGTATTAAAGATAAATTACAGAGTGACTAAGCTCTGCAAGTTATAAAAGGTAATTGTTTACTAGAAACACAGCTGATAGTACTTCTATATAGCATCTTATATCTTCTATATCTGCTGATTATTAACCAAGTTAATATAATAATGATTCATAGGAAGAAACATTTTAAAAAAGTAATGTGTAGAAGATATTGAAAAAGAGTTTGTAGTTGTTTTGTTAGAGTTGTTGAGTATTGAGAAAATGATTTTAGGATTACCTAAACGATCGTATCATTTAATAAAATTTTCAACCACGAATATATGGATTTAAATTATTTATTTTTCTCAGAAACACTAATACCACAGTATGAACTTCGACGCCGATTATAATTTGAATGGCGTGTCAAATGACGTCACATTTCCTTTCGACCAATGGTGGTGCGTTTTGTAAGTTTGAATCTCGCTCCCTTAATTTACACTTCACAAATTATTTTATAGCCTAGTAAATAAAAAAAATGTTTTATTTTAATAAGATGATAATAGGTATTCGAGAAAAAATATTTGAGACCATTTTAAATTTTATGCATATTCCCTATTTCCACGTAACTACTTTTATATTTTAATTTCTAATTTATTCGGATATTATTTGTAATGTAGATAAATGTTAAGAACAGTTCCGCTGTTGTGTATCATACCTTATTGTAAAAGTCACGTCACGTCGCACGCAAGGTGAGGTCCAATAAAAATGTATAGAGGGATTTGTAAGAGAAATAAACTCCATATTCTGACCGGCGCCGCGCCGCGCCAATTAATGAATTATTACGACACGAGAATCACAATAAGCCGTGTCCAACTGTGATAATGCTGTTGACTTATAAATGTAATAACTTTAATGGATACCTATAGTACAAATCTACATATTTATAAATACTGTGTATAATACAAATAATAGTACAAATAAAGAAATACCTCAACTGCGATTACTTTTTTGCTAAAAATGTCACGCATTATTAACCTTTAAAAATACAGAAACTATCTTGCATTTTCCAATTGACTTCTCTTATTTCAAACTTTTAAATCCCATACTTCAATCTGTAGTGGAGCGTTCACCTTCGGTCAGACAAAATTGAAACGATTCCCAACTTTCCGAGATTGATCAAAGTTTTTAGTTTTCATTGCCTAGTTCATAAGTTGTTCTATCTTTAAGATTGAGTAAACTTATTATATTATTTATAACTTCACATACGTTTATCTTATTTAAAAATAGGTTTTATAATAATTTCCAACGTTTCTCCTCTTTTACCACTAACAAATTTGGTTATTTTCGAACAGAATTCAAAGAATAAAAAATCTAATCAAAACAATATAATATTAGCAATGTTAATAATCTCCTATTAAGGGAAACCGCCGCGCCTCATACAAAGTCACAGTTTATCCAAAAGAGCAAATCTGACATTCGTAATTTCCCAAATACACACGGCGCCAAACAAAAAGACCAACAATTTTTTCCCGCCCGAACGTGAGGTGAATCCAATATTTTTTTCTTATTTCCCCCGATTGATTGGACGCGGTCATTTTTTTCGTTTTATTCGTTTATCTCCAGCAAACAATGTGAGGGCAGGTGAGGAGAATGCTATTTTGATTCTTATAAAAGTGGCGATTCGTTATTTATTGAAATTGTTATTGTAACTTTGTTTTACAAGTATTGCGAATTTGCTCGGGAAAATTACCAGGCGTTAACTATAATTGTCAAATGAATTATTTCATTTTAGTAATTTTATGTAGTAATATAACAATATCCATCCGAATATCTAAACATACAACATTTAATTAGAAAAATAGTGCAGAGATAACAACGAGTTCTTGGATTTATTTCAATATTATTTACAAAACTACAGTCCCACATCCCACAAGTGTAGTTTAGAAGTTCGCTGTTGGATAAACACTTAAACAGTAACTCAGGTGTTCGTGCCCAGACTTGCTCCTGCATTTTATTTGCAACTCGGTTTATTGCCAACGCGCTCTCCAGAGAATCCAGCAGACGATTAATGCATATAGACCAAATAAACTTATAAAATGTTTTAAACTTAATAAACATTGTCATACAAATAATGCACTTATTTTTTTATTTGCTCATTTATTTTGTTTATAATTACAAACGCTCGTACGTAACATAGGTGTATTTCTATTTTTGTTCTATTTGTATTCTTCATTTTCTATTATTTTAAGGACTTGTTTATCAGTACTTCAGACAAAGAGACGATCTTGCCAACACAATATAATAGTACCAAAAAGTTCACAAGCACTTATCAAGAGTACTCAATAGACCAGAAAATGATTCGAAAACTTCGATGAAGGGTTGATCGTAAATTCGGGGCAGGTGCGCTCAAACTTTTATCAGATGGAGTTATTGAATCCCTAATCCCCTTTTATTACTTTCCGCAATAAAACCCCGGATAGGTAATTGTTCTCGATTGAGAACAAGGGTAATAGCGAATTAATTTCTCGTCTATCCCTTTGGCATCCATTATCGAAAATTATTAAATTTTAATTTTAGTAACAAAAATAATAATATTGTTTTTAATATGTTTAATTATCATGACAATCGTTCATACACACTTACAGATACATCGTTCGTCGCAAATATTTATATGGACTTTTTTAATTTATAGTCATTACTTCTTGTATATCCTCCCAACCTTTCCCTTCGAATATGATAAGTTATAAGTTTAAGCCATATTACATATTGCCTCAAAAAATAGGGATCACTCTGTGGTATCAACCACACTTAACGTTTGCCTTAAATCAGTAGGTACTTTGTGTTTTTGCGCAATGCGCAAACTACAAAAAATTAAAAAAATATATATATAGTACCTAATCATGTCAATCCATATCATCAACTTATTTTCTTACTTTTTTCAAAAAATATAAAATGCTTGATCATGCTGCTTAAGCTATAATTATACAAAACTTGTGTAAATGTATCAAATATCCAAATGCGTAAAACATTAATATATGAAGCTTTATTTTTTTTATAAAAAGCCTACAATCAGACACAAGTTAACAGATAGTAAGTTACAAGGACTTATGCAAAACCAAACAAGTAACCTATGCCTTAGCAGTATAATTCAGTAATAGAACCAATTAATTGAATAAAATATTAACTCAGTAAAATGTGTGCAACAATAAATACTTTTAAACATAATTATATATTTTGGAATTAATTCCTAGGCGTTTTTTCGATCCAGTATTTTAAATAATAGTCGGTGTCATTTCATTGATTTACCGCTTATTGGTTGTTTTTCATAAAGCATCAAAAAAGAGTTGCTTGGTGGATTTTGATAAAAGTTGGCCATGTTGGCCATGTTGGCCATGTTGGTCGTTGGTTGGTCATATTCCCAGTAAACACCACATATTTGTGATGTAAGTCAAGTACAACAAAACTACGGATTTTAATATAATTTAATTTTAATTAAATATAGTACAAGTTTAATATCTGATAACATAAAGAATGCTTTTGACACTGAAAAATACGTATTATTTTAAAGAAACAAAAAAATGTTTTATACTCTTAATATTAGATAGGTATGGATTGAATACATTTTTAGATATTTATTTGAGTCAGAGGAGAGCAAACGAAGTTATTGGCAACATCTGGTGTACAATACTATTATAATACTAAAAATATAATATTATAGTTTTATTTGTCTTCACTGAGATACAAAAAATAGGTTTTTATTAAACAGTACCTACATTTTTATAAAAGATATAACAATAAATACTAATGTGCAATTTCATTTGAAAATATACAACGTCTCAACGACAGACAGGTTTACAATTAATGAACCTAAAAACTAAAAGAAGATCAAATTAAAAGTAACTTACACCCGTTTACTAAAAGAACTGTGCAGATAAAAGATACTTGTTCTCTTATTTCATTACTGTTCCTTTGTTACAAATTAATTGTCTTTAAAGAATTGTATTTTTAGAAATTGTAGAAGCTACGAAATGTTCTAGCGATAAAGTACCCTAAAACAGTGTACAAGGTATTACGTTGGTCCACATCTAATATCCGATTAGTATTAAATATTGTATAACTACGAGTAAACATCCACCAGACTATCGCTTTCGCGCTACTGCGTCCTACCTGCAGCAACTTTGCTAACACAGATTTATGTAACGATGAAGACACTATTCAAAAGATTTAAGATCTTTCCAGTTGAACATTACCTTTACTTGATAACAGAGGTGACGGATGCCGGAGAGATGTTTGTAACATAATAATCAATTTATATTTCCGACGTAATTAGATACGTACTGTTATAATTATATAGACTAAACCGACTCAACCTCAATTATATTTAGCCTGGCCTTTGATATTGTAAATATCGACTAGCAAGTATTTAAAGTAACTTATTTTCAATACATTCCAACGGCAATACTGGAGTCCAAAAAGACATTTGAAAACGATCGCTCAGCTTCGCGTCGACACAACCATTTGTCTCTCCACCTTTAAAAGCTATTCGGGCCATTTTTCTTTTTAAAAACCTTTGGACGCTTCCCTTACGTTTTTCAATCGTTTCACGTTATCGCTTAATGCTGTTTCTGAAAGATAGTTGCAAGTAATTAATGTGCTGTTTGTATTACATGTCAGCGTTATAGTACAATATCAAAATAAAAAGTAATATTTATAACTCTATGATAATAAGAAACACAAATATTGTTAAAGTTCTAACATGAAATATACATCGTAACATTATATTACTTTTAAATAAGTTAAACTAGTACCATTAGACAGTTGATTAACCAAAAGATAGTTCAAGGGGTTATGTAAATTAAAGTAAAACGTTTCAATAAATAAATTATGACATAATTTAGAGAATCATTCGTTTTGGAGTTACTGAAAGAATCTAATTTCCCCGTCCGAGCAAGTGAAGCCGAAGTATCTAGTAGTTAATAAATACATCAAAAAGCCAGCTCTCGATATATTTCCCATTTACTCCCAATCACGTCGACCAGTCGTTTATCAGGAATGCTTAGCCTTTAATTGAATGCTCCAAGTTTACATTTATCGACACCATCAATATCGGAGAGCTCTCCGCCATTTGTTCTTTCACGATGATGGGAGTATTCGTCACCGTTACGTTTTAAATACGGCTACTTTTAAGGCTTAGGGGTAGTTTTATTTAAAACATACTAAGCTTCTTAAATAATGATAAAAATAAATGATTAACAAAACTATACACACAAACGCATGAAATTTTATAATTGAAACGTATTATTTGGAACGTACTTGGAGTAGGTTAATCAATAAAGGCTTTAGCAAAAACGGAAACAAACAAAAACTAAAATCAATAAACTAAGCCTAAACAATAACAATAAACAATCGCGGATAAAAAAATATTAATTTCCAAAGTCGTAAATTGCACCGAGCGGCGCACTTCATCGGCATGCAGGACGTACTGATCCATCACCCAACGCATAAAGGCCAAGCAATAAATCGCGAACGCTTTCAGGCCATTTTCCAGCTGTTTTCACCTCACTCCGCTTCCCAGCTTCGACGATTTGTCGTATCCTCGTGTCATTTCTGTTAAATCGATGTTTGTTTGTGAGATGAATGGCTTTGATACGATCCGCTTTATTAATCGACGAGTATTAAGGTATGAATTAGTTTTAATTTG
Organism: Napeogenes inachia; assembly: GCA_959347355.1. Lineage (NCBI taxonomy): Eukaryota > Metazoa > Arthropoda > Insecta > Lepidoptera > Nymphalidae > Napeogenes > Napeogenes inachia. The sequence goes on from OY365794.1 coordinate 25,153,120, forward strand.
ACTATTCTTTTGTGTTTCATTTATATTATAGTTGTTACATTTTAGGGCTTCATATCCTAAGGGTAAAAACGGAACCCTGTGACTGAATCTTCGCTGTTCCTCTCTCCATCTGTTTGTTTCCAGACTGTATCTCATGAACCATGATAGCTACCATGATAACAAATAATAAAATTAAAATAAATGAAATATTTAAAAAAGGCTTGAGTCCCAGTATGAGAATACAAAACATATGATTTTTTTGTTGTTTCTTATGTGTAATAATAGTTCGGAACCATTCGTACACGAGTCCGACTTGCACTTGGCCGGTTTTTAAATTATTTTATATCCAGAAAGTAATATAAAACCTACCTTAGGTTTTATATTATTTTCTTGTAGTAATGTTATTTTGAGATTGACTTGGATCATCCCTTTTTTACCATGGGTAATTAATTAAATAAACTGAAGTAAATAGGAAATCCATATATTTTTATGCTTCTTATTGCATAAACACAATTTATAAACACAAACTTGTCTCTTCCCTTTAAATAAAACATAATCACATTCAGAGATAACATCCCCCATTAAAGAATCTCTTGAAGAAAAAGAATTATCTTGATAAATTATTACCTTATAAAAATGATAACTCGCCTCATTTTTCAGAAGAACCATTAGCGTGCCAACTAACGTGAACGTAAACACGTCACCTCACGTCACCTGTCACGAGTCACTGCGTTACGTGACGTCGCATTTTTTTTTTGTCTAAACGAAGAAAGGTATGGATATGCTCTCCTAGTCTTGACATACCTAAATTATTTTGTATTGACTACCGTATAATTAATAATAATAACTAAGTTAAAAAAAACCGACTTTAAAACTAAAAAGCAATAAATAATGAAAATTTAATATTTATTATATACTACCTATTATTTATATGTCCTATTTACTAATAGGTTTGAAATCGGTGCCAAGCATTAAACAAATAATTATATTTAACCAATTAAATGAATACGAGCAAATTAATACAATGAAATGCCTACTTTAATTATTAAGATACGCAAATAAACATAATAAATAGCAATTAAATGTTATTATTATAAGCAGCTCAATCAATACGAAGAATAGTGAAAAACAAACCAAAATTATGGAAATGTATTCAAAAGAATTCTTAAACTAAATGGACATGTGAATTATGAAATGCCTATTTCAAAAATTAAGATACGTAAATAAAGTTATAAAAGAACAATTAAATCTTAATATGATTACTAGTTTGAATCGATACGAAGAAAAACAAAAAGAAACGGGAACGGATAGAAGTAGTCTTCTCCATAAAAAATCTCTTTGAAACACGATTTCACGTTCTTGTGAGACTATTAAAGACTTCACATATACAAAACAACAGATGTCATTAGTCATAGCACATTTGGATTTCCTTCCGGAGGAGCTAGTTCAAAACTTGGACAAAAATGCTCATAAAATAAAAACTAATGGGCCTATCTGACTCAAATTATGATGGAACCAATTCGAAACTATTTCGCATCAAACAAAAAAGAATTAACCTCGGAGAAATCGGTGTACATACATAAATATATATATATATATATATATATATATAACTTTACATTTGTTTACTCCACCTCCTCTACCTAACAAAGGCTTAAGATATAATAGTTTGTAAATTGTACCTTCTTGAAATTGTACTGAAATTAGAGAGCCCATGAATGACATGACACAAGCTACTTTGATAGATACGTAACAATAAGATGTACCTATCTAAAGATACATGACCTGTAAAAATAAAGCAATTTCACGCTTAAAGCTACTTATTTACAAATAAAGTAAAGTGATAGGTGAAGTATAGGTGAAGTAGATTATGTACCGATTTATGAAACCATATCCAACTTTCATACATCGAGGTATAGCATCTTATATGAAAAATGAATGAGTATTAAAACATTGACACACTAAAGTCGCGGCGGCTAATAATAATAATAATTTAATAATAATTTATTGGCCAATAAACAATTTTCACATGCATGTAAGGTGACAAATTTAACTTAGATTAAACAGTACAGGAATATTTGAAGCCTCTGTTGCTACACTAGGAGACCTGTATTGCAGCATACAGCGCCCTCCCCTCTTTTATTGAAAAGTTACATATAACAGACTATGTGCATTTATAAGGCATTATGTGTACGAGTGAGTATGTTGTGTGTGTGTGTGTGTGTGTGTGTGTGTGTGTGTGTGTGTGTGTGTGTGTGTGTTTGCGTGCATACCAGTTATCTAGTTATTATTTTTAAGAAGTGCTTCTGTATCTTCATATGACAGTTGCAGGAGGAAGTCATTTAATTTGTTACAACAACTTTTCTTATTACATTTATGTATATTTAAGATTTTATTTACTTTATTATAAATAACCGGACCCAAGTAATTATAAAATCTGTGACTAAATGCGGTATTAAAAGGATTTTTTAGTTTGCAGACGATACCTCTCCCACGTTTCTTACCACTGACAAAATCGAGTTCAATCTCTGAGTGTTGCTTTAGAATAACAGAACGTACAAATAGTTGGCGAACTGTGAGTACTTGACAGAGATCATACAGTGAAGAGGTAGGATAGTAGATAGGCTTTGAGGTACATACTTTTAGTATTGTACGTTGAGCAATTTCAATTGGCTTCAAAGAAGTTTTGGCTGCTCCACCCCAGGAAGAGATACAGTATGTTAGGTTTGATTGGCAAAGGGCAATATAGATCTGTTTTATTAATGGTGGGTCAGCAACGTTACGAAGCTTTTTAAATATATAAATTAGTTTCCTTAATCGACTTGATAGATTTATAATGTGGTCTTTAAAATTGAGATGGCGATCGATAGTAACACCCAGGTATTTAATATTGTCAACACAATCTATCTGTGAGCAAGAACAGCCAGGTACTTGCATTTTGCAGCTGTGGTAAAGAATTGTATGGTTTTGTTGATATTTGCGAATAGAAAAAGCCATGTATTTTGTTTTATTTACATTTAGGCTATTGAAGAAAAACACATAACGTGCTATTAATAAGAGAGAATTTTAATTTATATGATAAACCTCAAATACATCAAATACACATTTAATAATTGTCTTGATTTTCATCCGTTATTTTATATATTTTTATTTACATTATGTTATTGTGTCGGCCGCAACATAGACCAAACGGAAAAAATCATTAACGTTTTATGAAAGAAACATTACAAACATAAAATTATTAGTTATCACCAATAAATATAAATTATTGTCAGATATAAATTATTGTCAGATGTAAGCCACAAGTGATTTAAAGAACTAAAGCGATTACTTACCGCATTCTCACGTACCAACGCCTTCTTTCCACACTACACCTGATGTTAGAACGTGCAATGATTATCTGAAGAGTGTTGATTTGATACATTTATAAAACATATATATATTATTTCATATATGAACACAAAAGAATATACGTATATTTTCTTCACCTATTTCTGTAATTAAGAACAGACAGTAAAGTAATCAAGTGCTGCAGTCAGGTTAACGAGCCCGCGCTATAAACCCGCAACCCTCCGCTCGGTTACTAGTGGCCCGAGGGAACCATCGCGGTTTACTACTGACCCACTGTCGCTACAAAAAACAAGGATGTGTCGGTTTACGGCGTGAAGTTACAATTTTAATGTTTGTTGTTGGATTTATAAATTAAGTTTGAATGTTTGTTCTTACATTCGTAGCGGTTTATATCAATGTGATATATACTCTATCTACTCTACGAGTATACGCTTAAAGGTTTTTTCAATTGTACTGCAAAATCAAAATACACTAGAGCTTTAACCTTAAAGTTAATCTTTCTTTAGAAAGTGCTTACTTGTGCCGAGAAAAGTTTTTATTTTTATTTTATATAACTATAGACCCGCCTTTATAGACGTCTATGGATAATAATACCGACACTTTACTCACGAAATATTAAACACAATCCTAGAATAATTGAAAGTGACTTTTAATCGGATCGCAATTTTTTTTCGCTTATTAATATATATATTATATATTTTACCGAATTACTTGCCATTGTACTTAGAAATAAAATATCATCTTAGAATACCAATCGCGTAACAAGATCGGTCCACTCAAAAATATTTACTCTTAGAGGTGAACCATTTCTGGTGTATTTGTAGAGCGTTCTACTAAAAACTTCGAAAGGGCAAACAGATAACGGAATAATATTTGGAAACTTGTGTAATACGGTTTTAACGACACTTGAATTTTCTCTTTTACATGTATTTATTATTTACAATAATATTCTTTTAAAATAATAAAATCATCTCCTACAGATCTTACAATTAAATCTTTAATATCATTTGATAATGTATTTGTACCTCGTTCATAAAGTAGAAGGAACCGAACCGAAGCAGGAACTATATTCAGACACTTTTACATTTTCTTCTCATGATGAACATTGAGATAAAACAAGTTTAATCACAAGTTTGAAACAAATAAGTGAAACTCGTTACCAAGTTTTAGTTCACCTCAGGTTAAGTTGCGCTGGAACTTGGCGGCGCGTGCCAAGAAAATTTTTACTTGGCCAGAATTAAGTGCAGCGATGCACAAATAATATAAAACTACTAGGAATTACGGACTTTTCAAAGATTTTGCTACCAAGATATCTTATTTCGTCCACCTTGAAAGTACACTAAATGGTTTATTTGATAATATTTTAAAATATTTTTATTGGATGCTGTTAGAGTGTGCTATTGAGACACACGGTAAATGATTTAATCCTCATAACCTCTCAAAGTTTTATAAGTTTATCTAAAGATAATGTGGCTGGCGGAGATGACAAATTGAGTTAATCAGCGGTGTCACCCCGCGTCGTAAGTTTGTTTATCCTTTAGAGTACAGGATTATATGAATACCTTGTAAATACCTATAATTTATTTATTATTTAGGTAACAATTGGTATTAAAGAAGTGTTGATTAACTAGTATAACTTCTTCAAATCATTCATCATAAATCATCATCAAAAAAATCAATAATAATAAACATAAAATAACAATATTAAAAATAGACTTTCATTTTTATTTTATTATACCAGTTATATTTGCAAAATGAGGTTTCTAATTCTTTAATAAAGATGCTAAGAAGCCGACGTGAAAAAGATAGTTATATTTAAAACATATTAAAGAACTAAAACTTTTCACCTCTGAATACCTTCCTTTGACTATCCATCTCGAGATGAGCCCGTCTAGACTCCAGATAGCTTCAACCAAACATCATATTTCAGGCTCTATCCGAACCTTTCTACTAGATCAAGACTCCACTCAACCATTGTAATACTCATATCCTTCATTGTCAGGTAAGAAATCAAATAATATACTGGTATTTATTATATTGGCTTTAGGTGATCAATCTTAAATGACAAAAAGAGTTGCTTAGACTAATAATTAGCAGAGAAACGAAACCACTAAATCTATTATTTTTATCGAAGACTGAAAACTTGAAACTTTTAAATTCATAAAGAACAAAATCCCTTCAAACTATTATCCTGAGATGGCTACCTACACTGGTGTAGTGAAGACTCAAGGTGCCACTCGAACAAATATTCCACCTTGCAAACGAGACCATCTGACATCTGACATGATACACTAACAGACACTAACCACTTTTATAAGCTTTAAAACACTGGAAAAGAGTTCATTTTCCTTTGAAAAAGTAAAACTTTATATGCCAATTTACACCCGGTTGGTTTTGAAGGTGGACTATACTCTAAAAGTATGCAGTTAAGAGTGATTTTTGTTCGTTTTTCTGTTAAATATTTTAAGCAAAAGGTCTCACGTGGGTTTTTGGAATAAAGTGATGATCCGTAACACAGCGGCCTGTGAGTTATTGGCAGTCTGAGGTTGCCGCTATGGCCTTGCATATAGCGTTTTTATAAGCAAATGTTTTGGATAATAGAAATATTTCAATTTAAACTCTAAAAAATACTACTAAGTACATTACTACGTACTTACGACTACTTTTTTATTAAAACATACATATCTTATGAACAACTAATGTAGTAGAATAATCATATAGTGACTAGAAATACAATTCGTAAGTAAATTATAAACCAATTTCCAATTAATTATTAACTATTATTATTTATAACATAAATTAATATGTGTTTTCATTTGTCCCTGTTATAATTTTTTAAATTTACTACTTTTTACAATTCTCTATTGCCTTTATTTAAATGTTGTCTCCTTAATTACAAAATGACACAAACAAAACTTTTTATTGCAACAAAGAGCTTACAAACTCAACGGCAAAACATAAGACAAACACAAGAAAATCATTAATAATTAAAAACAAACTTTCAAATTGTCCTTTTCCTATCAAAAACGTCCAATCACATCTCGCACAGCCCATTGAGTTCTTATAACGCATTTTATGGGTCTTCCACCTCGCGGGGACAAATTTATTACTATCTAGTTCACGCTCCACTAGCCGCCGCCCCGGCAGCTGCCTCCAGGTATGATTTAGGACACCTAGACTTGAAATTAAAACCTAAGACTAGATGCCGACCATGTAATTTATTATATCTTTTGGAATGGAAACGTAATTTATATTGGATTTTTCTTTACGGCAGCGTTCTTTTCTTTCTGCACTTATACGATCTTTTCGAGACATTTTACCGTTTAACAAGTACGTTATAAATTAAAGAGGTCTGGAGTTTCAATATTTCTAATTTTATTTTACTACTTTTTTTTTTTATAAAGACTTGCTGTGACTCGCGAATTCGTTTACAGGGTAAAAACATTAATGTATGCTACAACATCGTAAAAATAATATTGTATTATGTTGCTATATTTTATGTGTTCAGAACAACAGCAATCAACTATATTATTCAAGTAGTTTTCATACTTTACATGAACAAATAATAAAAAATATTGATTAAGGATCGTTATTAATTACATAATACGTAGCAATGAATATTTTTTAATATTGTTATATGCACCCGTAGTAGCAACTCGCTTTTAAATAATTTATAAAACCATAATTTGTATGTAGCACTTGTAGCACTTGTAGCACTTGTAGCAGTTTTTACGTAATCTTGAATAATGAAATACATCGATAATTAATGAACTAAACTTGTACCGTGGCAGGTGTTAATGGAAAAACTTTTATTGGTGCGGTTGTGGACTCCTCGTAGCTATTTACGTAGACCCTCTACGATTATAGGTAAATGTTAAGATCTATGTAATTTATCTTCTACAACACATTTCCTTTAGCAGCGATGAAATACTAATAAACACTCTGATATAACAAAAGGTAAAATAGTAAATAAATTAAGACGAATATTTATAGATAGTTCTTGATAACATTGAGTTATATGTAAAACTCAAGTACCAATACGTATATTTTTTTTTATACTTGCAGTGTAGCATAACACATTCATTTCGTCTCGCTTTGGCAAATTATCTACTGTTTTTGGTTGTGAATACAGAGTACATTAATATGCGTTCAGCGACAACTTGTATTATGAGGCAGTCGTCTGGACTACTAAGGAGACTCTCATTTGTCCCACTTAAAGATCCAGGAAAGTAGATTTCTTACTAGATAATATTTAATTTTTGTTTTACTTGTTTCATATTTATATGCTATGTTTTATAGCGTTCTTTTATATATAATCTCATATGTATGAAATGCATATATTTCATTAATAATAATAATAATAATATCACAGGACAAATTACACACATTGATCTAACTCCTAAATAAGCAAATTATTTTGCTTGTGTTAATGTGTTAGACAACGATACAAATTCATAGAAATACACATTATAAATACTGAGAATATATTTAATAAACGACCAAACCTAGAAATACAGACATGTATGCTCATCACATACATGCCTGTCCTTTTCGGGAATCGAACCCGAGCCGCAATGCGCCGCTACAGGTTAAGCGTCTGCGCTAACCACTCGAGGGGGCGGTAAAAACTATTTCATTAGTAGTTAAACATAGAACAATAGATATATCACCTTACCGGAAGACGTAAATATTGATTATTTGTTTTTTTTAGTAGAGAGAATAGTAGAATATAAAATGACTATTGTAAAATCCGGGGCATTTAAGAGGCTGTGAGAGGTCGGTCGGCGTCCCCACTATCATTAACAAGCAGTCGACCTCACGCAGTCAATACCTCAATATTTACGAGTTCGGCCACAGGGCTTAGTGACGTGCCAATATCGATGATTGACTTTATTCAATTATAAAGTCGTTTAAGACTTTATCGTAACTTCAAAAGTTGCCACAAGTCATTCCAGTACAAATATATTATGAATAATGATCTAGAACCTTATAAACGATGAACGTTAGCTTACAGTAACGAATTTGTATATATATAAACATATTTTATTTTACTGTAAAATTTAGCTTTTTAGAAGACTAAAATACCTTCCTGCTTTAAATTTGCTAGATCCAACTGCAACGCGTGGCCAAGTCTGGTAGTAAAAAAAAATATTTATTCGAAAATACGTAGACTGTTTTAATATTTCATTTATATAATATTGTACGTACTTGAAATATCGCAATTCTTGTGTGACTTCACTAACCGCTTAGTGACCCCGAGATTTATGTGTTCAGACAAGTGGAGTCGGTCAGGTGCGCTGATTTACGACGGACGACGGGTCGCACTGACCCCAGCTCTAAATACAAACTTAAATAATTCCACGCAAACCTCTTCACAACGTCGTCGAAAAAATATTGTTTGTTTTTTCAAAACGAGATTAAATATGAAAGCCATATTTTAAGACACCAGAAGTACTCGATTGTTTTGTTTTATAACAACTACTCTGAACTACTTTGGTACTCTAAAGTCAGTACAAAACTATATTTTATATAAAATATACAGTAAACAGAACGTAACCTGTCGTCGGCATTATGCAGGTGTTAGCAATTGCCTCACGTTCTGCGAAGGCGATAATTAGATGGAACTCATTAGGCCCCCTCAGTCTAATAGGGTTACTCCTTGCGCTTCTATTTTGTGACCGTCTATACCCGCTATCTTGGAATAACGAAACTTCTAAATTGATCTCATTTTCTCCGTCCTGTTAATTATAAAAATGTACATATGTATATGTGTATGTATTTCCACAATTGATACAAAGTCGGTGAAATCTAGCATCTGGGTTACATTAGAAACATTATCACCTCTTTTATAAAACATTCTGTAAACCTATAAAAGAATATATTAATTTAGAAAAACGCCAACAAGCGTCACCTGTCACGTGACGTGACGCCCCAAGAAGGCACGTGATGAATTGTGGAAAATAAAAATGACGAGCTAACTGGATAGAAAAGGGGAGAACATTTAATGTTAATCGACTTGACGCAGTTAGCCGTGTGAGAGGTGTTCTTTTAACGAACAACGAAAATCAATAAAGAGTAAACATACAGTTTAGTACGTAGTTCGATATTTAAAAATATTTGTATCAGTAACAAGTATTTATATGCATATATAATCCACATAAAACGCTAGAAGATTTAGTTTTAAATGATTTAAATGATTTAACTATGTACATGGGTAACTAATGTACGTGGCGTCACGTCGGTGTCACGTCGGTGTCACGTCGGTGTCACGCGCCGCGACAGGTAGGTACGATCGTATTTTTTAAGTGACAACATTTAAATTAAATTCCTGCGAACGTACCGCGTTCGCTCGCGCTTAATTTAGGCAATTTCAGATAAATGCTTATCTGTTACTTACATCGTTTTATGTTTAACTCTTTGACTACATTAATGTTGTTTGGATTCAAATATATTCAATTATACCATTTAATTATTGCGAATTTGATTTTAGGCAATGCTGTTATTATGAAAATGTTTTACAAATAAGTTTTAGCTTCAGAAGCAAATAAAGCAATTTGCAAGTGATGTTTCTTTTTCTTAACTTTTGATTACTATAAGTTTTTTGTTGGCGTCGCGTTTTCTTTCAGGATTTATTTTTTTCTTGTTTACTTACTTGTTGTAAACATGTTAAAATTTATAATACCTAATGAACAAAAAAAAACGATTGAATTTTAAAAAATTAGAAAGAATCGAAACGTAGATAACAGATAACGTATGGAACAGAGCGGCGCTAAATCTAAAATAAAATATACTCAAGTACAGTAAGTCTAAATGGCTGTTAACTGCTTCTCACGTGAGCGTCTTTATCTTTGGCTGTCTGCCGGCGGGATTACTGGAAACTAGATAACATACGAATATCTTGTATGTTACACCAATGTCACTGATAAAACTATTTGGTTTTGTTTCAACTGTATACAATCAACATATACAACTGTATATGTAGATACTATTATTGTTCAAAAATGTATTACAAAAAATATTAAGATAATTTTCTATCCCTCCAAGATACTTTTACTGTAGTAATCGAGCTCTGAGCAAATTTTGCCAAATTGTTTTGTATTATACTATATACACCATTTATTAAGTAGTTAAATGATAATCACTTACCTTCCGGTTGATTATTTCATTTTTTGGAACATGTTTTTATAAATAAGAAGTACTTTTAATATTGTAAGTACATGTAACACTTGCATACCTAATAAATCTTTTTTAATTCTAGTTTTATATATATACATGTATATAATTTAAATAGAAAAAATGCTACTAAAAATAAATGATGTTAGTCATCATAAAAACATCAAGGGTCGCTCCGACCAGTATCCTGGTTATTAACCTTTACGATCTAATTTGGCGAGGCCTCTTGGCACGAGGTACACATTCAATTCATACAACAGGTAATGGGAAGGCTAAGAATGTCCTTGTAGCTGGACTTGCCAACTTTTGAATTTTTGTCTTCAAATACGATTAAGTTTTACAATACTCCAAAGTGCTATGACCGGAAGCTTTGTTTGAGATATTTAAAGAGGTGACTTTACAAAAATAACTTCAGTGACTACAAATTTAAGTTATATTTCACTTGAAACAAAAGGAAATATTTTTATCTTTTTTTTATGTCTTTCTTTTTATGTGATATAAAAGTATTTGTAAGTAAAACATTTATAAACATTAAAAACATAATACACCTTCATAAAATACTCTGTAAAAAAGTAACTACGACTGTCCGATGTTAGACGGGAGTTAGAAATACATGCATGCATTTTAACTTAAAAATGCAACAAAGATAGAACACAAACCCACGCAGGAAGGCTCTGTGAAATAAGAGAAACATAAAGCTAAACAAAATAAAAAGGACTCTGACAGGTTACTTTGGCAACTTTCCTATGCGAGATAGGTACTCGGTAATCTACGGCCCCGGACAACACATTAGATATTTTCATTTAAGACAATATTCAGTGTGTTTCAACAAAATAGAAGACCTTATAGAATTGTTTTAGTTAGCTAAAATAAATTACTTAAACAAATGGTATGTCTGCACTGCGTGACGTCACTTACAGTTTTCGTTTGAACGAATCTAACATATTACGAGTTGGCAAAGAATCCTTCTGTCAATTTGTTTAGTAAACTGTGCCTCCGTATTTTACTGTCTTTCACAATTTACTACTCACCTTGTCACTGATACAATTTAAACTTTAGAATTCTATTTATTTCTTTTATTGAAATGTATTTTTTGCAAAAAGAGTAAAATCGTGACATACTAAGTTCGGAGATCTCAGTGCTCTTCGGCTATGTAGTGTGGGATTTCCTTTCAACAAAAGAGAAAACAATTTATTAATATGGCCTATATCGTAAACCCAACAAAATAAAGGTAAACAAGAGGACGGTTAACGTCTAAACGTAATTTGGGAAGAAAAAACACTGGCTATTACTATTCTTATCTTGGGTAAGTCAATTTTCCCCACTCTACCCTAACCGCTATACACTTCTAAAAACGCATGCTGTTTTAAACCTTAAGTTAAAGTGTTAAGAATATACTATCGTGGAAATGTGAGTGTGTGAAGAATACAATGTGTAACCTGGGTATGTGGAAGAAAGTTGACAAGGTGGACGCTGATCGTATAATCCCCATAAAATAAGGTAGCGAAAAAATCGGTGGCACACTGAGTTCTAATTACATAAACAATAGTTTAAAAAACTAAAAAAAACACGCTTTTATTGCTAACCGAACTAAAAACTAGAAAATAATTTTTAATGACAAAGAGTATAAAATTACAGTAGTAGAAGATCGAACAATTAATCATAGCGAATCGCCTTAATATAAAATTATAATAAAATTTAAGTTATTAACAGAATAATTCAATTCTGAGTAAAAATCGTGGGGTGCATTTTACTGTGATTCTTAACTATCCTCTCATAGATAGTTGCTAATAGAATGATTGTAATACCTTAAATATCGAGCACCCCACGCTTTTTACTCAGAATTGAATTATTCTGTTTATAACTTAAATTTTATTATAATTTTATATTAAGGCGATTCGCTATGATTAATTGTTCGATCTTCTACTACTGTAATTTTATACTCTTTGTCATTAAAAATTATTTTCTAGTTTTTAGTTCGGTTAGCAATAAAAGCGTGTTTTTTTTAGTTTTTTAAACTATTGTTTATTTTTTATTTTTTAGTCTGTGACAAACTCATAAATTGAGAAATCATTTCATTACTTAGATTTTTTTAGAAAGAATCACTCAGTGGTCTCCGTATGATCGATCAACGGGCATTGATCCGAAATCAATCGCCTTCACGGTTCAATGGGACTTACTTTCATCATTGTGGTTAGTTTTACCTCCCAATTAATGGAAAAATCCAGATTGACGTCGTTAAGTTGTCAATAGACCCTTAGTACTTCTACTGTTGAAGTCTCTTAGGAATAAGTCTAATTCATTAACCCGGCGTCAGCACAGTTAAAATATGTTACAACGATAGTAGGGTTGGGTCCAGGAGACCCGTGAAGAAAATCGTCATAATTTCAATAATTACGAGAAATTTACTAATATATGGCTGTAATTGGATAAAACGACTATAGTTTAAGTGGTCATGTATGAGTAAAAAGAACTTGAAGTAAAACTTTCTTTTTAATATTTTTTTTATGATAGTGGAACTAAATATTAACAAAAATAACAACCTTTGCTTTAAAGTCACAAAACTTGAACCAAATATAAACTTTTTTTCTAAAATATTAATAATTAGGATACATGTAAATCACATTTAATAAGACTACAAATAAAATTACAAATTAGTTTTATGAATCAGTCATATCATTGCTTACATATGCGCAGTCTCTACAGTACAATATTGCAAACTTAGTGCAGATATATTTGTTTCAGTTCTGTCAAGTTCAATTACTTTTTCAGTCTTTTTTGGCAGGACAGTCTTGCAACCTTTTTCTGACCTTCAGTATCTTTGCAGACGGGTCCCTGACAGGGTTTCCTAAAAAAATCGCGTATTGTTTGGCACATTAGTCTTAGCAACTGCAGGATGCCTTTACGGTCGCGCAAATGCTCACCAACAAGAGTAATGCGTAAATTGAGAATTTGTAACAATGTTGTTATTTATCTTAAGAAATATATGTGCAGTTATTGAAGCCATATTTATATATATATTATAAAATTTACAAGCCTAAATCGAATGTTTAGGCCTAAAGGCATCTATGGCCACTTTATTGTATCTCTTCCAATAAAATTAATATTTATTTATTAAATTAATATTATTTATTAGTCATTAAAAAATATTTTCTAGTTTTTAGTTCGGTTAGCAATAAAAGCGTGTTTTTTTAGTTTTTTAAACTATTCTTTATTATTTATTTTTTTTTTTGGGAAACTTTTATCAAATTATTGCATTGTCATCGGTCCTTGATACGTGTGCAAAGTTTCAATTTAATCGGATCGCTGGAACCTGGTGAAAATTAAGCTCGAAGATTCCGTTACATACATACATAGATACATACAACCCAAGCTAATAAAAGCGTATTAAAAATAAAAGTTATTTCTTGTTAAAATCCTACACCTAAACAACAATGCAAATTTAGGGGCTACAGGGATTTAAGACAGAAATAAGCGAACCAAGACCGCTTCATAGCATCATATTTGCTAATTATTTTAATTTAATCTAATCAATTTCGCATATTGTTAGAAATAGTTATTTAGATTCATTGAACAGAGCATGAGTTACCCTGTTGTACCACCGGCCGGGTTCAAGTAATCCGAGGCGGACCGGTATCTATGTTCCAAGCGAGCGCTTTACGAGGTCCGACGTAATGGCCAATCGCACCTTCTTGATCGTTTTCCTATACATCGGTAACCCACACATCGGTAACCAACACCTTGACTTGTTTTGATTTCAATGGTCCTTTCGTTTTTTTATACTATGTAGTAGTTTGGTTCAAATACAAAAAGTCGGATAAAATAGATGCTCCTTTTTCACATGTAAAACACAAGTTATAGGTAATATATCAGATCTTAAAAGTAGGTCACAACATCAAATTTGGAAAAAAAATCTAAACTCTAATTACAGTTGCGGAATGGAGGGAAAAAGTTTTGTTTTTTTTTGTGACCTTTTACATATGACATTTATCACATTTACATCGAAATGTAGTCTCGCGAACATCAGGTATCTTATATAGATCTCCACAGTCTGTCTTTTTAATATAAACAGTACAGTCGTGTATAAATTTAAATGTCAGTAAATATATTTTTTCCCTTTCCTGCCTCGTTCAGGTAACGTAAATCACTTGTCTAGACTAGTTTTATGGCTCTGCTGATGCACGCACTATAATATAAGCACTTTATTGTATTGGATTTTTCTCCCGACTGTACAAGATTGGCTTATGGCTTGAATATTATTGATTAATGCACTTATTTATCACCTAATTTGTTTAAATTTTAATCATATAGTCTGTCAATTAAGTCGTATTTGGAAATATCAATATCAAGTATATTATAAATATACAAATTAAAAGTATATTATATATTTACAAATATAGATACTATATTTTACATTTTCACAATCAATATTTTTGTTATTTCTTGTTCCATTGTATACAATGCATGTATTTTTATATAAATTATTTTTATATAAATCTTTTAAAGTTATTGATATAACAATTGTCCGAAGATTTTTTATGTATTTTATTAATTCAGCAAATTGAAGATTCTTAAAACATTCCTTGAAAAAAACTATTCTTACCGATTTAACTCGCTATAAAACCATTTTTAAATTTATATTTTAAATTTAACCCAACCTTTCAAATGCTTTACAGGAATCGTGTTCACGATAAGACGAGATGGAGGTGTCTGTTAGTAAATTTAAAAATTTAAATTATACGCGAGTTATATCCGCAAAAATAGTTTTATTTGAATGTGAAAATCTTAGAAAATAATTCTTGAAAATATTAAGTTTAATTTATATTCTAAGCAATAAATGATACATTAATTCAGAATCTTAACAGTTTATGTGGGTATACTCCAAACATGTTTTTGCCAGTTTACCTAGCGACCACATGGCGCGGTCAAACTCAACAATATGTAAACCCCAAACACATTATTTACCCCGAGAAAATAAAATCCCGGCAAACTATTCAAACATCAGGTGTTCGCCAGATCGCCAACCTTTGGGAATATTTTAATACAGTGCTCGCGGACCCTTCGCAATCATTTTATTTTCATACGGGGTCTCAGAGGCCCAAAAGGTCTCTTCGTGATTTGCCATTCAAAGTGAGAGACGTGACGGCGCATCATGTATGGGGATCGTTCTGGCCCCGAGCTATCTAACCTATAATATAATATTGACATATAGCGTTCAATTACACCGGTAGGATCTTACAAATTGATTATATTTTCAGAACACACTTATAAAAAGACTTATAAGTACGGATGTAGGTAAGTATTGTTACTAATTCATAAACCGTCCGTTTAGAGTCCGTTACCTACATGAACAACATAAGAAAGCATTTTAAATCACTTATCGTTTGATGCTGTAGTTTAATAAATCTACATTAGTATAATTTCTTCGAAACACCTTTATGAAACAAATACGATAACAAGAACCTTTCGAAGTCTCGAGCCTATTGCAATATAAAACGGGGTAAAGGAAAACTTTATTGATGTGAAACTACCGCATACCTTGATGGTAGCTCAAATCTGTCCGGTTTCGTACGTGACCCGCCTCTCAAGTCGCTCCTTTAATAAATCGCACTTTATTTTTTATAAAGCACACCTTGTGACGTCCTCCATGTTTATGCGAGCAGTGTGTCCTGAATTTGCGAATGGGTAAAAATGTTTGCGATCCCTGTTTCCTTTTAATTTAAATATGAGATTCGATATCTATTTGTCTGTCTCGTGAATGTGTATAATATGTATGTATATATATATATATATATAGTATTATTTTTGTATAGACAGCTATAGACAGCTTGTCGAGGTTGTAGTCAGGTGAAGGGTTGTTTTAATGAACAGTGCATTAGTTAGCATGAATTAAACAGTTATCTGCACCGGATTAATGAAGACATCGCTCTAAGCTTCCGCTGTACCGCTGTATCTATCTACAGGGTGTTTTTATAATAAACAACTTACTTGTGGATCTAAAGACTATTATATAAAATATTTTTACTTTTAGTATGGAGACGGTTAATGAGTAGCTTAACTATAAAATAAAAATAAGTGCAGAACACCACAATGGGGTAAACTAAATAATTAAAAAAAGTACACATAGATGCTGATGCTACTCATTAATATTAAATAAAGTTACACGAAGGATCATCATCGTTTGTTATGAGTTACATTCATACATTTAATTATACTACATGTAATAAATAATTACTAATTAATACGGGTTTTTGAAATTTGTAGTTTATGTAGGGTACAAATAATAATTACAAGTTACCCAACATAGAACATACTAAACACTTATAATAGGTAACATATATTAATAATCCATCCATATTCCCAAATAAACTTGAACCACCTGTAGTTTGGCATACCTTCAACAAGGTGCAATCCCGAAGGATCTGAATAAATTACAGAGAATTTCAAAATTAACATTTTTAATCTCCTTCGAGATGTTACAAATAAATTAGAGATAGCGCGAGGTTTACAAAAACGTTTATCTACACTAGATTATGTTGTAACTGGAGACACGCTTTAAGTACTGTGGTTTTATTGAAGTCATTAAATCTTAAATAAAAAAATATATATGATTTAATAGGCTCAAAATATATAACATAAGAAAAAATACGTAAACATAACTAACATGTTAATAAATATATACCTACTTAGTCTGCCCATAAATACTGTTATAATTAAAAATAAAAAAAATATTACATTTGTATTTGGAATCTGCCATTTTTATACGATTGTTCATTGTGTTTTCTCATTTTGGCGCTAATACATTGTACAATATTTTGCGATATTAAAATGGAGTGTTCGTACGAAAAAGGTGGTCATGGCAATAAGGGAAAGAATTTGAAGAAATCCTGTCCGAAAGCAAAAGATTTTATCTCGGGAAATGAAGATAGTACCTGGAACCATGTTGCGTATTTTAAGAGATACCTTAGGACTTGCAGCCTATAAGAGACGCACTGGTCATTTCTTAACTGATAAGTTAAAGATAAATAGGGTGGTAAAATCGAAAAAATTACTGTTGCCGTACGCAGTAGGGAGGAGGTCACAGAAAAATGTTGTTTTCGCATGAGATTTTTTTTACAATTGAGCAATATTTTAACAAACAAATGACCGTATGCTCAAAGCTCTAAGGAAGCTTCCCAATTAGTCGACAGAGTGCAACGTGGGCATTATCCGACTTCAGTGATGGTTTGGTGGGGTGTTAGCTATGAAGGAGTGACTGAACCATATTTTTGTGAAAAAGGTATCAAAACATCGGCACAAGTGTATCAAGATACCATTCTTGAGAAGGTAGTCTTAATAACACCATGTTCAATAACCAAGTGTTGTCCTTCCAGCATGACTCGGCGCCGGTGGGTCATAAAGGTCAGTCCACGCAGTCTTGGTTGGAAGCAAACGTCTCGGACTCATCAGAGCTGAAGACGATGGCCCCGTCGTCTATTCCTGATCTTAATCCGCTGGATTATGATTTATGGTCAGTTTTAGAGAGTACAGCTTGCTCTAATCGCCATGATAATTTGGAGTCCCTTAAACAATCCATAGGATTGGCAGTGAAGAATTTCCCCATGGAAAGAGCGCGTGCTTCTATTAATGGCCTGGCCTCAACGTTTAAAGGAATGTATTGTATTGCTTCAAATAAGCTTTTTATATTTTTAATTGTTTTATTTTTGTGAATTAAATGAACAATCCTTGACTTCGTCTTTTAATTTTTCAATCCTTTCCCTCTCTGAAACTCAATTCCCTCCCAATTGTAGACCGTCCCTTCTTGACTTCATTCTTGTTTTAAATTCTGAAAATGTGTCAACTCATGGTCAATTCACAGCATCATTTTCATATCATGGTCTTTTGTTTCTTAGTTACAATTTAACATTGAATAAACGTAAATTCAAAAGTATTTTTCGTCGCTGTTTTAAAAACATAAATTTAAATGATCTTATAGCCGACGCATTAGCAATAAATTGTTCCTCGCTATATGAATCAACGTCTATCGATGAAAAACTATCAATTTTTAATTCAGAAATTCTTAAATTCTACGATGTTCATGCCCCGGCTAAAAAGAAAAGAGTTCGACATCTTCCTGCACATTGGCTTACTTTAACTATCAAAACATTTATGGCAAGACGGGACAAAGCAAAGAAAATAAACAGAAAGGACCCATCTCTAGATAATTTGTATGTCTACAAAAGGCTGCGCAATCTCTGCAATAGAAGGTGTTGGGACGCCAAACGTCGTCATATTTTTTCTTCTATTCATCATCTTTCGAGTGCCCAGATGTGGCATCTCTTAAAAACCCTAGGTGTGGGTAACAATTTGAACAATCTTAATAGTCCTAATGATCTTAACTCATTAAACAGTTAATTCTCTACGCCTCCACTGTTACTTTCTAAAGAACGTAAGATTAAAGCACTATGCAAACTGAAAAATGCTTCTCCACCTATCTGTGATTTTGTCTTTTTATTCTAGGAGATAAAGATAACTACCACAGGACTAGAACTGCATTACTGTAAGTTACAGATGATATCCAATACGTTATGGATAATAAAGAGCTTTCTTTACTAGTTCTCCTTGACTTCAGTAACGCTTTTAATTCGGTGGATTTCGACATTTTACTTAGTATTTTTTTTAACTTTCTCAATATCTCCATTCGTTATTAAATGGTTAAAATCATATCTTTGCGGTCGTCAGCAGATTGTGAAATCTAAGGTGAATTCATCTGATTGGATGCATCTGTCTGCTGGTTTACTGCAAGGCGACATTCTATCTCCCTTACTCTTCTCAATCTTCATTAATGAAATTTCCAGACTTCTCGCTACCATCTCTGTGCAGACGATTTGGAGCATTATAGACATGCCATTTTATCTTTTTTTTTATATATAATATAATATTTGCGGGCAAACGAGCGGACGAAGCCATCTGATGTTAAATGACTATAGTCGCCCATGGACAACTGCAACACAAGGGGAGTTGCGGGTGCGTTGCAGGCCTTTAGGGAAAATTTTTATTTATTTATTTATTTATATCTTTTCCACTTAGAATCATAATCAGTGATCACTTGGAATGGACACATTCAACATGGAAGTGTGAGGAGGGCCTATTACGATACTAGATTTATCGTAATGAGCCCTTCTGTAAAAGCACTTTCCATCTTAGTGTTAAAGCTATGAGGGTTCCAAACGCGTCCTGGTCTGAGAAGAACCACACAACAAACTCAGCCGTATATATTTTTTGTTATTGTGATCACTGTTTACCAAACGTCAATCTTAAATGTAATTTTGAAACAACTAGACTCGTCGCAATCAATCGGAAGTGCCTAATGATTTCAGGCATCGAAAATGAAATATTAATAACAGTAAAAAAAAATATATACATATAAAAAATCTTCGGCCTGCCACACAACCAGTCACAGTCACAAGCAGCACCCATTCACGAGCATAACACAAGAGCCAGCTATCACCCCCTTCGTCATATTTGAGGGAGGAAGGCAACCCGACTCCCGATGCTACCGCAAGTAGTGACTTCTAAGGAATCGGTGTGATGCAGCAAGTCGTTAAAGCAAATTTAATTTACAACAAAAAACAAATTGCGGAGATTGCTTGCTATTCTCAATAAAATACAATTCATTCCCAGGCCATACTGTCGTTGATGTAATCCTTTACACTATAATAGGATTTTTTTATCTATTTAACTTTTTATGAAATTTTTATGAACGTAAATTAAATTTTCATAAATATATTGATTATAAACAGTCATAATTTTAAATTCTTTGAATTTGTTTCTTAAAGAGTCTCTTGGTCTCATATTATATATTGCTCGAACAACCCCTTCTGCAATGTAAATATGGTATCAATGTCAGCCGCATTGCCCCATAAGAGTATACCGTATGACATTAAGCTATGAAAGTAACTAAAGTAAACTAATCGAGCAGTTTCCATATTTGTTAATCGACGTATTTTTTTAACCGCAGCAGAACTAAATCTGCTTGACAAATCAAATATATGAGTAAATGGGGTCCCCATTGCAATTTTTCATCTAAAGTAATGCCCAAGAAAGTAGTAGATTTGACCAAGTCCAATTCCTCATTATTTAATTGTACATTGGTTCTAACATTTTTAACATTTTGTAAACTAAATTTGACACATTTCGTCTTTTTTTTATTGAGTAACAAATTATTGGCGTTAAACCAATGTACAACATCTGAGAGAGCATTATTTACATCGTCAATAACAGATTGCCGTAACTTTCAAAGTGAGAGAAGTATCATCAGCAAACAACACTATCCCATATTTTTCTCTCACTAGGTGAGGTAAGTCATTTATGTAAATGAGGAACAAGAAAGGCCCTGAGATAGAGCCCTGTGGAACACCTTTTTTTACCAAAGAAATTCTATCATTAAGATATGAAGTAATCAAATCTAGGGACTTATTTTTAACTCCATAATGTTCTAACTTTTTTATAAGGATTTCATGTTGAACGCAGTCGAACGTCTTAGATAGATCACAGAAAATGCCAAGTGCATCCTGTGATCCTTCCCAGGCTTTAAATATGTTTAGTAATAGCTCAACACCAGCATCTGTTGTAGAGCGACCGGCAGTGAAACCAAACTGGTTTTTGAATAAGAGATTGTTTTTACTGAAATATGCAACAAGTTGATAAAGAATTATTTTCTCAAAAATCTTACTAAATATGGGTAAAAAAGGTTTCAAAAGCAGTAGCAAACTCGAGGTCAGACGTAACGTATTTACTATCTATATTTAATTTAAAGTCGATCCTCTGGGATTTAGCTCTTCCAGTTTTCTCATTAATTATTTTCCAAGTTGTTTTTATTTTATTATTGCTATTTCCTATTTTATTTTTAATTTGTTGATTTTTTGCTATTTTACATTGTTTTTTAAAAGATTTGGAAAATAATTTTACCTCATTTCTAAACTCATTACTAGTATTAACCATCAATTCCGCAAACATATTATATAATTTTTCTCTATTTTTGTGTAACTCAGCAGATGCTCAATCACTAAACACTAATTTATCATTAACAACCACTTTTTTTGGAGTTAATACAAAGTTAAACAATTTAAAAGCACTGGAAAAGTCATTATACTTAACATTGTGGTTTGAATTTTTCATCAAGGGCAAATAACGTACCAAGCCATTTTTAATTTATTTGATACGTTCTACAGTCACTGGTATAAAACGAATTCTTTGTTTTGATTTTTCTCTCTTCATACAACTGAATTTAATAAATTGGCTATAGTGGTCAGAATCTAATGTATTGAATAAACATTTAAAATTTGGAATAACACTTGTATAAATGTTATCAATACAAGTGGCACTAGTGGTTGTGACTCTAGTAGGCTCCATAAACATGTGTAAAAGATTATAAGATTTAAACAAATTTAAAAACTTAATACTTATTGAATTTTGTTCAAGAATATTAATATTGAAGTCTCCACAAATGATTACCTTTAGACTAGAATGTGATAGTTTATACAATACCTCAACCATAATCTTTTCAAAATGTTCAAAGCTAGATGACGGTGGCCCATAAACATTTACAATTATGAACTCTTCTAATTCAACTGAAGCAAGTTCAGTTGTCCGCTCAACAGAGTGGCTCACTATGTCCTTGCGTTCTTTGAATTTTATCTGTTTATTTAAAATAATTAAAGAGCCACCATGTATGGAATTAACTCTATTGAACGAACTACCAACCTGGTGGTTATTGAAATTAAATATTAATTCATCATTCTTAAGCCAATGCTCAGGGACAAAAAAAATATTAATATTAAAAGTATTTAAAAACAATTCAATTTCTTATTTCTTATACATTGAATGTTCTGATGCACTAGGTTGATATAGTTTATATTAGGATTTTTATTATTTACTTTATATTATTATTTCCAGCCGTTCGCAGAGCACCGGGTCCCCTACAATCCGAACGGCTCTCCATTGTACGCGGTCAAATGGTAGAAGCTGATATTGGGGTGATCCGGACCAGAGATGAGAACTATACTCCATGTGTGGCCGGACCTGCGCCTTATAGAGCGCAAGTCTTTGGCCAGGTTTTAAATTCTGCCTCGCTCTATTAATCACTCCCAATTTCTTCGAGGCCAACTTGGCCTTGCTCTCCAAATGACCACGAAACTGACAATCGCTCGAAATGTCGAGACCCAGTATTCTGATACTTGGCGAGGCAATGAGGGGAGTGCTCTCGAAGAGCGGTGATGCGACAAATGGGGTTTTGTTAGTGGTAAATGCGCAAACTTGTGTCTTTAGGGGATTGAACTGAACGTGGTTCAGTTCACCCCACTCAGAGATCAGCCTCAAGGAAGTCTCCATAGAAGGCACAAGTTTCTTTCGGCACTCGGCGACGCTTTCCCGAGAGAGACCTGCATGGCCGGAATATACCGCATCCCCAGTGCTGTCATCCGCATAACAATGTATGTTAGAGGTATCCAACATATCATTGATGTGCAGGAGGAACAGAGTTGGGGATAGCACGCAGCCTTGGGGTACACCAGCGTTCACGGGCTTAGGGTCAGCCCATAGGAAGGTAGCTTCGAAAGAAGCCCCCTGTGCGATAGACGATCAAAGGCTTTCGCCATATGCAGACTAACTGCCAGACCCTCTCCCTTGCTTTCAACAACAGCTGCCCAACGGTGTGTAAGATACAACAGAAGATCACCAGCCGATCGACCATGGCGAAAGCCATAAGGCCGGTCATTGACCAACTGGTGATCCTCGAGATAGGTTAGGAGCTGTTTATTGATGATGGTCTCCATTACTTTGGAGAGGAGAGAGGTAATGGCGATAGGTCTTTAGTTAGCTGGTTCCGAACTATCACCTTTTTTAGGGATCGGATGGACAAGGGCACGCTTCCGTGAAACCGGGACTACGCCTTTCAAGTAAGAGTACCGAAATAGACGCGTTAGCACTGGTGTCAACTCAGGGGCACATGTTCGTAGCACAACTGAAGAGATACCATCTGGCCCACTCGACTTATGAACTTCCAAGGAAAGGAGGGTTTTTCGGATGAGTTTTTGCCGAAAAACTATTTCCGGCATAAAGTTTGGACACCGCGGGATGATAGGCGGTGCCGTCCCCTGGTCGTCCAAAGTCGAGTTTGAGGCAAAAAGAGTGCCCAAGAGATCGGCTTTCTCTTTTGCCGCGTGGGCCAAAGAGTCGTTCCCAGTGTGCAATGGCGGCAGGGATGACCGACAGAAGTTTCCCAGACTGGCTTTGGAAAGCGCCCAAAACTTGCGCATGCCAGGTGGGTACTTTGCCAGCTGATCCCCAATTATGACGACATGCTTGTACTTTGCTCTAGCGATTTTCCGTTTGAAGAATCTGGAGGCACGATTATATTTCCTCTTCAGAACTGTAGAGTTCGGATCCTTAGTGACTAACGCATTGGCCCAAGCTTGGTAAGCCTGCCGTTTGTCAGCTGCTGCAGCCCTGACAGACGCATCAAACCATGGCCGCGATCTGTCACCAAGTGGTACCCCAGAGGTTGGTACAAAAAGTTTCATGCCCTGAAGTATCACATCAGCTACAGCCGTAGCGCAGTCACTAGGATCATTGGAAGGAAAACAAATCGGCCCCCATGGGTAGGAAGCAAAAAAGGATCGCATTCCATCCCAATCCGCTGACTTGTAGTGCCAAACGCGTCGAGTCGCAGGTCTTGTGCGAGCTGGGGGTTCCATGGGCACTACACTCCGTACCAAGCAATGATCAGAGGACCCTAAGGGAGCCTCGATAGTGACTTGGTACTTTCCGGGATGTGTAGTCAGTATAAGATCCAACAAAGAGGGCATATGGCTGTCCACGTCCGGTAGACGAGTGTGCGTCTTTACCAATTGGGACAGACCATTTGCCAGAGCAAAGTCAAACACAGATCTCCCCGCGTATTCGGTGGCACGTGACCCTAGCCAATCGGTATGGTGCGCATTGAAGTCCCCGAGGACTACGACTTCGGCGGGGGGAGTCTGTGAAAGCAGATGGTCAATCTTCGCCTGAATATGGCCTAAGAGTTGATCGGTCCCGACCTTCAAAAACCTGAAGGCGACGGTAGCAGATATCCTCCCTTACGAACACAGATACCCCGGCGTGTGGTATAAAATGATGAACGCTGTGTCGCTAGGTTGAGATATCTGCGTCTCCGTCAGAAACAACAAGGCCGGCTGCGCCGTCTCTAGATGATGGTGGACGGCGTTCAAGTTGGAATGAAATCCCCGGATGTTGCAAAAGTCCACATTTAGAGTGGGTCGGGGTGCGCTGCGTTGACTCGTCGTTTGCCCTCAAAAAATACAAAAGGCGATACTTTGCCCGCCCCAGATACAACGGGCAGCCCGAGCAAAATCCGAGAATCATTTCCCCGATTTTGCTCGGGGAGGGGGTCCCCGGCTTCATCAAAGCCGGTACCCTCCTGGGGTATTTTTCTTTTGGCATCGCATTCATGTTTGGCGTGGGTGGACGTGGGTGGGTTGGGCTTCCGTATTCTCTCACTCACCGACGAAACCTAACCAAATGAATTTGGTTACTACCACTCGTCGGTCTTCTGTGAGAGGGTGGTCCTTCCCCGGTCAAGCCAGCCCAATACGAGCTGCAGTCAGATAACTACAGCTAGGCTCTACCACCAACAAAATCTGGATAGCTAGATAATAAATCCCAGGCAATGATAATAGGTAGTAAAACATTTTATTATAGAATTAATTTTAGGACTCTACCTTGGCTACTATATGACGGAACTTCATTACCGTACCTTGAAAAAGCAAAACAACTTAGGATTAATTTTTGACTGCTATTTGACCTGGTCAGCTCATCTTAGTGACGTAATTAGGCGGCTTCACCATTCTTTACATTCGCTTAAGCGACTGCGAAATTTTCTTCCCGATAAAACTAAGACTATACTGCACAATCTCTCCTTCTTCCTCTCCTTGACGCCGACGTTTGCTTTATTGCTGCGACTGATGAGCTTTTGGATAAACTAAATCGACTACAGAATGTGTGCATCCGCTTCATCTTCGACTTGCGCAAATTCGACCACGTCTCCGAATTCCGTCGGGAATTAAAGTGGCTCCCCATTCGTTATTGTCGAAAGATGCATGTCTTAACACTTTTATACAAGATATTACGTAATAACTGTCCAAATTACCTTCAGGACCGGTTTCAATTATGTGGCTCTAGAAGTCGACCTGAGCGCTCTTGTGTGACGTCAAAATATCTCGAGGTGCCAAAGTACAATACAACTTTTTATCGTAAGTCAGTTACTGTTGGTACTGCTCAGCTATGGAATTCACTTCCTTCTTACATTTATAAGGATTTCCCTAGTATTACATTATTCAAATCAAGGTTAAAGAGATACTTGCTTATATATATATATATATATATATATATATATATATATATATATATATATATATATATATATATATATATATATATATATATATATATGTGTGTGTGTGTGTGTGTGTGTGTGTATGTATATATTTTTGTGTATTTATGTATACTTATTTGTATGTGCATATTAGTATTTTTATTTTTAGTTAAGTTTGTTATTACTACTCGTATGTACCATACCCATGTTAATATAAAATGTCCTTTGACCTAGGGTTTCTGGTAGAGATCTCTTGTAAGAAATAAGTCATCCTTTGTGTAAATTGTCTATACTCTGTTACTTTTAATGTTTTATGGTGCATAAATAAATAAATAAATAACACACTGTTAAAGTTATATTGTTATTTGCTACTAAAAATATTTTTTTTCTTTGTTACAATATTTATGGCAAGACTAGGTAGTGTTGTGGTTATTGTATCATCATTGTAACCACTTCCAAGATGAAAATATTTCTTAGCTCATAATTATATCATTGCTATTATTTCGAATTATTTATTATAGTCTGAAATTATATATAAAATTGTAATTTCTTGTAATAATTGTATGTGCAATAAGTTTAAATAAATAAATAAATAAATAAAAAAAAAATAAAATATATGTACCGAAACATAAAGTTTATATATATTCTAAATAAACATAGATAGACCTATAGGTGTATCTATGTTTTTTCAGGTAGAGGTTCGAA
This sequence comes from Napeogenes inachia, assembly GCA_959347355.1. Lineage (NCBI taxonomy): Eukaryota > Metazoa > Arthropoda > Insecta > Lepidoptera > Nymphalidae > Napeogenes > Napeogenes inachia. The sequence goes on from OY365794.1 coordinate 25,179,740, forward strand.
AACGCAACCTTTGGGAGACCGTCCCGTATTATAGAGTGTTTTTGTTCTAAGCTTTAAATGAATCTAATTTCTTATCCAATATCAATAAAAAAAATATTATCCATGTAGTTTTTAATCCACTTCTTTTCAATGGACCTATAATTTGAAATCATGCAATTACACTGTTCAAAAAAATGTTTTAAGAAAGGGCCTATTTAATATAAAAAATAAAATTATGGACTTAACAAGCTACAATTGCACTGAATTACTAAGTAGTGTATAGTATGTAAACTTATCAAACAGTATACGCCAAAACCTACCAAATAAAAAAAAATCAATACAAGAGTGTTACAATGATCAAACAAACAGATCCATCACAGAACAGAACAGTACACAATTAAACAGTGTCTGCCGGGCGACCGCGGCCGCGGTACACTAGTTCCCATTATCGTATTTCAACCGTTCATTTGTCCCCTGAATCACTCACCTGTTCGTGTTCCGCCTGATGTATGACCCCCTTTATTGCCCGCCGTTTAGTGACTCCGTACTGACCGCTCATGGCATGTTCATTACTAAATAAATTTTATATGAAAACGAGCTAGATGTAATTTTATTTATTAGTATTACAAAATATCTCCTTTTAAGCGAATCATATGAAATTAAAGTAATCTACTGTGTCCTCTGATAAAGTGAAAGCTTGAAAAAATCATTTTTAACGATAAGGCTGTCTATTAAAATAAAATATTATACATACAAATAACAATATTATACATACATTTAACAATATTAACTAAATGTTAAATTTAAAAATCTAAATTTACTTTTATATCTTATTTTTGTTTTAGACTGAAATAATAGATACATTTATCTAGATAATTTTTTTTTCTTTGCTACCACTTGTTTTGTAGACTGATAATTCATAGTTAATTTTAAACATTTAAGATAAATGTATAATTATCAGAATTGTTTTGTAGTTCTTGTTCATATAATAATAACAATCGTAACTCTTTCCACCTCGAGCACCTGCGTCGTACTTTCGCATGCAAATTAACTTAACAAGTCTATTTCATCTGCCTTTCAGAATTACACGCAATGTCTGCTACTGATACATCTCCTACTGATATGTAGCAGTCGACACTACAATTATAACTGAGATTTAATAGTCCCCTCTAATATAAATTATCAGAAGTTAATTATATTTCTTTACCTCCTATATTTTAAAACAATTACCCGACATCAAATTTATTTTTTTTTTAATAGGTAGAGAATGGCGCAATAAACAATACGGGCAAGGATTTGAACCAGCGACCTCTGGGAAACCGTTCTACCTCGCTTAATTCAGGATGTAGACAGTTAAACGATACGATGGCTCAATTTATAAAGCGACGTTAAGGTTTCCCAGAGGTTGTAAGGTCGAATTCCTGTCCATATCCGTTAATTTTCAATTCTATATTTATTTAAAATTTGAATAAGCTTAACATCGCTGTACATGTTTAAAGATATTTTAAATCATTAAAAAGGGATATCCTAAAAGGGTGTTAGTCCAAATATTTGGTAAATTACAAATTCCTTATCAAATATATTAATATACTATAGAATAACAACATTGCAGTCGTTTTATTGAATTCGCATTGGCTGTATCTTAAGCTTCATTTAATTATATTAAAGTAGCCATCAAAGCTATCAATGGAATACAAACTCCAGGAAATCGTTCAGTGAAAGCGTGCTAATAGTCCAAGATCTGGCAAACTGCGTGAAAAGCACTAAAACTTCTCAAGGTGGACGAAGTTTTGTTACATCTTACAAATAGTGTGAGATGACTCCATTTACATCGATATTATATACGATAACTTAATAATCTGTTCCTTAAGAAAAATATATATGTATTGTTTTTATGCTTATTAAGTTTTAAAATACTCCAAAAAATTGGAAAAAAATAAAAAAAAAATTGGACTTACTTCTAAAGAATATAGAAACTCAACACTGGGATGTAAATATAAATGATTTAAATGGTTTAAAACATAATATGTATTTGTTTTACTATCGTTGGTCGATGGTCCATCCCTAGTTCCACGAGGAAGCAAGCGAAAGTGAATTCCTTTCACCTGATAGAACGGTTATTAGCCAATTCGATAGTCGTTCCCATCCTAATAGAGGTATAATAAAAGGGTCCTCTCTATTTTTTCGTCTATTCTTAGAAAAGGTAAAAAATATTTTGTTTCGATTTGTTAGAACCATGTTTATTTTATTTTATAAATGAATTTAGTGTTAGAATTACTTCCATTTATGAAATGTGAGATACATTACAATATTATTATTATTTTGCAACTAATATAAACATTCCAGACTATTGTATTATTTTGTTGTTTATATATTATCTTAGCGGTCTATCTACAACATAGCGGTCAGATATTACGCAAAAAATAAAGTTTCCGGATGAATGTCTAGATGCTAACAAAAAACGTATTATTAATCTTGCATCTATCTAAGAGTAAAATATATATTTTTATTAACACACATTTGTTAAATATGCTATAAATATCAAACGTAGATAATCTATGCTTTACACACGACCATGTAAATTACGATTTGATGCGCAAAAGGAGGCTTTAGTAAAAAAACGCGCAAAACCGAATACGTTTTCCTCGTACCATGTGCGCGTGATAGTGCGTTAATATTACAGGTGCGCTTGATCTATGGCACGGACGTGTGGGTGTATGACCTGAACTTAGAGCGGGAACATTTCATTTTGTCGTCACTATATACTCCTTAACTCACCAATTTATTTACGAGGAGTAAGTAGTAGTCAGTTTAATCAATTTGAAGAAGGTAATTCGATAACATTTGAATGGTCAATGCGAAAGCCAAATTACTTCCTCTCTCTGTTTTTCTTTCTTGTTTTCTCTATTTTTTGTCATAATCTCCTTCACCTCTGCTTGTTGTTCAAGAAGCGATAATGTATTTCTCATTTCGAGCTATTTGCAGATTAGCTAAATACTAAAAAAGATACAATTAAGAGACTACTCGCTAGAATCGTTTACCTAACATCAAGACAACACAGTTTTTTACGATAAAGGATACCATAGGTTTTTTACAGGTTAGTTTAACAAAGTTACTGTAACTTGAAATTAAAACATCGAAGCATGGTTTATGGTAAGTGAGTATCTATATTAAGATACCTGGACTTACTTGGTATATATTACTAAGTGAAAAAATATATATAGAAAAAAATACCTTTAATTCATAAATTTATTAATACTTTTAATATTTATAAATTTATTAACATTAGTTTTCATTGATGTAAATACATTAAAAAATATTGTTAACATGTTTTAAGCCAAAGCAACCCATACAATGTACATAGTGTACAAGGTTATTTAAATACAAATGAAAATATATGTTAAATAAACGTAAATAACGTTGTCGCCTGTGCTGTGAACCACACTCCATGTGTAGTAGACGTGTTACGAAAGAACAGGCGAAATATTTGTTAAAACAACTCGTCTCGAACGTATCGCCTCGCAGCCGCTACTCTCATGATTTATGAATTTCAATAACTTTATTTCGATACTGCATTTTCTTACCTCTGTAAAAGAAATTAATTTGGAATATCATCGAAAAAGCTGATATTCTCTGATATTATTTTAGTGGTTCTTTAATGTATTATTGTTAATCCTAAAAACAGAGAATTAGAATACCTACGTCATTTATTGTATTTTTAAAATATTAATTACGAGTGGTCGCTTAGAAGTAAGTATTCATCCCTCAAGGTAATTCGCATTTTTTTTTCATCTTTAGAACGCGTTCTTACGACACTTAGCAAACTTTTTTGTTGAAAACGACTCGAAGTTTCAATTTTCCTGTCATTAAACGATTCTTAACGGTTCGGTAAAAAAGTAAAAAAAAACCGAGAACAATCAAAAATGCGTTGGATAGACAGAGGGGAGGACTCAGTGAAAATGTTTTACGTCGTTCGGAATTATGAACAGGTGTTACATACTATTATTCCTAAGTATGTGTGCAAAAAAGCATTGAATGAAGGTATTCAAATACACAATTATACATTTGAATATAACTCGTTATTATATTATTCTAATATCTTATATTTTTATTAAGGAATTTTATATAATGTGATTTTTCTTTGAAACAACAAAAGGCCCATTCACGCAAAACGATGATTCAATAATAAAATGATTTACTGAGTACGCCGACCTTCATCGAAGATTATCATCAAATGACTTTCGGATTTGTTGTACAGTATCTGTTTATTCTTTTCAATTATTTAAGGACAAAATGTTCTCCGACTTATAGCTAACAAATAAATGAATCCATTACCGAAATTGCATTACCGATACAAGGTGTACAACAGTGCATTAGCACCTCCCGACAAAGCGTCTTTGAAGTCACCGATGTAATCTCACTCTTACGCGATGCTGACAAAATGTGCTGAACTTGAAGTATGCTTTATTACGTTTTAATTAAGACAACATTTAATTATATTTTTCCATTCGTTTTGGTTTGTAGTAAATTGTTATCATGATTAAAGATTATTATATTTATTGAGATCTTAAAACTAATAATAACAGTAATATACTGAATGAATATATAATGATAAAAAAATTAATAAAAATCATTAATAAATACAAGCTACGCCTGTTATTTTTATGACGCATTTTGCAAATCTGTTCCACATGCTTTAATTAACATATCACGTTCAAAATATTCGATAAATTAGGCGTTCGACATAAAAACGTTGATTTTAAACCTGTTTTAAGAATTTTAATAGAATAAGGTCATATAATCAAAAATTTCCATATTAAAAATACCTACATCGAATGAGGAAGGTGCCTTAAATAATAACCAAAGTAGAGCATATTGTCGCGTATGCGTGCGTCGTAGGGGTATATTAGAGGTATATTTGCCACAACAGAACTCCTTTTTCTGTCCTTTGTGCTCCTCTTCTTTGATTAACTTTGATCTAGGTGAGTACGACTAATGGATTGTAAGAACGGATCTCAAAGCCTTTACCTGAATGCTGTTTGTCTTATCATCGTCACTATCACGCTATTGTAGTCGAAATAAAATAATGTTAAGTGAACCGTTAGTGAACAAACATTTTTAAAAAATTGGTTGTATTTTCAAATAAGATGGTTATAATTGACGATTCCAACGTTCTTCAAAGGCGGTCTCACCTTCACTTTTCTCGTAAAAAAAAATTACTATTAGTAGTCTAGCCATATTCTAGATTATTTTTATAGTTCTAGCTTGCTAGAACTATAAAAATAATTTTTATTTATTTATTTATTTATTAATTCAACCATAAAACTTAAATCTAACATTACAGTATTACGAAATCGTTAAATAAGTTAACATGAAACACTTAAATTATATTAAGATTCAATAAATAACAATTTTACATTTAATCAATAATGTCAACAAAAATAATAATAATAATAATAAAATCCATACAATAAAATTTAATGATTCATTACAATTAAAAATAAATAATTTCATCATTTACAAACAACATAATTATTTTACATTTTAAAACCAATTTCATAAAGTCATGCTTAATAATGTCAAATATAATTTAAATATTACAATTAAATATTATCTAGGCACACTACGAACACAGTTTGTAACATATTCTAGTGAACTCGTCCAGTGTGCAACTGAATAGATCTATATAACACCCCGCCTCGTTCAGCACCCGCAGTGCCCGCGTCAGCGGAGCGTCGCGCAGCAGCGTAGTGCGCGCAGCCGGCAGCGCCAGCAGCGGCGGCAGCCGGCGACGCTCTACACTGTTAGGAGGGGCAGAGATATCAAGTTCTGCCAGAATTGCCGGATTATTCAGTTCACCGCGTAATACCCTTTACCCTACCACAAATTTAGCGAGAGCGACATCCCGCTGTGCTTCCAGCTTACTGTATCCCACCATGCCGATAACGAACAAGGATACGGCAAGAGATAGCCCGAATACAGGCCATACATCTTATGATAGAAGAACCTAGTAAACTTATTTTGGATGTGTTCAATCATAAGTTTATACTTAGTCTCACACGGAGACCATAAGACCGAGTTATACTCCAAATGACTCCTCACCAAGGCCTCATATAATGTACGTAAAGCAGAGAAGTTGGTAAAGCTTCCGGCTTGCCTCAGTACAAAGCCCAGGTTCCGGTACGCTTTTTGGGACACCCCGGTTATATGGCCCCCCAAAGTTAAGATCAGAGGTAAATCGAACACCCAGATCCCTCATCTCTGTGACGTGCTTCAAAGGCTGATCTCCCAAGCGATAGGCAAAGTGCTGAGGATTGCGCGCGCGACTGAAAGAAAGCAAGGAACACTTTTCAACGTTGAAGTGTAATCTATTCCTGCGACTCCACTCAACGACGCTGTCAATGTCCTCTTGCAGTCTACAGTGGTCCGCCATGTCACCCACCTCTCGTACTAGTTTCAGGTCGTCAGCATATAGGAGACATGTAGACTCTTGAACTACCTCCAATTTTCGAGAAGTCTTAACCAAGTATGCCGATATTGTTTGGGGTTGTATTTCAGTACGGTTGCTACGTACAGTGAACTATAGACAATAAATATACAATTAAATAATATATAGCTACATTTCTTATGTAAAATTTGTAAATATGGGAGTTAATAATAATATAACAGGACAAATTACACAAATCGTCTAACCCCTAAGTAAGCCAATAAATTGCTTGTGTTAAGGGTGTTAGACAAGGATACAAATACATAGAAATAAATATTATAAATACTGAGAATATATTAAATAAACCATCAAACCCAGAAATACAGACATCATCTCATACATGCCTGTCCCTGTCAGGAATCGTACCCGAGCCACTTTGAGTCGCAATACGCTAGGCGTCTGCGCTAACCACTAGACCAACGGGGCGGTTATATATTGAAGTTGAATATTCTAGTATATACTTATGTGTTTATAGTGGACGGTGACATCTATTAGGCTTTTTTATACATATAGAATGCTTAATTCACCGAGACGGTTTGCGTAGCTCAATTGGTAGAGCGACGGAACGGTTTCCCAGAGACCGCAGGTTTGAATCCCTGCCCGTATTGGTTTGTCATTCTATATTTATTAAATTTTAAATTAATATTACCTAATATTTTTATATTACTATATTATTGGCACTCGTTGGGAACTTCGGTCGCGGAATAAAATGGACCCCTCATCTTCCCGGTGTGCCGTAAATAGCCCACTAAAAGACAAAATACAATTGAACCAGCCTTCATCACTTAATTTGTCCAAAAGGTGTTAGAAATCTCACCATCACCATCCGCGCAAGGAACGTTGAAGAGGGATCTTTCGTCGGTTAATAGTTAAAAGGTAGGTATTTGTAAACGAACGACACCGGGAGATACTTTTCAAGTCTAATCTATTTGCACCTTCGCAAGTCAGGATTTCATAGGCATTAAAAATACTCTTTTTTATTAAGACAAAATACAGAGCAATTAAACTTATTATGAATAATAAATAAAACTGTTAAAGCATCACACGCTAACGTTTAAAGTTTTATATTATAACTAGAAATATCACCTTTCCACTTCTTACGTCATAGCTAAGTATGCCAACGTCTTATGAACGTTAAGCAGATATCTTCTAAATTAAAATATAATTGGTCCACCTCTGCACATTTGTATATAAAACATACAATATAATGTATTGTATATAAATATTTCTCTAACTCGATAGTCTCTAAAATATTCAAAAATAATAATAATAATAATAATAATAGAAAGATCGTGTTTATATTATAGATCGTGACATAATTAAAAAAAACAGATATAATAGGTATGTTTTGGAAATATTATATACAGGGAGGTAGCGAGGTAGAATATAGAGAATCAATTGAATTGAACGCTCCGTGTGAACTCCGTCTTACATAAGTTAACGGTTACACTGTCTTACACAACAAGGTTAAGGACAAGAGGTCAGCTCAGTAAAGGTCAAATATCGATTACATCTCTCTTACCTTACTATAGAGTATAGACACTCATGTTGCTAGAAGTAGTAATGACACCGATGTTTTAAGATGTACCTATTAACAGTTCCTATAGAAGACTGTTGATGATAATCCCGTTTCACCTCCAACTGAAGCTTGTTAAATTCAGATCTTACGAGTGGAAGGAACGAGTTGTTGCTGTTAGTACCACTGACCTGTACTAGTACAGACTAGTACTGTGCTAGTTGCTTTCATCCTTCTTTGTAAGCTAAGGTGGCAGAATTATTTTCAGGTGTCCATATTTGTAGATACATCCCAAAACATGCTCATGGTCTTCTCCTAAAAATAGATTTGTATACATGGTGTAAAAGAGTAATTACTCCAAGTACTTATGTTTTAGTTACTTGAATAATGGGAGAATTTTATAATTAACGTAATAAAATAAATTAAAAGATATAAAAAAACTCTAACGTAATAAAATAAATTAAAATATATTAAAAAAAATAACCATATTAAGTAAGAACTTGTGATTCAAATGCTTAGCGGAACAAGTTAATTGACAAAATTTAGAATCTTATGGAGGACATAAAAAAATAATGAGTTTGTGTTGGAATAAACCGAAAATGTTGAACCTGACGTACGAATGAGAAAAGAAGCAGTTCATTTATATATATATATATATATATAACTAGGTAAATATTTATATATATATATATATATAAATATTTACCTAGTAGTGATATCTCTTCTTATGCCAATGTTCATATTTTAAGACCTGGCACTTTTTTTGGTTAACGTAATAGATAGTTCTCTCCATAACTTTGAGTATTAAACTAAACACAATGTTTAAGGAATGGTGGAAATTATCTATAAACATGTATAGGTATAGGTGTATAGGTATGTTAAGCTTATTTAAATTTATATAAATATAAAATGAAGAATAAACCGATACGGGACGGTTTCCCAGTAGTAGTAGTAGGTTTATTTTTCATTCTATATTTATATAAATGTTTAAGGAAATAAAAATCAGTAGTAAACTATTATAACGTAGATGTTTATTAACAAAAATACGGAATGGTATCACAGATCGCTTAAAAGATCTTCAAAATAAAAAGAAATGGGGTTTAAGGATTGAGTATTTTTAGACTAGAGAGTGAGTTAGGTGGAGGTAATTCAAGGGGCTTGGGGTAAATGAGCTCCGGAGGGCTGGAAACCGTTTTTGTCAGCAACGTAGGTAACTGTGTATAATAGACCGTCAAGACCCACGTAAGAGAATTGACCTCGGACGACGATGCCCTCGTCCTCGGTGCCGACATCAGCGAGCTGACCGCTTTCCTGGATGTTGATACCGTTGGAGGTCTCCGATCTGAAAACATTTGTAATAATTGAATTGAACCTTTCAAATTATAATTGTATAAGCTTCGTGTATGGATTAAGTTATGTTTTCACAAATACTGGGTTAGAACTTTTTGTTAGGTATATATTTGTATTCAAATTCCAATTCTACTACCAAACATAACGTACATATTTGGTAATCGTTCTCATTTTACCAAGTAATATATTAAGATACTAATAAAGAATTCTTACAGGTAGTTGTATCCGCCGACTCCAATGTTGTCTGATTCCTGGCGGAGAACGACTGCAGCAGCATCAGGATTGGCGGGAGCAGCGACGGCCGCAGCCACGAACAGAGCGAGAACGATGAACTGTTGGAAAAATACTTTGTTACTATATGCTTTTCAAATTAGAATGGTCTAATTAAAAAACCTATGGAAAATATTTTTCCGCAGTTGTGGCTAACCGTACCGATTTCATGTTGAAAGGTAGTTGTGTGTTATCGCAAGACAGTTGAGCGAATGATGCTCTTCAGTTGAAGATGTTGCTATTTATAGTGAGCCGAGTCGCCTAGCAAGGACGTGTTATGACATTTGAACTTAGGGCATCTCCGGTCAGCGATCTGTTTAGGATTATAAATTCTATAATACGCCCGGTATCTATTATATCTGTATGGCTTATTTTTATAAGAAGTTTAATTAAGCTTTAAATCATGCCAAATGGGCGTAGAAGGAATAAATATATTTTTTCACGACTATTTTTCTCTATTATAAAAACCAATTATACTTTGGAGACTTGATAAGTGTTATATCATTTTCTATTTGATATTTTTATCTATTGACATTACTACTACAGTCGTTATGTTTCAATAGCATTATATTTTAGGAAGCTTTTATAAGAATTAATACCATTTTATCTATTTAACCATTTTATCTAACAACAGCATAAATAGCGATTCTTAAAGTTGAAAGAAACCAAACTCTATTTTTAAAATAAGTATTGGTATTAATTTAAAATAATAATATTATAAAATATGAAAAGATTTCACAAGATAGATAGATAGGTATATAAATAATAATTAAAGGCCGGATTTTACTTCACTACAAGTAGTATTCTTCATGACTGTATCTGTCCTTAAGAGTTCTATTACCTTCATGCTCTGCCACTTTACCTGTTCGAGTATCTATTGCATGAATGTATGTTATATGTAATTATTAAAAGTTAACTCATTTATAAATAAACTTAAAGTGCTCTACAGCATTTATTAAAATAAGTCGTGGATGAAGGGCTAGCCGTACCCACGACTCCGCCAATAAGGCGAGGAAGGAGCGCCGCGGGGTTTTTAGTGGGTACACCGTTTTCGGGAGTCCCACACACGCCCCTCGCTTCCCCCGCGAGGGGTACGGTGCGTAAGGCATTTTCCCCGCGGAAACAAAAAAAAAAAAAAAAAAAAAAAAAAAGCATTTATTAAAATAAGTAAATCATACGATACAAAATAATTGCTCAGTTCTCTTATCATGTTTTAAATATAACAGTTTTCATATTCTCACATTAAATCGCCACAAAACTGGAATTCTAAATACTTCTATAGAAATTATCTTTATATACAAAAATAAAAATAATACCAATGTTAATGTTATCTTAAAATATAATAAAAAATAAATAATGAAGAAAAAATAAAAACCAATCTCATATTAAAAATTTAAAAATCAGAATATCTTTATTCAAGTAGGCATTTACACGCACTTTTGAATCATCAATTACATTAAATCGGTCAGTATAGTCAGTCTGTGAGTAAGCTACCACCAGCTCGGATTTTGAAAGCTATATCGAATTCTAAATGTACCTAACATATAAACAACAGATATGTTTGTGTTTTAGTTTGTAGACATTGCGTTAACAATTAAAACAATCTAAAGACAACTTTCCACAAAATATTATTTTGCGATCTGATACGATATGGAAGTAGCCTTTTATTAATAACAAAATATGCCCAGGCTTAAACAAGTCTGGCCCAAGTACATATCATAGAATAACTAAACAGTTATTCTATAACTTAACTTAACACGTAGACATGAAGGGCCACGGCTGTACTTTTACGTTTTATCAAAACAAATTCAGTTGAACGGAATGTCCTTAATAGCGGGACATGGCACCATTTAATTCATAAACTTATGAGAGTCAATGTGAGGGTGTGAGGTAAGTTAATAATGCATCTGATCTAAGTAACCTTTATAACTCGTATAGTTACGGCTGTGACTAAGTTAGCACACGAAATACAGCTATTAAGTATTGTTTTAGAATTAACTATTGTAGTCAACATATTGTCTATCAGGAATAAAGATAAAGAGATAGAGAATTATCAATTCAGTTAATGAAATCATAAGCCTTTTATTCAATAAAAGCTAATAAAATATAGTTTGTAGATAATTTAAAAGCATTATTATATCTTGTCTATTTTGTTCTTTCTATATATGGAAATATATACATTTAAGTAATTTGATAATATATTTTAAAAATATTCAAATAAATTAAAATTCTACAAAGATATTCTGTTATAAATATATATATCATGACTGTCATCATCTGCAAGATACATTATTATTTTTCTTATGATTTGATCTTTGTAAATGTCGTATCAATCAAAAATTCAAAACACTCCATATAACTATAAACGAAATGCCAACTTATGTAAAGGTGGAGTTATGTCGACAAAATTTAGTAAATTCAAGGTAAGTACGTCCTTTTGGGTAAAAATACATAATTCCAACCTACGCATATGTCAGCGTAATTTATATTATATTGCAAAAGATTAAAGATTTATATATCTATAATGTGTTCAAGAGTTTTCATAAGGAAGTTTATTATAAATCTTTTTTAAACACTTTTAAATATTGCCTATAAAATTAATATCAACCACAATTGACTTTATTTCTACAGGATCGGTTCCGGGACGGATGATAATTTGACAACACCGTCAAAATTATCCGGACAAACAGTCCGGATAGTAACCAATCAGAAATCTGAGCGCGCTATTTGATACCAAATTGGTTTTTTTAATAAACTTTCTTCTACAAGCCTTCCCTTTAAAGGTCTGAAACCCATCACGGGTAACATAGTTGGCCACTCCAGGAAGAATCCGGGTCGCCCCCCCTCATCTACAAGCCTGGCATAACACCAATAAATTAAACTTTCTTCCTTTAATATTAATTAATATTTATACTCGTAATTTAAAATATTACTTGTATTAATACTAATATAATAATAATTTTATTATTCCTATAAATTATAACAACAAGTTTTATAAGGTATTTTGGTAAACAAATTGAAGAATTTAAAATTCATTAGGTCAATATAAAATTTCCTAAATTATTAAATTTATTACAGATTCGAAGAATCTTCGTAAAATTTTGTTTCATATTAATAACAAACCGTCTCATCTGGCCTTTTAAACAGATGACCCGGACGAAATTTAGGATCGTGTAATATTTGTGTTAGGTACCTATACCTTGTTATCAGGAATATTATTGGATATATTAGAAAGGGTTTTGTCTTAGAGTAAAACATAGAACATTAAGTCGACAACCCTTGAGGCAGGTTATTGGTTAATTTAATCGAATTGCCATAATTAACAAGAAAGCCTCATTTAGCAGTGGGGTCAACAACATCTGCCACCACATATTGCATCATTCAATGAAGAAATTATATCACCAATATGTGCTGATACGTAATGATCAATATTTACTTACACTTAGGTACCAGTTACCTGGCATGACAACGACCTGTTAGTAATTTAAAATTGATTAGATTTATTATATTTATTATATTTTGACATATCTTAGCCAATAACGATTTGTCGAAAAACAATTACAAAATATGCTATTTACATAACATCACTGTAGTCTTCCAATTACAAACCTAATTCATCATAGCTTCATCATCGTTGATGTCGAGTGTATGTGACATTCACATACACTCAATACACTCAATACACTCAATACAGGCATACATCACCCAATAAGACCTACAAAATAAGTGTCTTAATCTTATTTCGTCATCGCATCTTAGCTTCTTACGTAATATCGTCATGTATGAACCTCATCTGTTTTTAATTTTTGCCCTTGATCAACTGTTATTTCAAAGAGCAAATTGATGCATTGCTATTCAGGAATAACGGATAGCTGTGCGTATTTGAAAGGATGTCATGTAGATGTCCTGTAGTAAAGTCTTACCACCCGATTTTATATTAACCAATCTTAGCTTGTTACAAGTATTTGTTAAACTTCTGTTATTAGAACATAGAATATGTTTCATCGACAAGTATTTGCTAATAGCAGGTGATATTTCCCAACATGTTAGACCCACGCATGTATTGTAATCTAAAACAGCGCGATGTCTTCATTAATCATTGGTTTCACTCTACAGATATTTATCTGTTGAATAATATTTTAAGAAAACACAAAGATCAAATTATACTGTAAATGTATTAGACTATATAACGCTACAATAATAAATTTTAAATGCTGTTAATAACGAACATCTTTAAATACAAAATATTAATTAAAAATCTAGGGCGTACGTAACATTTTAATAATATATTCTACCAAGATATTTCAAGGAAAATATATTGATTAATTTATCATCATTTCATAGTATAAAGCAAAGTCGCTTCCCGCGTCTGTCCCTATGTCTGTATGTATGTATGCTTAGATCTTTAAAACTACCCAACGGATTTTGATGCAGTTTTTTTTATAGACAGAGTAATTCAAGAGGAAGGTTTATATGTATAATAACATGCTAAATATATTTGAGAACTACTGATAATTTCAAGATTTCTAATGCGAAGTCATAAACAAACACATTGTTTTGCTTTTATCTCGTAGAGTTCAGCCAGCAGTCAGACAATAAGTACCTTAAATACATTTTACATTTATTATGGAACAATATAGCCCTTTACAGCATGTAATTTAAATGATTTTTTTCGAAGATATTACAGATTTCAAATTAAATAGGGACATCTATGGAACCGTGGAAACTGTCTTAAAAATGTTTTTTTTGAATGTTCTGTATTGAAAATTTTGTTAATGAAAATAGCTAAATCTCTAATAGATATTATTTAGCATTTAAAATAGATATTATTTTTTTTAATAAAACCAGACCTGTAAGTTGATGGTCGTGGATGGACCTCGATTGTGTAGCTCAGGATTCTTCAAGTTTACATGGTCATATTTTGGTTATGGTTAATTAAAATCTATATGTGGGATATATGGTTAGAAATTAGAATATTTAAAAGTATTTAAATGGACGTTGAAGTAAAAACAAGGGAGGTATAAAAAAATTACAGTACCTAATATTGTATTCTTAATAAAAAAATATAGATTTTTGACAGCGAGCGATGTCTGCCGGTGTCGTAATTTTGATTGTATCGTTTATAACAAGTTATATAGAAGCCAATCCAAAAAAAAAAGGAAAGGGGAATTATTTTACTACGACTTAAAGCGTGCGGGCAAAAGCTATTTTAGAATAAAACCTTCCTACTAAGTCTTCCGTAACTTAACCGGTAATATAAAAAGGTTTCCCAAACAAAATCATTGACCTTCAAATATCTGGCAGCTACGAAACATCTCGTACCTAATGTTAATTATACTTATTTATGCACATTTATTATTTTAATTCTCGTTAAATATTAGGTCAACGTATTGAATTTCCAATGAGCGCTAATCTTTTATAAATTAAACTTATTTAAATAATCTTTTATAAATCAATTTAACTTTTTTGGGATGTTAATAATATTTTGTTTACTTAATAAAATAACTTCAAAATGTATGTCGTATATTTCAAAACTTATAAATTAATCAAAACCTATAGATTTTCGATTAAACTATGAGTGTAAAATTGGGGTAGAAGCGTTCAACAACAAAGTTAAGTATAACTAAAATCTTCGAGACTCGATTCCCGCAACGGATGAATTACCTACCGACAAGTGCTTGCATCCTTCGGTAACAAGACAGACTTACACTTTGACAGCATTTATATCGCATAATGTAAAAATAAATATCGCACTTATCTGCATTAGTCCTAACTTTAAGAAAGTAAATAAACACATACAATAAAACAAAAAAATATGAATTATATAAATATAATTAATTTTCATAATTTTATTAGTCTATCTTGCCTTCTGTAACTGCTTGTGCCAGTGAGACTGTCTGTCCATCACTGATACAATATTATACAATAATATATTATACTAGCGTACACAAACATAGAGACATACAGACAAAACAGACAAACTGAAAAACCATTGTTTTGGGTTCTCTTGCTCTTAGAAAGGTCCCCTATGATGTTTTTTTTATATTTTCCATGTAGTATAGATTAAGTTTGACAGCTAAGCCACAATATACTAAAAGGTCATTCCGATTTCGATGACATACTGCGTTTAAATAATATACCTAATATAGACAGATTATCTACATTAATATTATAAATGCGTAAGTTTGGAAGTTCGGATGGATGCATGTTTGTTATTCTATCACGCCAAAAGTACTGAACGGATTTTGATGAAACTTGAAAACGTTGTAGCTTATGCAGGTATCAGAATCACACACGATATAGGAATAGTAACATGCTACGAGAGCTCTTGTTTTTAATAGATAGGTTCACTAAATTTTACATAAGTATTTGTTAAAATCCTTCTTATTACCCCACTGCTTAAGAAGCTTATCTTACTAGTAGTCGACGTGGACGGAGTCGCGGGCAACTTCTTTTATCTAACTTCTAACCTGACACCTGTTACTGACCTTTTATATATTAAAATGTAAATTGGTTATTGTTTTTATCATTTATAATACATTAAACTAATTTATTTCATAGACTTTAATCGAGTTTTCAAACATTAGTATTGAATTTTATGCATTTAAAAATGGGTTTATTTTATAAACTTTTTATAACAACCATCCTAACATTGAATAATAATTTTGTTGAAATGGTATTTGAGAGGCCCATAATTGGTTGCAGATCGCGGTTTCCTCATCAATGTTGACGGCATTATGTTCAAAAAAAATACCAAGCGTTAATATATTAATCGTTTTAGTTCAAGGATTTCTAGAGAAATAAGATTACTATTGAATTTTAGTACATAAGTTAAATATACATAATATGATGAAGATAATTGATTCTCTGTATATTTATTTTTCCCTTAATTTTTCTATTCTCTAAATTGAGAAAAATGCCTTATGTTATAACCTATCAGTATTATTGTAAGCCACTACGTTTATGATACATAATCAACAAAACACTAAGATAATTTGTAAAATAAAATAACTAGAAGAGGTTTTAAGAAAACAATTCTATAAGGAACTATCTTGTCCGGAAAATAGTGTAGTTTTAAATTATACGTCAAATAAAACACTTTTGTTTAATTATATTTTGTATATTATTATTATTATTACATTAAAAAAGTCATAAATTTATATTGTAGATTAAACTATATAACATTAAAGAGACTACCACGACGAATCCATAAAACTATATCTACACACGTGAAAGCCTGACATTTGTGCGCAGGCGCAAGCGTAAATGCCACGAGTTTCGTCAGTAATGTCGTAAAATGTTTCTATGAAATACTGACATGAAAAGTATAGATTATTATTCTAAATTACTTATTTTTAATTGTCGCTAAAAGACAGACGAACTTTTAAACTAAACTTTTAAAATAAATAGTCATATTTATCTAATAGTTTTTGTTTAAATTCATAATAATTCATTTTATTTCGAAAATAGATAAAATAATCTGAACTATTCTAAATAAATTGAATTATTTATTGTATTAAGCTCAATTATAATGTCACAAACTATTTTGTCTGTTAAATTATTAAAATATGCGTGAACATTTGATTCGATTATTTTTTTAAGCATCAATAAATGTAAAAATATGAATAATTCAGTTCTTATTAAATAAATTATGGTATAAATGTTGATAGACCTTGTGTTGCACCGTGGTATCACGTGATAGGCGAGGTCCCCTTTTGAATAAAATTACCGTAAAAATTATGTTTCAAGTTCATAAGAAACTAAGTTTCGTTATATTTTTTTTCTTGATTGTCATTTATGTATAGCAATATATGTAATTTTAATTAAGATGTACATCTTAAAGGACAGAGATAAATAATGTTAAAGAACCTACATACATTAATAATTTAATGTATAATAATATTTATAGGATACCCCAAGGATATCTGTAACTGACATTTTACCGTTATCATTTTATTTGACTGTTCTGACGTAATTTGCAGTCAAGTTTATAGAGGTGTCTGTGATGTTCTATAACTAGCTGAGACCGCGGCTATGCTTGCCATTTGAAAAAAATATATATTTTAGTACTTCTTGGACTCTTGAACCACAAACCTACCAAAGTAAATACGACAAGCAATTCTTTATTTTATAGATTCTATAACTCATATCATAGTGTTCTGGTTGGTGCGGAAATAAACAACAATAAAACCGACATTTCTAAGTATTCATTACCTTTGACTTCTTACCTTTCATTTTCTTGGCCGACCTTCACATGTTATAGAATGTGAGCAGACATAATTAATAAGCACTTAGTACCTACTAATAATAGATATTGAAAAGTAGTCTTAAATCTATCTAGAGGACAGTTCTGATTCTGTTCAGTTCAATTTGTTTCACAATTGTTTCATAATTCCAAACGCATATTAAAACTCCACTTGGACGTCTCGGTCGGTTATTATCTATTATATATATAATTCGAGTGTCACGATGTTTGTCCGCGATGGACTCCTAAACTACTTAACCGATTTAAATTAAATTTGCCCACCGTGTACAGTTTGGTCCAACTTGAGTGATAGGATAACTAACATTTCAATTTTAAGTCGGGATATTATTTTATTGCAAATAATTTTTTTCAATAATCTGTTAGATCCAAACAAGTCTAACAGATGGCGCTGTATCTGTTGACTGGATTGGGTTAATGTTCAACAGATGGCGTAATGTTAAAAGTACAAACAATTCATATACAATTTAACATCATAACCGCTACGCGATGCTGTAACTAAATTGTAAGTTAATTTGTAGTCTTAGTATAGCCGGCCATGCGTTAACCAAAAATATTGTGTACCGATTAGAGCATAATTAAATTAAAAGTAAAATTTTAATTCAATTAATAATTAAAATCATAAATATTATTGTTATAAAATTATAAATATCTGCCCTACGTATAATAAATTCGTGATTTACTCATTTGTTGTACTATCTTGAATAAACAAAATAAAAAAATTTAAAATTATTTATTTTGCCTATATGTACGATAATTTTGATCAATTGTGTTCAGAGACCTTCCCCTTCAAATCCCAATCGAGTGGATTTTTACACTAGCTTTAACGTTTTAGTCTTCTTTAGTTAATAATAATTTCAACCGCCCCGTTGGTCGAGTGGTGGAGCGCAGACGCCTAACGTATAGCGGGCTTGGGTTCGATTCCCGACGGGGACAGGCATGTATGTGATTAAAACCGGTACTTTCCCAGATTTAATGAAAAATAGTAAAGTAGTTCCTTTGTTCAAAAGTGGCGATAGACTAGAACCCGGAAATTATAGACCTATCTCTATTTTACCTACTTTAAGTAAAATCTTCGAAAAAATTATACTAAACCAAATGTCAGAATTTGTTTATAGCAATGAAATCATGCATAGTGAACAATATGGTTTCACCAAAGGCAAATCAACAACTGATGCGGGTGCCGCGCTTCTTAAGCACATTTATGACGCATGGGAAAAGTCACAGAATGCAATCGGAGTGTTTTGTGATTTATCTAAAGCCTTTGATTGCGTGGACCATCAAACATTACTTTGCAAACTTAATCACTATGGTATGCGTAGTGCTGCGCTTGATCTTATTGCCTCTTACTTGAATCAAAGAGTTCAGACGGTTGATGTAAATAATTGTAAATTGGTTGGATCTCACCTAAAAATGGGTGTTCCACAAGGATCTATTCTAGGCCCTTTCTTATTTTTACTCTATATTAATGATTTACCCTTTTACGTGAAAGGACTGTGTGACATTGTACTTTTTGCTGATGATACCTCACTTATTTTTAAAGTTGATCGTAATAAAGCTAATTTTGACAAAGTTTACTGTGCTCTGTCACGTGTTCTTCATTGGTTTGAAATTAATAATTTGGTATTAAATACTAAGAAAACTAAATGCATGGAATTTACACTTCCGAATGTAAAAAGTCAAGATTGTAGTTTATTCCTTAACAATGAAGTGTTAGAACTGACTGACTCGACAACTTTCTTAGGTATATCTTTAGATAAAAAGCTCCAGTGGAACCCCCATCTCTCGACACTCGCAAGCAAACTTAGCTCAGCCGTCTTTGCAATTAAAAAAGTAAGACAATTAACAGACGTTAATACGGCTCGACTCGTTTATTTTAGTTATTTTCACAGTATATTGGTTACGGTATCTTACTATGGGGCAGCGCTGCTGAAATTAATTCTATATTTATTTTACAGAAACGAGCTATACGGGCTATTTGTAACTTAAAAGCTAGAGACTCCCTAAGAGAAGTTTTTAAAGAAATCGGTATTCTTACGGTCGCTTCTCAATACATTTTTAATAACTTACTATATATACGCCGAAATTTAAATGACTATAAAAAGAACAGCGACAGACATACTATCAATACAAGAAATAAAAAGCTCGTAACGCCTTAATTTCGACTTCAAAAAGTTAAGAAATCCTTCATGGGCTTGAGTATACGCATATATAATAAGGTTCCACAAGATATCTTAGATCTTCCTTTTCTTGGTTTCAAATCTAAAATTAAAGGTATATTATTAAATAAATCTTACTATAACATTCAAGAGTTTTTGGTTGATCGAAATGTGTGGAACTTGGGTCATTGAATCATTTGCAGGGTTGATGTTATAATGCATAAGTCAAACATTGTTAAATTTCATTTAAAAAGAGCAACTGTTAAGTTTCTGGCCAGCTCTTCTCAGCAGAAAAGCATTTCGAGCTGGTGGTAGCTTCCTCACAGACTGACTATACTGACCAATTTAATGTAATTGACGATTCAAAAGTGCGTGTAAATAGGCATTTACACGCACGCATTAATTCAAGTAGGCACTTGAATAAATTTTGAATTTGAATTTGAATATCCGAATACCGAATATTCGGCCGAACTATTCCTTTTACCATTTCATTGTTTGTTTGTTATAAATAGGTCCTAACATGTACGTTACGTGTGGCTGCTGGCTAGATGAAAAAATATCCTGATTTGTGGTTTAAAAGTATTGTTTTGAGACCTAAAAACAAATTCTGAATAAAGTTTCAAAATAAATGTTGACCATACTGAATATTTGTAGGTTAGCAATAATAAACTAAATATGTTAACTTGACATGTTTCGAAATAAACAGTTTTTTAGCTTTTTTTCGGCACCAAAACCGAATAATTCGGCCCAGTAATGGCGAAAAATAGGCCGAATATACCGAATATTCAGCGCATCTCTAATTATTTTTATATTACTAGCTGTGCCTGCGACTTCGTACGTTCGATTTTGATAAAACGTACTCTTTCTACTTACCTACCAATGTATGTAAAAACTATAAACCCTGAAACTGGTCAGCAGCAATAGTACGACAATAACAGATTATTAACTTATTTATTTGTTTAACAATTGTTCAAAAAAAAAGAAAATGTAAAGTGAATCCCATGACAATATATTCCCGAATACTGCATCCAAATCGATTAATCCGTTTCTGAGACTAGCGTGCACAAACATACAGACAAACAGACAAACTGAAAAACCATTGTTTTGGGTTCTCTTGCTCTTATAAAGCCTCCCTATAATGTTTTTTTTAATTCCATGTACAGGAATGGATCAGTGAAAATTTTATTATTATATATATTTTATTTTATCTATATGTATTATCTATTCTATATTGCAATTTGTAAAAAAAAAAACAACCTCAAAATAGAGGTTGTTTTTTTTTTTACAAATTGCATCTATGTAAAATAACATGGCGGTCAACATCACTATTTTTCTAATACCGTTACTCCTTAAATAGTTTACTACAATGTAATGTTATATCAATAACTTTAGCAACCACAGCAACGCGTTGCCGGATCTGCTAGTAGTGATATATATTTTAATGATTAAGACGTATTTTAAAGCCACACTATTACAAATGTTAGTGTGTTACTCGTACATTGCATTTTCTCACATCACAAGTATCTTACAAAATACTATAAAAATGTACCTAATATTTCCAGTTATAATGTCTAAGGTTCTATGTGAATACGTTTCTATATTTACATTCTTAAAACCATTAGTTTTCGTTTATATCTCAAAGATCAGGCTATTTATGAATAATAAAAAGATAAGTTTCATTGACCCATTAAAAGTGCATTCGATACCTCAGATGGCTCAGACCTGCGAGGGATTATGTGTCCGCTTATGCTAAAATTATTATATTGATATTTAATTCAATCATATTTATTCTGCTATGATCCTCTGAACAAAACCAGTATCTATAATTTATGATACGGCCTAAGCCCTAAGCAATACATTTTCGCCGTGACATATTGTACGTGTCACGCGTCGCGTTTCATAATTAGGGATAATAAGAAAAACACAACTAGCAAGAAAGAGGAACCACACATCGAAACGATTGATTTGTATCCATTGTTTTAACGAGATTACAACATCTTGTGTTCAGTTTAATATATGTACATATATAAGACTTGTATTTAGTATGTGTATAAAATACTAGCCACTATACACACGCTCTAGGTGTCGTTTTTTGAGAACAACGCATCAAGGTTTCATGACATCAGATGCACAAGCGCATATAAGACAACAATAAAAGCATTATTTGTTGTAAATCTTGTTTTTGTTCTGTATGAATGAATATCAATGAAGACGTGACATAAGCACTATAACATAGTTACTAACTAGAGGCAGACTGCGACCACTAAATCTATTATAAAACAAAGTAAAGATAATTTTGTTTATTTCATTGATATCTGTCCATTGCACCATTGACTGTATCTAATATAATTAATAGTTGTGACTTGAACACTATCATTTTGTTTAGAAATAGTAATAACAGAGTTATTTAAATGTCATTTGTAATCACACTAACACGATACAAACTTTTAAATACCGGAAAGTAACATAAATATATCTGTAATAAAGCAATCAAATAAGAGATCAAAATGTAAATCAAAAGGCTAATAAATCTAATAAAGATCTGATAATATTATAGACACATCACTTAATAGCAATGTGTCCTTTAGACACAACCTGACCTTAATAAAGAATTATTAACAACCTTAGCATCAGGAATGCCGGCACATTGCTGTTAGTAACAGGTTCGATAACCGTGTGACCGTTAATGATAATACAACACTATTCATATTGTGTTCATCTTGATTTCATACACTTTGAGATGTATTCACTAAATAAAATTGCGACCCTGGACACAAGAACATTCATTTAAGCTATATTTACAATAAAACACGGAATATAGAAGGTAAAATCGTGACTAAAAGCTTTACAATTTAGGTAATGGCCGAAAAGAGAAACCTACTTCAAGGAAAGGGACGAACACTGTCAAAAACACCAGATCAACATGCTATATTTTATAAAATTCATACAATTAATATAAACAGACTTAAAGATGCAAATTAGGAAAAATAATAATTTATAGAGAATTATTCTGCGACTATTCTTTTCTATATTTAGTGTCAGTTTATAAAAAAAATAATATGACATAATGACACGTATTATTGAATTAATTTGTCAGATATTGTAATCGGTGTATAAAGGATGTTAACAGGGCGTCGTTAGATACGAGACGCAGTTCTCAGAAGTCGCAGGCCTCTTTGTGGCAGTCACGCGCCGGAGATCAAAGAGTAGTGGGGTACGAGTCATGTAACGACTGTAGATGAAATATATTTGGTAACAAGGTTCATCATACTGTAGAAGGATTGATCTGGAGACTCGCAGAAATTCACTTTGCTATAAAATTTAAGAATATAACAAAATACAATGAGTACAACAAAAAGATATTGATACCGTCGTAGTAGCAATTGTAGTTCTACTTGTTAAAAAATAAACAATAAATTAACATCACCCATCAATGAAACCGAAAAGGATGAATTAAATAAAACTTCGGTAATATTAGAAAGTAATTGAATAAACCATACAAAATTGTATAAAAGATGTGGAGTATCTAAGAATACGAGCAGAAACTAATAACTGTATTAGACCTTATATTAAAAACCATTTCCGGGATACGTCGGACGCTACATATAGTTGGCTGCTCGTTGCAGGAAGTTTTTGCAATCTAATAAGCGACACCTGCCGCGTGTCGTCGTATAGTATTTCGTATTTAGTTGTAGCACATTTTGGTGTTGTTAGAGTTTAGAGATTCACTTTACACATATACTCTCATTATAATGGCAAGTACAAATTTAGGAAGCAACCTGAACCTACTAAAATTTTAAAATTCTGATTAAGACCTCATAAAAATGAATCATTTGAATATCGTCCAATATATTCAAATGGTTGAGGAAAGAAGAGAGTATCAACTTCAAGCGTCTCCCCGCAGAGTGCCTGCTGTTTCTTTGTCATAAATTCGTAAGTTTTATGACCTTAGATGTTAAAGGCTCCGTCGGCTGATGAGAGGGGACTGAGAAATATTGGAAATACTGACATTTCTATGGGTCGTTGTTATGGTTGTGATGAAATTCTTGGTTTTAATCATTTAGACAATATAAAATCCAACTGTCCAACTTTATTAAATTATTATTTTTAATATTTTTTAAATCTCAACGTTTTATAAGGCAGGTGTAAAACGTTATAAAACAGACACAACAATGTTATAAAAAGTTTAAAATAATTAAAGTCTATAAAATATCTCCGCTCAGAAAGCCATAAATAAGGCGGAGTCTACACCTTGTTAGCGAAATAATTAACGAGGAAAATAAAACAGTAGCCGACTATCACCTTTCTCGTTTGTTTCAGGCTTCGTTGGGTTTCTTATGACTAAAAATATAATTAACTTATTTCTTTTACAAATAATAAACAGTCTTTATACCAGTATATTTAAAATCATTTTTAGTTTTCAACTTCAATTTTAAATTAGATTTGAATAATAATTTCTATGTGATATACAGATATGTTTATTAGTAAAAATAAGCAGATATCTCAACTCTCCTGGATCAAAGATAGTCTAGAAGGCGATTAGTTATAAAACATAGAAGCGAACTTATCCGAAGGTAAACTCGATTGGAAAAGTTCTGACGCGAGTAACTACCTATTCAGTAAAGGCTCTTTAAAAATTTAAACTTTATATTCGTAATGTATAGACTGTATTCATATTCACAATAGACTTTAGTTACACATATTAAAAACCAAAGTTGGTTTGTTTGTTAGTCCGTACAAGTTCCAAAGGATTTAAGGGTATGGTTTTTGTAACACTTACAGAGACCTAATTACTAAAATAATATTGAATTTCCTTTATAATTCTTTTAATTAGCAAGTACAGGCAAGCTACGACAAGTCATAGATCAATTGAAATCGGTAATATTTAAAACGATAAAACACATTTAAGTATTTTCTCTTGTTCTACTTGTCTACATACATGTTTTTATTTTAATACTATACATATTATTTACTCAGCTTAAATAAAGTAAAATGGAGTATTAAATTTTAGATAGTCATTAAAATAAGTATTGTGTACCCTTCGTCCATAACAAAGTTTACTTACAAATTAGCGAGGGGTCGCAGAATCACCTGTGGGATCGTCGCGACGTATAAAATAAAGTGGCACATATTTATCAGTCTGAAGTTACAGTGGCTTCAAAGGTCGAATGTGAATAAACCAATGAAGTTGTTGATTTTTTAAGCACCAAGCACATTCAAACCATCATTGTTACTGGGAACTGTACGAAAGTAATTATGACTTGTATAGGGTCATTTTTTAGGAAAGTAATCTTCAAAGTACAAAAATGTCTTGTAAATACATTAATGTTGAGTGACGTCACTCTCCGATAGAGGTACGGGGCTGTTTACAATAACAACATGACTGGCTTTACGAGCCTAACAGTCTTTATGAGCCCCTAGTAGGTTTTTGTTTGTGAGGGTACACTGTACTGTACGTAACATACAACACAAAATGATAATTTTAATATTTTGTCTATTTTATAACATATACAAATATACATTTCTAAAATAAGTTTATTCCATTTGTAAAGTAATATATTTCATGTTGATAGATGTTCACTGAATATAAGATCATCAACGTAACATGCAGTATACGCAGAAAATAAAACAAAAAAATATATAAATAACTTTTATTCAATACTTTATTGCCAACAAAACATTAAAAAAGAATGAAAACACGGCAAAGGAACAGATAAAAATGCACAAAAGGTGAGATTATCTCTTGGTGCAGAGATTTCTTCCAGCCAACCCAAAAAATTAGATGTTGTGATAGAATATTGGTAGGCATCGTGTACAATATAAAATTGAGAAAAAAATCTTAATATCATAAATTCAATGAACAAACATTCACAATTTTTTTTTATATAAATAAATAAATAATAATTTAATATAGTCATTAAATAATTTGCACTTGGTTATCATTTGCATAACACTATCAATTAAATATGTGTAATAAATACGCCGTGTAAAAGTCGGTGTCGATTACAAGCTTCTTTCAAATAAACAGGTATCAGTATGTTATAAAAACGTTTGTAATATTCATATAGATACAAATAAGGATATGTTCACAGGAAAGTAAGTGGTAGCCATGCGCCATGGACCTCTAGAAATATGTAAAATAGACAGGATAGATAACGCCTTACAACGCTTACAAACGAAAGAATTAAAAAGAGAAGAAATCTTTTAATCACTGATAGACTGCTAGTATGTGATAGTTTGTATTACCCTGGTGTATGTCACGCTATCAGCCGGCACCAGACACTCGGCGCCAACTCAAATACTCGCTATACGGAGCTCACCTTTTTTAAGAAATTATATTTTTAAATTTATGACACTAAAATACGAGCAAATTAAAAATTTTGTATCTACTGGCCGTCCGCCAAACTACCTGGCGATAAATATACTAACTGAAACTGCCTTATTAAATGTCTTCTGTAAATATGTCGAAAATATTTTTCATAACATTGGTGGAATTTGTAAAAAAATATATTTTTTAATAGTAATTTGAAAAAAATATTTGAAAACCTGGAAATGAATAGATTTCACGTATTTTTTTTTTGAGTTCAGTGAAAATAAATAATTGATTAAATAAGGAAGTTTATTTAAAACTACAGTTTAGGTTAACTCTTAAAATGGAGGCATAATATAATTAAGAGCAAAAGGTTAATTTGTAGAGAAATCTGGAAAGTAAATTAGAAAATATTAAAAGAACACCTCTAGGTTCTAACTTTTTAAACCAAATATATATATTTTATTGTTACTTAATTCATTGGCGCTAATAAAACCCCGCCGCGGGGTTCCGATAACCGTAATGGTTCCGTACTTTGTACATGACCCTAAATTTACTCATGTTTAAAAACGATACGACAATTTGTTTTTTAGGAATTAAATTTTTATGCAAATGTAAACATTTAAAACAAAGACTCAGATACATTCGCTGTAACTATATATAAAATTTTATTAAATTCTTATAGAAGTTTAGTTAAGAAAAATCTTGGGTCGTGAATAAAATAAAATTACTTTAGCCGTACAACAATACAAAACAAAATGTCCCCCTCAAATGGTCAAGGATCGAACCGGAAACCAACTGGCGACAGGTGCCGAACGGAAATGGCGCTGGCTTCCGCCCTGAGAGCCATTACAGCTCCACACAGAATCAAGAAACCATAAATACCATAAATACCGTGGCAATGTTTCTAATAAAATATCTAAATGTAAAATATAAATAGCATCAACCTACCACCACTTACTAGTTGGGATCATTTCCTATTATTAATAAGAGAAACAACTCATGTATGAGAATAAATATATATTCGTATGAATTATCACTTTGACGTTTCTAAGGTGGTCTAATATAATGATACCCGGATGACGCACTTGCCAAATTGGCACCAAGAGCGCCACTGTCTACTCAGGTCTTCAGAGGTTTGCAATTCTATCTAAAAAATGTATTATGTTTATTTATATAATATAAGATATAAGTGGTGTAGCGGTCCAATACTCACCCTTAAACTGTAGGAGGCCAAGGTTAAGCTAACGTAGAGAATATAAAATTCATATTATGAAGGTTTCTATTCTAGACAAGACTAGAAGGCAAAGAAAAGAAAGAGACAAAACTCACGAAGAAGCATCGTCAAGTAGAGTAGCCATGAGCTGTATAAAACTGGAATATGAGCAAAAATTAATGTGACAGATACTTTACATTTATTTACAAATGTTAAATTCCACACGAATGCTGTGCTACAGAATAATAATACAGAATACATAAACACATCACACCAAAAACATACAAAGAATATAATTCAGCTGCAAGCGCTGGCTGTTCGCCAACCTACCTGCATGATGCCAGGACTAGTTTTACTTAGGACTGTTTTCCATAACGATATAACGATATAACGATTAGTAATATCATGAGTTCACAAAAAATATATAAGTAAAAGATGTAACTAATTCTATATAGTGTATTAATTAGATTTCTTAAAACATTAATACTGGGGTAAATTTATCTAAAACATTTCAAGTAGTAAGGGTCAATATTGAGGCTAGAGGTTCAGTCAGGTTGTATAAGACTGTCTAGACCGAGTTAATTTCCTGAATACCTGCGCACAAAAGCTGCAAAAATACCACATTTTTCGCTCACACAATTGAACAAACTATGGTAGGTATTTACGTGGGCAGGTGTTAATTGAAGAAAATAGACGTTAAGAACTGAATTTAATATTAATGTTTTATGACTTATTTTCTTTTCTTTTTTTAGTAATAAATGGAATACCCTTTATTCAACACTGGTAAGAGTATAGAATTAAGAGATGTAGGTAACAATGTAAGTCAGGGAAACTATTTTTTTTTTTTAATATTTAAAGCTCTAGGTCTATGCAACGCAGTTTGATCTGTAGCAACTGACGTGTGGAGTGATCTTACAGAAATAATATAGAACTACATAAAGCTAAATATTTTTCTGAAAATTTTAAGATTTTAAATTAAAAGTGTATAATTATAATACATCATATAAATAACAACAGTCAATTCTTAAAACACAATCAAATAAAGTATTAACAAAAAGCCACTTAAAATACCCGCCCTGTATCTGTAGAGAATCTCCAAGATCTTAATCGTGTCGTTGTAGAGCTCGCGTGCTATGAATGGATGGTTTATTTAATCGCCGGCTCATTATAATTGTCTTGACTCTACACCGTCTGCTACGTTGAGGGCGTTTGGTCACAGGACCCGACAATATAAGGATATTTTGTAACCATCAATTTGTAAGAAATCTCCAAAGTTTCATAGGAGATTAATATTACTTGAAGATGATTGATTTAATTAGTTAGGCGACATCAGAAAATGAGAGTCAAAGCCATGATGATAATGAAAATAAATACATATTGCTAAAGTTGCGTTATAAAGTCATTACTTAGATGTTTTTAGAGACCATTGACTAATCACCCTTTCTCCAAGTGAGCGGTAAGTAGACTAATAAAGTTCCCGTTATTGGGCGCGCCTAAGATCGCTTGAGAGGAGTCATTTGTGTGGCCGGCTATCAGCGAGTTAAGTATATAATAGCCAATAATTTTGATAATATAATGAAAACACAATTACCAATAACAGATATTTTTTAGTTTTTAATTTCTTTTAAAGAGTAATATTACCGCCGAGAGCAAGTCATGTGAGAAGTGTGCTTAAACAATCAAAGCTAAAAGGGAATTTAATGAAAAGGGGCGCCACTGGAAAGCATTACCCGGCTGATACCTGCTCTCCTCGTGGCTTCAATGCGCTCTAATGAGATTAGCTAAACCCCGGCTTTAGCCAGGTTACCGTAAGTGGCTTTACCATTGGTCGATTGTAGCTCTAACGGTCGGTCGTAGGAACGAACTTTAAGTAAACTGATTTATTACTAAATTCAAGTTCAATGTTAATAGTAGGTAGATACCTGTCTATCTTTTAAATAAATTTATGGATTAAACACTATTATATTATAATAGGTGATATATTTCTAAAATAGATGTTTGTTTAAATATCTGAGTTGAGTTTCAAAGCTGTATTAAGCCACCCATGTGTATTCAGCTCGGATCCGCCTAGAGGTGCGTACTCAATGGGTATGAAAGAGTATAATAGCCAATAATCTTGACGAATGATATCCACCTCATACGTAATTTATCAAAGAGACGGTGATGGATCGACAGACAGATTTATGTATATAGGTGGCAATAAAATATAATGACACACTATCAATAATACCAAATGCAACAGATATGAGGGCGTTTCTTTTTACTTTTTATTATAGAGACTAATAAATGAAACGTAATTTATGAATTAAAACAATAATCGAAATCTTATTGTTGGAATACATGCATAACGTACATTAACATTACTTCTATAATTAAAATAGCTACTCTAAAATCTATTCTCCTATCTATTAGTTATATTACCAAAAGCGATACAAATAAATTTGTCTGAATAAATCGCATATATAAAATAAAATTTGCCATAACCTAACATGTTGAGACGTTTGCACAAAATATTTGCATGTACCAGTAAAGCAGAAGGGCAATCCACTTTAGCTACTCTTACCTGCATGGCGTCTCTTACACGCTGCGGATGCTGGCCTACAGACTATGGAGCGGTCATTCTATTACTACATTTTAAATGTAGATATATAGTAAAATGTAGATATATAGTAAACGTAATAAAATTTGGTTATGTACCTTCTAAAAGCTATCTTAAGAAGGAATAAATTTCTTAATTTAATATTACGAAGGTAAACCAAATTAATGAATTATCATTGTAGCCCCACAGTTTATTTACTTATACTATTATAATATTATTTTTAATAAACAGATATTTAAATAGCTAGTCGTCTCTACAGCTTCCAGCGGACACAATTTGTCGAGGACTTACCTCTTCATAAAGGGGGTCGGAATTTTTCTTTATCGTCGGGATTATTGAGAAGGCTCCTGAGAGGTTTACGCGATCTCAAGATGGCTGCCGATCTTTTACGACATTATCAAACTTCCATTCACCTCTTATTGAGTTATTGGTGGAAGGTTTTATACGGTCACGTGGAAGTAGAGATGAATTTATTTTTAGTACAAATTGGTTTTGTGCGTTCATTTTTGTGATTGTATTTTATTAACAAAAATATAGGTTTTCTTGTCCATAATGCAATCATGGTCCTTTTATTATTGGTTATTCACTAATTTAAAAATGCACGTTATACATGGAGCGTTTAATATGAAATATAGCGTGAGGGTAATATTTCAAGTTAGGTATTCTAATCTAAATATTCGCATTCCAAGAACACTGAAGGCTCCGATATAAATTATCATTAGAGTATAGTGAAGAAGCGGATGCACCCCGGCACCGTGTTCCGTGTATTTTGGATACGGCAATATTATTGCACCTATTTTAGATATAGGAATTATTTCATATTTTTTTCACATGATAATTTCGACTAAATCTAGTTAACAAAACCTTTTTTTTATAATAATGAAATACACTGTTAATGAATATTCTTTACAGATAACAGATTATAATAATGTCCTTCATATTTTGTATAATAATGCCACCTTCGGTAAAATAGTAACGATACTCAATGCAATGCACTTACGGTGAAACAGAACAAATTGAAAACTCAACCGACGGTAAACGACGCAGGACGTTGATTAGTCGCTCGTCGCTGCAGCGTGTTGTATGCGCTTGTAGTGCACTATTGCCGTATTATATGCTTAGGGATTTATTGTATGCGAGTGAATTAGGTGTATTTTTATACTATAATAAATATCAGAGTATCTAAAAACTCTAGTCACTAGTGAAGACAAAATGTACAAAAAAAAACTAAAAAAATTTCACATCATTTACCACAGTCGTTCATTTCTTTTGACAACAATTTATCTTGATATTTTTCCCAAGTTTAAGTAAAAATGCCGATCAAGGTGGAGTACATTAATCTTACGTTTCCGAGGCCGTCGGTCCAGTCTTTCAGGTAGGTTTATCTGCAACTCGGGGAAAGTAGAAAGTAATCGACAGAAAGAATTAATGTGCCGTCACTAACTCGGGCCGTCGCCTCTGACTTTTAAAAATCTCTCTTTCTTAATTTTTACATCATTGCAAGGTGTTATGTTTTAGTGTTTGGCAGTGTTATATTATCGATAAATGATTAATATTTATTAAAAAAATCGACCACATATTTATTCTTTAACTAGCTGTGCCTGTGACTTCGTACGCATAGATTTTGATTTCGATAAAACATACCCGTTCAAAGTTTCATTAAACTCCGGCAAGTAGTTTTTGCGTGTATTTCTAGTTTATTTTTATATATGTTTTTATTTTTAATTACAGATATTTTTTTACAGATGAGGTAGTCTAATTTCGTATTTTTATTTATTGGAAAGAATATTATAATTCCCTGAAGGGAGGACCACTATTTCAATTTTGAAAAAAAATCTTACCGCAATGGTACGAAAATAAGAGATTATTAACTTCTTTGTTAATCGATTTAAATAAAAAAAACACTCAATGTAAATTGAAGCCCATGATAATATATAACCCCGAAAACTTCATCCAAACCGGTCAATCCGTTTCTGAGAATAACGTACACACACATACAGACGTACATATTATACAGACATACAAACGAACAGACAAAATAAAAAAACATTGTTTTGGGTTCTCTTGCTTATATAGAGGTGCCCCATTATGATTTTTTGAAAATATTTACCATTTCGCTGTCCTCCCAGACAGCGATCAGAAACGGTTTTATGACATCTATAAAGATGCATACGATGAAATATTAAAGATGCAAAGTCGATACTTCTGGAACACTTTAACTACATATATCTTTTGACGTAACTCAGAGTGACGCTCAATTAATTAATGTATAGAAGTTATACTTATGAGTTTAATCGATTGAAGTAATAATCGATTTCTAAAATATAGTACATCACTACACGTCTACATCGAACCTATTAATAATTCTCGCTTGGGAAAGTTTTTAAAGTGTTTTTCTCCACCTTGCGAAGTCCTTACATTAATTATTTCAACCTGATGATATTCCTCAATTTTTATGACAGATAATAATAACACCCCGATTAAGTTGAGTAGAAGCTTTAATAATCTTTAGGATCAAAGCTTTTACTTTGTTTTGACTATTTCACGTATTAATTCTTATGTAAATAGAAAAGTTGGTAAATATATTCGAAAATTATGTTCTATTATATTCGGCTCCTTATAATATCATAAGAATAATTCCTAGCAGGTAAGTCCGTTTCGCTGCTGTTTCCTTAATTTCCTCATTTACTTAATGTCACAAGCATTTCCTCGAGTGAAAATTAAATATACAAAAACATATAACGATGCGAAACTGATAGAGCAAATAGAACTCTGTTCCCCTGAAATAGGGTTTTACAGCATGTATGAATAAGATTGTAATCGTGCGGCGTGGCCGTGACAGTTTAGTGAGGTGCTCTGCAAGGTGTGAATGGGGACTTGACGTTCTAAGAAACCACCAGAATGCATTGTTCGAGTAACATCAAATATAAGTGAGAAAAATTGTTTGGTTTGATATTACGGTGAGAAGAAAATTTTTAATTTAACAATGTTGGCAGGAAACAAAAATATTCTCTACTATTGTCCTTTTTTTGGTTATTCAAGACAAAATATTATTTATACATATAATACACTTATAGTCAAACTAGCTCCTAGTTGAAAGTTAGTTGGACCGTATATTGTGCAAGTGTATCCCGAAGGGATGAACTTGTTCTTTTAAGAAACTTTTGATGACTTAAAAAACTGTAAACTACATTAGGTAGCCATTTTACGTCCGTCAAAACAGGAAATCGCCTAAAGCGCTTCCGGCCGCTAACAACATCCTGCTCCAAGTTTCGCCAAGTTCCAAGTTTCTGGGAGTTCGCGAAGCAGGTGCTCTTTCGGATAAAAATTTCCACCTTTTGTTGGCGAAATCTTTTATGAGAATAAGTTTTAAGATGGATCTGTTTTATGGAGAATTATTGTCGCTCAAGTATCTAACGCTGTGAGGAAAACTTTACCGCTATATTTTTTCAGAATTTTATCAGACTTCGAGAAATTATGTTTAAATATGTTATACTTATATCTGCTAGATAAGTTTCTCCCTTTAAAAATATTTTTATTATTTCAAACACTCGTTATAGGATAGTTATTATTTATTTCCAAATATTATTTACACGTATATTTAAACCACAACTACTTTTAAACGCAAAGATTAGAAATGTATACAAAATTATTTAAAAATATATTATTGTCCTTTGTTAAACAACAATTCTCTTTCTAGAAAAATAATCTATAGTCATGAGCTAAAAAACTAAAGATTACAATATTCAATATTAATTTAACACTTAGTTTAATTTGCACCTAATCAAAATCAATTTGCACTCTCGACTCATTGAGTCGATACTCATCTAACACCCATCATACAACCGGCTTTGCTCTAATCTGACGTCTGTACATTAAACAACAATTTAGACTCAGGTATTATAATAAATCTTCCAAATCGCCCCAACCCACCCATTCGATACTTCATACTCATACATAATGTTACAGCAAAATGATCATTACCGTATTGTGATAAGAGCGGCGGTATTGTGGAAGTAATTGTCTGTAATGGCCGCCGGGTTAGGACGGTACACACGGCAGCGGGAGATATTAATCCGTCAGATCGTGATTAGATTCGGTGGCACGGAGTAATATATTCTCCAAGGTGTCAGGTTTAGTGCTGTATTGTGGATTATCAATAATTATTTGACGTCATTTTAAAATTACAGTTAAACATTTAATATACCTACGTAATGATTTTTACACCTTATTTATAATAAGCCATGCACATATGTCCCAACGATTAATATTATGAGTTTTAAATTAAATCAAACATATTTTAATCAACCTTTAGAGATTGATTTAGACAATTGACTGCTTCAATAATTACATAAATATTCTATATGACGAACACACCCTAATAAAATATCGATATATCGATAATCAGGTAAATATACACAACGTCCCTGTGTGAGACGTCGATAGTCGAAGTTCGTGCCTCGGCAAGCGCCCGCTGTCTTAGCAACACCTTCGCTTACCAATAACTTATACCGCACTACAAGTGTACAAGATCATATAGAAGTAGAATTTACTTTGATATCTACTTTTTCTTTCGTTGACAATAACTATACATAAAATATATATAAAATAAAAATAACAGAGCTATATTTTATATAAATATTCAAATTCAAAATATCTTTATAGAAGTAGGCATTTACACGCACTTTTGAATAGTCAATACTTTTGTGATATCAAAATAGGCCTTTGGAGTGCTTCACAAAAATAAGGTTGTATTATTTGTTTATCGATCTAACCTAAGTTTCTATTGAGAGCAGCAATGATGATGCAAAGCTGATAAAAGCCAGACAATAGACAACTTTTGTCAGTAATCGGCTCAGACAGCCGACAGGTGGAGAGCAGCACAGCACAGTACAGCGTATTTTAATTTGCAACTAATTTCCGACGCTTAGCAGTTAAAGCGGATTGCAAAGTTGGTAATTACTGAAAAGTTTCGTGAACTGTGGCCGGCGTTTTTTGGAATTTGACAATTTTCCGATAAACTGTCGGTCTAATATCTTCCGCTGGATCACATTATGTACCTCGTTAATACAATTTTGTAAAATATTCCAATGAACAAAATAGATTTCTACGAAAAAAGCTTTTTCATTATCTTTTTACACCAAATACGAAATACATAAGAACGTTAATAAACAAAAAAAATATGTGTGTGTGTATAAGTGTACACAGGTAAGAAGTGAAACTCCTTTATGACATAATTTTTTGAAAAATGATTCACTAATTACAACTTTACAGGAATGGCTAATTAAGTTAAATTAGATAAAGTTTAAGCAAAAATAAAGATGGCCCGTAACAGAAAAACGTTACAATTTTTTGACATTGCTATAAAATTTCTCCTATCCGTCGATAAAAAAGTTTCATTTCAAATATGGCGCGTAACGGAAAAATGTGACCTTGAAATAAAGATGGCGCGTAACAGAAAAAGTCATAATTTTCATTAATATTAATTAATTAAAACGTAAGAAGTAAATCGACTGTTTCTGACGTATAATATTCTCATAAAAGAAACACATAAGTACCATAAAAAAACAGACAAAAGTACATAATTCACTTTAAAAATAATAACTTTAGAATTCTTAACATGTTGGATCGTCACTATATCACAAATAAAATTATTCTTCATAATTGTTTCTGCTGTTTCGAGTTTTTGTTAGTCCTAGGTATAGCAAAACAGACCTTGTAAAGATTAGGACCCCAATGCTCCATTTCTCAGCCAAAACTCTTATTTCTTTTCATTCTTACTTCTTCTATTTCAGACAATCAATGTATTTTAAAAATATTATAAATTATATTTCATAATTTCTTCTTCATGTTATAATCTTAATTTATTTATTAGTTTCAATACCAAGTCCATAAAATCGTATTGTCCAGTATGTAATTACAATTCATTATTTAATTATAAAACTCTAATCCGATAATTTTATTTTTGGTTAATGTAAATTGTGTTTTATAATCCACATACTTATTATTATTTAGTATTTCCATAGCAACATGGTGTAAAAGAGATGAAGCTATACGAAAAAAGCTGGCGCGTAACGGAAAAATGTCACCGTAACGAAAAAATGTTAACACAAAATTTTTTTCCAACCCCGATAAAGAAGTTTCACTTCAACAATATCTGTAATTAGATGCTGCAAATGAAACCTGTACACCCACGTACAAACATATTTGAGATGATTATACAGCGGGGCAGCAGTGTAGGTGTAACCCTTGCATTTGATGCCACCCTGTAATCTACAGAGAAATTATGGTGCTTGATTACAGAGGACAGTTGTTGACGCCATACCTATGACTTGAGATTGAATTAAGGTATATGTATACTGATTGACGTTTTATATCTGAATTAACTGAGGTTTTAATGTTTTGATTAAATAAATGATTAGTAGATATGTTATGATTTAGACATACAATACCTAAAGAGGGATATATATAGTGTTATAAACAGAAAAAAAAATGTCTATTGAATACAATCGACTATATTGAGAAATATAGAAATGGATTATTACAGTAGTAGTTTGTATAATACAAGTTTGGTAAAATTTACAGATAAGCGCGCAAGAGGTGCCGATAAAAGAGGTGAGTAGTAACTAGCAGGTGTTAACATCACCATGTCTGTATTACCGCGGCCCAGGGGCCCGCTGAGGAGTAGGGTTGTTATAGCTTATGACCCTATTCACTTCACAAAGAGCTTTTTATAACTCTCTGTATCACTTAAAGCAATTATGTATTTAAACAATTACTTATCCATATCACAATGTTTCATTACAATTAGTACTCAAATAGGTGTTTAAATAAGTATTCACATGCAAACATTAACATATTGCATCTGAGTGAATAGTAGATACTAAGTAAGATACGTTTATTTTAAAGCTTGCACCAAATCAATTTAAAATATTTTAAATATAAAGGGAAGCTTAGTCAACCAAAAATAATGTCAACACGAAGTCTTTTGTCCGAGGTCGTTTCCCACTCGTGGTGAGAAGTATCGGCGATTGAAAGTCGTTTAGACACAATCGCGCGCTAAGCACCTGTGGGTTGCACTTAACCCGTTTGCAAAGCGCTGACTACTCCGGCTCTTTTACGTGGAAAAATAAGAATGAGGAATCTATCGATAATTTGGGGGGAAAAAAAATTTACTACTTAACATGTATTTAGAGAAAAGGGAGTGCTTCTCCTCTAAAACTATCTAAAGACAAAGCACTACCTACCTTTTATGGAAAGGGTTCGACACTATATCTTCAATCTGGCTTACATCTATTAAAGAACCCAAATCAACAAGCAGTCACTTATCTAATTTGATCTTAAGTCCATAGGCCTCCATAAGAGCAGATATCCGAGAATGCTGCTATATTTTCAAGATATAGCCTTGGACCAAGGAAGAATGCTTTTGGTATCAGATGGAAAGATAGTTTAGATTGGATAACAGGTTTGTTATTTTACTACAAAGTTGTTTTATACATTCTTAACAGCGTTAAAATATTTTTTTTGTAAAGTTAAGATCAAATCGAATAATAAAAAAGATAATCGAGTTCAACGCGAAATGACTAATACAAATAATTATCGTATAAAAACTATCGACGGCCCTCCAACCCCTATGTATCGAGTGCTCGTGTGGCTGCATGCCCTCGAACACGCGCCCGAGTGTCGATACTAGGGCACTGGGGCAGGTGCTGTCTTTCATACTTGTTGTGTTGTAAGAGGCTTGTTTTTACGTAAGGTGAGGTAATGTGTGGATTTACATTTTGCTCATGACAATTTAAAGAACTAGCCCACACCGGTAGTCATTATCGGCATTGGTCTGTACATACCGGAAGGCTTTAGGCCCACAAAATATGTCTTAAGTTTGTGTCCGTGAGCTGCACATTTGAACGTGTTAGGTACACACACTTAGGTATATACCTACCTCAAACGCTAGTGGCTATGTTCAGGCATTTTACTAAGGTCAAAGGTAAAGATCTTAAGTCATTATTCTATAGTACGCATTCAATGTAATTTGCTATATCTTACTTAATCTAAAATAAATCAACAACAAATATTTCGTAAAACTACAAAAGGAAAAATGTTTTTATAGAAAATTATACTGAACTTTTATAAACTAGGTTAGGTTAATACTAAACCAAATTTTGTAATATTCAATGGCTAAAGCACAACTTACTTCTTACTAATTTACACTGCTTAAGCTGTATATAAATAAAGAACAAATACATTAAAATGACCTTTACTACCATATAAACACGATTTAGAAGGTACCTTCCTATATTATCCCTTGTCATCATACAAGGTATGCATTGTATTACACCTTACACCATAGTTTTCGTATTTTGGCATCACTTGGAATACGAAAAAACACATTTCGGGTGTTTTTCCTAACTAAAAAGTTTAGAGTAAACAAATGCTGGACGGGTAATGTGACGTGTCTCAAAGCGCGCGCAAAATAATGGCGTTTGAACGGCTCAAATTTAACCAAAATTTTAAATTTCACTGTCAAAATTACTAGAATATTTTCAAGCTTATTTATATTTTTTTCTACGATATAAAAGGGTAAATGATTAATGTAATAATAATTTATAAAATCTAGAAATATAAAGAATATATACTTTTCATATACATATAACAACGACTCTAGTTACTTTTGTAATATTACTCTGCATTTGCCTGTCTCCACAGAGTACTATAAAACACAATAATGTCAAAAATACTATTGTTAGATACTGACTATCTACACATTAAACAAAATTTGTCACGTAACGCACAAGTAACATTCATTAGTAAGTTTAAATGTACGTGTAGGTCCTAAGTACTATTTATTCCAATATTTAATTTTGTATGTAAATTACAGTAGAACTTCGTCCAAGGTCAAGTCAAGGGAAAGAGAAAAGGTTTTAGGTTGTCAAAGGTTTATGTTAGGGATGAGTTACTTATGTAGTAATACCTAACATAAAGATGAAAATAAGTTAATACATAAGTACATATGTAGTTCCTTTTTTACTTATGATGGTTCATACTAGTGCTTCGAAGTAAGTCTTTGAGCGATTATATTTCATAGTATGTATGTAGTATAGGTCTAAATAAAAGTAAAACTTTATTTAGAAAACAGTTAAAAAAAATATACAATTTTGGACACATTTTACAGTAACTTTGATCTTAGTCGACATAGGGACATTTCGTAAACAGTAAACAAAGACAAATATCCTTCTAACCATTTTATTTTAATTTTCTTTTTTATTAATTTTCTCCATAACGCGTTTACCGTTATGGAGAAAATTATTATGGTTTTGCTACATAGGGTTTTGGTAAATATTGCTACAAAATCAAAATTAATGTATCTAATCAAACGAAAAAATGAAACGGATATTATTTTTCTTTTCTTTAATTCTTTGAAAAATAGCAAATGTGGTAGTTTTTAAATAATAAATATTCAATCAATCTGGTGGAGTCGCGGTACAGTTTACTCCTTTCTGAAATATCCTCTAAGGAATAGTCTAAGCAAAGGACACAAGTGTCTTTCGGCATTCGAAACAACGCATAGAAGGCTTTTGATATATCCAAACTAACTGCCAGGTCCCTTCCTTACAGTAGCCACGGCCCATCGGTATGTTGAAGCTCATGGCGAAACCCATATTGTAAACTTTATTATTTAATGTAATAAAATGTATAACTATCTAAAACAGACACATTAGAAATAAATATTTAGTCACAGGCTAATAAATAATTTGTAATACATATTAGGTTCAAATAGTACTCTGTCAATAGTGTCAATTTATGCTGTCAAAGTACTCGGTGCTGGTCATCATATTTCGGAACATTTCACCAGCATGCATAGAATTAATATACATAGAATAGGTGAGCCATAGATATTCGTATGAGCATCATTGAAAGACAGTTAAAAAAAGATCCAAGATGTCTCACTGTTCGTCTTTGTCTTATTAAACATGCGCAAAAAAAAATTCATGACGCTTTTTTAATTTTTTTTAAACATTTGTGTACAAAATTTTTGACACTCTTTTGACAGACTTAATATAGTCTCACATTTTTAAAGACTATATTGAGTCAACACGAAAAAATTCGAAAATAATCGTATATTATTGATACACAAATTTGATCTCACACAGTAAAAATTACAACTTAACTTTCAGAATATTGGTAAAAATGACAATTGCTACGAATTACACTCGAGACGACGACGAAGAAGCGCGAGATTTCATAAAAAGTAGAGATAGATAGGGTTTTTTGATCTACCTATCTCTTTTAACTTCAATGGTGACAATTTAGGCAGGCTTCCCTACTCTATGTATAATATCTCTATGCCAGCATGGCGTCGTTTATTGACTTCATCAGCAAGTATACTGGTATGTATTTCGAAACACGGCCTAGATAATAATATAATGTTTTTTGTCACGAATTTTGACAGTGTTTATAATTTATAATCTTAACTTTAGATCGCAGCCTGAAGTTAAGTTGCAACTTTACTTGGGACCAAACTGTAATCCCATATCAATTCTATTAAAATCTTTCATAAGAAATATATAATAACACATCTTAAGTGCTTAGTCGTAATAAAACTAAATATTATAGTGTACCCTTTACCTCGTTATCTCGTTGTCGGGTATTTTCAAAATAAAACCATATAGTATTATGGAAAATTTATTCGTGATATCTGTAGTATTAAAATAAAAATTCTACTCTCGACTACAAGACCGTGCCGCGGTATAAGGCACGTTCACACAAACATACCGCTCTATAAAATATATCTATATTAATATAGATATCTATATTAATATAGGTTCATTAAGACACGTGCATGGTAGATATATTTTATTTCGCTGCGAAGGTCTGTGACTGTTATCCGACATGTTGTAAAAAATTAAATGGTACTTCTCTCTATGATAATATTATTATTATTATGGAAATTCTGTCTGAACTAGAGGACGGACTAATGTTTTTAAGGAGAGTGAGTGTTTAAACAATTATGAGTGAGTTCTAGTAGGGCGGTCTGTTAATGACGATTTTGTGATCTTTACCTTCTTACAAAGTCACAGACCCAAACTTAAAAAGTCACAGACCCAAACTTAAAAAATAGTTTCGAATCAATATACATAACTACATGATGACTATACAAATTAAAATAATACCAAGTAATATACTGAATGTATCTAAACAGAAAAATGTACACATTTTTGGACGGAAAAAATAAAAAGCTCAAATAATTATATGAAAAATATGTATAAATAATGAGATTCTCATAACGAATATCAAAGCTTATATTATCTTAGACTAATTTGTAGGTGTCACAATATATGATTACTGTAATACAACATACTAAATACTCATGTATATATTCAAATTAAAGAATCATAGAATTATAATCAGACTTATAATAGAATTATAATCACACTTACAATCGTGCGCTTAGCTGCTGTCTAGTTTTCTATCTAAGTCCTTATTAAAACGTTACGCTCCCAAAGACAATAAACTTCTCTTAGAAATATTTTCTTCATTTAGTCGATTTCAGAGTAGCATTTAAATTTACCGACTCAATGCAGTGTAAGCATTTCGACGTATCATTATTGACATTCATTAGATGTCTTCAGGTTATATGGAACTATTAATAAAAAAAATATATTCAATAATAACGGTCCAACTCTAAGTCATATCTAAAATAATCATCAAACGTGCCATACTCGTGAAGCTTACATAAGAACTATTCTCGTCCTAAATTAATTACTTTTCTAAATATAGTCGGGGCTGCGTCACACCGAATACTAACAATTTAATTAAATGCGGTACTAGATCTAAGGTATCGAAATCGGTCTCGTATTTTAATATTAACTTAATATTATTAACATCGCATTTTTATATTAATTTTATTTTATGCGACGGATGGGAGAATGAATAGCTAGCGGCCAAAGGGCTAGAGGCTTCGAACTAAAATCACGGATGGTAAAGTGGAGGGCCATTTCAACGCACTCTGTTATGGTCAAACGTCGATCCGCCGACTCCGGTCTCCGTCCTCCGTCGAGGCGCGGCTAATACATATTTAAATCGAAATTCGAGGACTCGATTCGCGTCCCGGGGTGGGCAGTGGTGTGTGGGGCAATATTGGGTGGGGGCGGTGGTGTGCGGGGGCGGCTAGATGAAGAACTCCCTCCTCTTGGTAACGCGCGCTCCCGTGGCGGCGGCCAGGGCTGCGTCGTCGGCCCCGGCCGCGCCCGCCGCGCCACGCTCCTCCTGCGTCAGGTACTCGCCCTTGTGGCGCGACAGGGCCCGCACCAGCACCGCCGCCACCGCCACCAGCGACACGAACACGAAGGCCAGCACCGCTGAGGAAGAACGACGAGAAGGACGAGTTATTAATGCACTTTCGATTTCATTTTTACACTTCAGGAGGTTTAACACTGAGAGAATTTAACGTGAAATAATATAGGATATTAATACACGACGTCGGTCCGTTATCGACTTGTCGTTTTACAATAGAATAACAAGAATTGCGGTATAATCTATTTGTTAATATTTTTGATATATCCGGCTAGGACACTTATCTTTTAATGTACTATAATGTTAGCGTAGGATGCGTGTGTTATATTATTGTAGTATTGCTACATATAAGATTGTTATAATATAGTAATTTGGTATGTAGGTAATATAACTCCATAATAACGTTGACTATAAATATTGTTGTTAGATTTACGAATTTAGAATTATTTAGAACTATATATCCTTGTTATTATTGCTATGTTATAAAAGTAGTAAAACATATTGATTTGACGAACTATCGGAAGTAGCCTTAAGATATTAAATATGTTGTATTTACATATCTTATTAGTTAAGCCATAAATGTGTGAAAGATATAAGATTGTTATAAATATGCTTAGGCATTTAAAATGATTATGTACTATTATATTGTTATTATGATACATTTAATGATGTTTAAAGTTGTGAATATGACTTACCTCCAAAAGCTGCCGTTGGCGCTTCTGTCGATGTTGTTATGTTATAAATATGGCTGTAAGCCTCTATTAAAGGTAATGTGTATTGGACAACAGGCAAGATAAATGATTCTTATACTTACATTGTTTATAATATGTGTAATAACTATTGTGGTTATTTCACCGTATTGCATTATTCGTAATTGTGTCTAAATAATTACACAGTAATAACTATATTACTGTATTTATTATATTCATGTACCGAGAGTCATTTTATTATATTAAATGATATATTTATTTAGTTCTTTCTTTTCTTTAAACTTATACCAAAAATGCATTGAAATATATTATCATATTTATAGTATGAAGAAGCTTAATTAAATACTTTATACTATATTATTTTAGTGGTTATTTAATTGGAGAATCTTATAATATCTAACACGTGCACTACCATTGCGTGCGTGCATGTGTGCGTGAATGTGTGCGTGTGTGTGTACTCACTGGCCAGTATGGCCTCGTCGGTGCGATGGTAGTCGAGGTCCGCGGCGAGGTCTGTGGGCGGGGGCGGGCGCGTCTCGACGGGGGCGGGCGGGTGCGTCACCGGCTCCACGCCGCAGAAGTCTTCGTGGAGGGAACCTGTAATATGCATCGTTAGAAACTGCCGTTGCCACCTTTCCAGCATTGAGGATTAAAAAGACTGAGACTTGGACGTCAAAAAACGGTCAGTTACCGCCAATACTCCTGACGTTGGGCGGCGGGTCCTGTTGGAACAGCAGCTTCAAGGGATAGATGTCGTCGAACTCCACACGGCTGACGCAGCCCACGAAGCCCTCGTTCATGGACTCGTTCCGTCCTATGTACATGTACTGGATGTTGTTGAACTGTGCGTCCGCCGACTCGCGGATGTTGAAGTGGTACTCTTGGGTTTCGTGGTTGTCCA
This sequence comes from Napeogenes inachia, assembly GCA_959347355.1. Taxonomy (NCBI): domain Eukaryota; kingdom Metazoa; phylum Arthropoda; class Insecta; order Lepidoptera; family Nymphalidae; genus Napeogenes; species Napeogenes inachia. Next base: position 25,223,794 of record OY365794.1, read on the forward strand.
CCTGCAGTTTTGAATTCGACCAAGTGAAAAATGAAATTCATCTCGTCATTTCTAATGTAAATGTATGAGACGTTTATCGCATTTCGTGCTTTATTTAGTAAGAACTATACTCAGATAATACCCGCGTACGCGTGCTTCCGGACTGGCCTTCATAATGCGTATGAGAACAATGAAAAGTGTCAGATCAAAAAAAAAATTCTTTAACCACATTTATATTTGATTATAGATATTGTAGGCTATAATATATTTTAAATATTATCTACTATATTACTAAACTCGGCATACAGAATGAATTCGAGTACGAGTTCCAGTAATAGCTGCCGGAATGTTGTTCCGCCATGCGCCGAGGTAATATATATTTATACTTAACATCTAAAGCTAGACACGAATAACCTAATAGTAACATTAATTGAAAATATAAAATATGCAAAACCAACGCGTCCTTAGCCGGTGACAGTTCAGGACAATTTATAAAAGAAAAAAAAGTTTGGTTTAAAAATTTTAGAGTAACATAAATAACATAGATTAATTCACCTGCAGCACCATGGTGGCGCCGCTGTTTTTCCGCGAGAGTCTCACGTCATGGTACTGCCCCATGCCGAAGTATTTGCCTTCGAAGATTATCTCCTGCCTTTCGAAACCGAAGTCGAACACCACTCGCAGGCTTCCTGTGGGTCGCAATCAAAAACCATAAACCGGAACTTCCCGGTAATAACTAACAAACGTACAAAATTAATTAATTGTATACTTATTAACCATATTCTTCAACCTCGTGCAATAATAACCGACGTCAACGTACCCGAATTGGACACCATGAGGGTCAGATATTCTCCAGATATATTGGAGTAGAAGCCTAGCAGGAATCCCTTGGGATTGGTGGTGGTGAAGCCCACGCGGATCTTTTCGTCGATGGTCGAGCGCCACGAGCCCAGAAAATCGTACTTCACCATCGAATTGGGACGCAAGTTCACGCCGATTTCTGTCACAGAAAAGTAAAATAGTACAACGAGGACACGAACGATTACGTTAACTAGGGACGCCTCTCGCTCACCGTCGGCGCAGATGGGGCCCTTGAAGGCAGTCCAGCGACAGTCGCACGAGTACGAGTCGTAGCCCTCCAGACACGTCCCGTTGTTGAGGCACGGCGAGGACGAGCACTTGCCCACGCAGCCCTCCGACACGCCGTACACCTCTGAAACACCACCGGTGTTACCAACGATACTATTGAAAATACTTACAAATACATAAATTACATGTAAAGTTATAAATAAATAGTATATGATATAATACATATACGTACGTACATATAGGTACACATATACACTTACATAATATATTACTTATACCAAATAAATATACTTAGCATAAACAAAATACTACAATAATGACACTATTACAATATAAACACCAAAACGATGAGCATAGATAATGTTAAAAAATAATTGACTCTAGGGAAAGATAATGATTAAATAAATGAATTTCAAATGTTTGTAAGGATTTTAAGCTACGAATATCTTGTTTCATCGTGAAGTATTTGTTATAGTATTTAGTAGCAGTAGGGAGGAGCATTCATTTATTATCGCTTCTTGATCTGAGCTCCAGTTGACTTGGACCTTAATTAACCAAAAAACTGAATCTTTCTTTTAAATAGCAGAGAGATAGGGGATAGTAAAGGATAAGGTATAAAAGGTATAGCATATGTAAGTTGCGGCGTTTGTCTAATGTTTAAGTTCACACTAAGCCCATATGTCCTGCCCCAAGTTTTAATATGTTCCAAATCATGATTGAGTCTTTGGATAGCACTATCCATATCGTGAACAAGAGAAGTAAGATATATCTGTAAATCATCAGCATAAAGTGGAAAGAGGATGTAAGAAATGGAGTAACAGTATTAATAAAGATAGAGAATAAACAGGGTGACAGAACACTACGTTGTAGTACACCGGAAGAAAGAGATTGACGATATGAGAATTTATTATTTGCGTGAATACACTGATGACGGTCGTACAAAAAGCTGTGGAACCACTTAATGACACCATCAGAAACATTAATAGACCTAAAAATAGCCAAAAGTACGTCGAAATCAACAGCATTAAAGGCGTTGCTGAAGTCGAGCAAGGCTAATATACTTAATTGTTTGTTGTGACGTAGGTCTTCGCAAACTTTTACAACGGTCGTAACAGTGCTATGTCCCTTTCGAAAGCCGGACTGAAATTGGAAAAGAATATTGTATTGGGAAATAAAGGTTTTAATTGAGAATGGACGATCCGTTCTAGAACTTTGGACAAGGAGGGGAGAATAAAAATTGGACGAAAATGGGCTTGAGCTACTGGGTTATTTATTTTAGGTAGCGGAATGATAACAGCGTTACGCCAAGCGAAGTTTAAAATATGTGACAACAATGGCAAAATAATCTCAAGCATCATGAGAATAATTTTACGGTTAATTCCATCACTGCCAGTGGCGTCAGATTTGATTTTATGTACGTGAAATCTGATTTGATCGTCACTATCAGGAGTCTAATAAAAGGAGGGAATACTAGGGAGGGGTAAAGAGCTAAAATTATTAAGATCAGTTTACTTTGACCTACAGTCTAGTAACATTGAAGATGTGAAAAAGATCAATTTATTCAGATCTAGTTCATTTTTACACATTGTTATGTAAAATAATTGTAAAAATGAACTAGATAATATAATTATAATAGAAACAAACATCCCAAGGGATCACACATTAAAGCTCAATAAGTATTACGAACTGACCAACGAACTGATCAGGAATAAATTTATAGTTAGTTTGTACGCGGTAGAAGTGGGAGCGAGAGGTATAACAGCAAAATCTCTCTATAGCCTACTTAAAGACCTTGGCCTTTGTGAACAAGCACCGGTTAATTTCTAGAACCTATCTTTAAAAAAAAAAAAAAAAAAAAAAAAAATCTTTATTATTGAAAATCCTTTACATAGTAGTTGTAGGGGCTTCCCGTTAAGTAGTCATTAAGACACTTGTATTGGGAATGTCCCGCTCCTCTCTGATTATGTACATTATTTGGATTTTTTTTTTTTTCACAAGTTTCACAAAAATAAAATTAAACAAAAGCAAAATTATATAGAAAATTTAGTGATCGTGAACATAAGTAATAATAATAACGATGGTGATTTATTGGATTGAAAAACATATACTAAATAAAACTAAGAGAAAGACAAAACAAGAGCGTTCTTAACTATTATGCTATTCCTATCGACTGAGTGCAGTAACAAGTTTGGATATGTGTGTGAGAGAAAGTTTGATGAGTGTATATGTGAGTTTTGTCTGTGTGATTAATGTCTGTGTGTTTGGTGTGATTGAGTTCTGTGTTATGTGTGATTAGTGTGTCTGTTTAAGGTTTATGTCACTTAACCTAGGTCGAGGCTGGGTAAATGACTCAGAATGTCCTGTGGTTTTTGGAGTTTCATTGGGATCGGCGGATGTAAGCCACAAAAAAGGTAGTAGGTAGTATCCAAGTCTATACTACTCTTATTAACAGTCCTTCAGTTTTCTCATACGATTGCGTAAGGAGCCATTTCTTTAAAGCTCGTTTACAGGAATTTACAGGTATGGGGTAAATTTTTAATATTTTATTCAATTTATTGTAAAGGTAAGGGGCTTGGGATGCGTATTGTCGCTGTGTAAAAACAGAACGAGCACGGTTAGAAGGAGCGACTCTATCCTTGCGTCTTTTATTTTGAAGGTCAGGTTCATAAGGAAATCTTTTATGAAAGTCCAAAATTAGATATAGTATATAAAGTTTCCTTACGGACAGTAGTTTCGTAGTTTTGTATAGGGTATTGGTGGGAAATCGATAAGGTTTGAAAAGCATCACCTTGATAAGTGAACGTTGTGCTTTTTCAAGATAAAGAAGGTTAATTTTGTTGGCGCCTCCCCACACCGGGATGCAATACGCTATTACGGATTGAACTAGTGCCACATAAACTTTTCTCAAGGAGTCCCAGTCCATCACATGTCTTAATGATTTAAATACCCAAATCAGTTTTCTCACTCTGTTTATGGTGAGTTCTAGGTGTGAGTGCCAGCTCAATTTTTGGTCTACCAGAACCCCAAGGTATTTAACATTGCTTACTTTTTGTAGAAGTGGGCAATTACAGTTTGTGGGGTAAGTAATATTGCAGTTGTGAAGTGAGATACTAAAAGTGGCATCGGGCTGAGAGTTCAAGTATGGGCCAAAAGTTATGTAATTAGTTTTTCCAATATTTATCGTAAGAAGATTATCGTTCAACCATTTAAAAACTTTTGTTAGTCCTTTTTCTGTCGCATATTTTACGTCTTTCCATGTTTTTCCGGAGAAAACAATGGCTGTATCGTCAGCGTAGGAGAGTATCCTGCCTCCAACAACCCCAAGATTACACAACTCGTTAATGTAGATCAGGAACAGCGTTGGACCGAGGACACTTCCCTGAGGAACACCAAAAACAACCTGCCTATCCTCACTCTGATACTGACCCACTCTAACCGCCTGTTTTCTGTTACTTAAGTAACTGTTAAAAAGAGACAGAGGGGTGCCGCGAACTCCAAGTTGCTCCAGCCTGTGCACAAGAATGGGTACGGAGACGGTGTCAAAAGCCTTCTTGAGATCAAGAAAAACTGTAAGGCATTTCCGTCCCTGATCGAATTCTCTTGTAATGAGGGACGACATTTCGATTACGGCATCTTGAGTGGACCGCCCTAATCTGAAGCCATATTGCGAGTTCGAAAGAATATTGTATTTATTTAAGTAGTTAACTAGTCTGTTGTTTATAAGTTTTTCGAGAATTTTAGAAATAGAATTTAGTACGGAGATAGGGCGGTAATTATTAACATCGTCTCGGCAACCACTCTTGTACACCGGCGTGACTATAGAGCGTTTGAGTGTATCGGGGAAGATACCGGTTGCAAAGCTTAGGTTTGCCAAGTGACATATCATAGGGACTAGAAAGTCCCTGGAAAGTTTTAAGAAATAAGTGGGGATGGCATCCCATCCCGGTGCACTACTCGAATCCAAACCCATTAAGATGGTATCTACCTCCTGGGGTGTGGTTTCTAGCAGAACCAAAGAGGATAGGTGTGTGGTTTTCTTGGAACAACTTCGATTAAAAGAAATATTATGGGTTTTACTGAGTATTTCTTCAGCCAAGTTTTTACCAATATTGACAAAATACTCATTAATATAGTTTACTGACATACTTGGGCAGGGGTCAATATTAAGTAATTCAGTGTTTGGGGCTTTAGGTTGTTTGTAGTGTGTAATTTCGTTTATTGTCGACCAGAACTTTTTTGGTTTGTTAACAGAGTTATTAATTTTATTTTTGTAATATATTCTTTTAGTTTTTTTAATCAGGTTACAACAAAAATTTCTGTAACGTTTATAAGTGATTGATAGGATTTGATTATGAGGGTCGGAAGTTACTTTTAATTGCATTTTATTTCTAAGTGTAATGCATTTTAGTATGCCCAGGTTTATCCATGGTTTTATAACTTTTTTACTTTTAGGGATGCGTGCTGATTTTGAGTTTTTAAGAATTACCTCTCTAATCATTCTGATGAGTGCATTTGCGTAGGTGTTAGGGTCATTATAAATATTAAAGTAAGAGACATCAGTGGCGGATAGAGTTTTGTATGCTAGTTCATAGTTAATGGTATTTTTATAGTTACTAGTTATTTGTGTTTGGTGCTTGTGATTAATAATAAGAGCAACTAAATTGTGATCGGTAACAGTAGTGTTTAAAACGGTTACAAATGCTGTGTTATAAGCTTGGTCTAGTTTTAAAAGGACGTGGTCAAGACAGCTATCGTATCGCGTGGGTAGTGTGTGAGCAGGCATAATTCCATGAGTAGATAGAATATTTAGGTACTTCAGTCTATTACTCCGCTCGTTTGAAGTCTCTTTAGGCGAAATAATAAGGTCGATGTTTATGTCACCGACAATTATAATATTTTTATGCATTTTGAGGGAGTAAAGGTATGTCTCGAGAGAGTTAATGAAGTTACTTGCATTAATATGTGATGGTGAGCGATATAGACCTATGATAATGTAATTATTGATATCAATTTGTAATCCGGTAGCGTCTGCTAATGTAAGTTCTTTACAGTTTCCTGTAAAACTGTTTTTAATGTAGATCACGACACCATCGTTTTGGTTTAGTTGATTTAAGGTTTGATGAGATGTGTAATTAGTAATTTGTGGTATATTTTTTGTTGATTGTAGTCTGCATTCCGTTAAGATTAAAATGTCAGTTTCAAAAGTAAGTTGTGCAAGTGTTACCTGTAAGTTATCCCAGTTTTTGTAAATGCTTCTTATATTTTGTGTTAAAATGGTGAGTTTGGTGGTAAAGTGATCTACTTTCAATTCTTGTATCTTACAACTTTTTAATGACGCAGGTTTGAGTTTGTCAATTTCTAATAGATTATCAAAACTATCCATTAGGTAATTTAATATCATGGAAATGGTGACACGAATCCGGTTTTAGAATAGGTGTTAAAAAGTGTGTGGTGCCGAAGCCGATTCGTTGGTTAGATAATAATAAGCTTGCTAGGAATAAGAGACTTATGAGATTTTTATGGTGTGTATATGAATGGTATGTCCGTTTGTGTGTTTGTGTTGTGTGTGTTTGAGTCGCGTGTGATTGTGTTATGTGTGATTGAGTATGAGTGATATCAAGCATAGTAGGAATATAACAAAAGTAGTAAACAACTAGTCCTAGGGCATGCCAAAACATCGTTAGACTTACGATTAAAATGACACTTTCGTCGCCTAGTCAATTTCCTTGCTTAAGTTGGTGTATTTGTGCTTCATTTTGTATTTGTATGATTTTTGAGCTGTCGTCTTTTCTCACATAAACTCGTCCATATGCCGTCCAGCAGTATTTGTGTGTTTTTATTTTAACAAGATCTCTAGCTAGGAAGAATAGGCGAGCCGCCTTGGCGGTTAACTGTTCAGATACGAATATCGGTGTGTCTTCATTCGTTTTAAAGCCAAGATGTTTGGCTTGAAGCCGGTGAGGTTTGTTGTGTATATTATAGTGTTTAATTTTTGTAATAAAATCCGTTTTTAGAATAGAAGATCGCAGTTCTACGATGATTGTTGGGTTTTTCTCTGCTAATCCTTTTCCCTTAAGACGGAAGATATCATTTATATCCCGCTCATTCATATGAAGATTGATGGTACTGCAAAGGTTCTGAACGATGTTTAATAGGTCTTGTCTAGTTTCTTGAGGTTTTCTCGGGGCGTTTTTAATTTCCACCGTCGATTTTCGGACATAACGCTGCATGTCTTCCACTTTATCTTCCAGAATGGCAATATAATCTTGATCCTTTTTCGACTGAAGCTCGAGATCGGAGATTTTCTTTTGAAACTCTTTGTTTTGGGCTGTTAACAGTTTAATAGAGCTACCTATGTTTACGTTTGATTCTTTAATTTCTTGTAAATCGCTAGTAATAACTGCTAATTCTTTATTTTGGTCTTTAAATAGGGATGTCATTAATCCCTTCATTTCCTTCTTGAAACTTGAAAGCTGGTCGTGTGTTATTTCAACTTCCCGATGTCGCTTATTACGGTGTGAAACATAGCATGTTTGAGGCGAAGCATCTATCCCCTGATCGTGATCAAATGGTTTATTAATTTGTGGGTCAGATCCGTAGGATTTTGATGTAAAAATAAGGTCTTGTTTATCATCTAGGGTAGATTTTTTAGGAGATCGTTGAACCGCCATACCGTATAACTTGAGTGAATGCTTAGATATATCTTACTGCAAACAATCCTATCGAGTGAACGAAGTTTGTGTAACACTATAAATAGGCGGGGCTTGGTCGTGAGGCGCGGCGCAGGAGCAGCTAGTTGTGTCTTTCTTAGTAAGTGCGTCTCACTTACTTGGGCGGGGCTTGCTTTGTTGGTGCTTAACGTCGTGAGCAGTTAGCTGTCTCGATCACTGTGAGTTTTTCACTCTTGCACTTAGCACTTGCACTTGCACTTCTGATGACTTATGAACTCCTGGTACGCGCGCTGAATTTATTTCGACAATTTATTTAATTTCTTTGTATTAACTCAATTAAAAAAAATTTAGCAAAATCCAGTTAGAACACGGCCGATCAGTACGGCGTCCGGGGGAAGGAGAGGATTATATTTCAAAGGCGGCATTAGTAGGTTCTTTCCAAATTTGGTTAGGTAGGGAGAGGAGTGTGGAGGGTGAAGGCGAGCGTGTTTGCTCATAATAAAAGGGCCCCTTAAACCTACTCCTGGGTCGCAAGTCCCAGGCACTGCTTGCACTCCTCTCCTTGCAACGCGATGGGCCCGACACCCGCACGGTGAATCAATGGATTGCTAAGAAGCTTCGTCTGTCGTGTGCGTGTGCGTGTGTGTGTGTGTGTGTGTACGTACTGCGGCGAGCGTAGCTCCTGAGGTCGACAGCCCGTCCGTTGAGCAGGAGGGCCCGCACGCAGCCCACGAAGCCATCCTTGCGGTCGAGGGCGGCGCCCAACGCCAGGGCGGTGCTGAGCTGCAGGGCGCGCACGGGCTCCTTGGCCGTGCGGATCTCGTTCTTCAGCGCCCCATCCACCACCACGCGGGCCTCCTTCCTGCGATGACGTGACCGACCGTTAGTCGTGAGCGGTGCGTGTCGCGCCATTTTCTGAAATGTAGTGCTCGCGTGTCTCGAAGAGAGCGTTTGAAGATTGTAAGAAAAACTAGACGGCCGCATATCTCTTCGGGGTAGCGGGTCACCTGTTCCTCTCGATGGACACGGAGTGCCACCGGTCGTCGGCCAGTCGGTTGCTGGTCTCCACGGACACCCCGAGAGGCGTGTCTCCCACTTGGAACTGGAACTGTAGCTGGTCTCCGCCGATGATGGAGAGCTTGATGTAATCTTGAGGTCCCTAGACCGAAACGTCGACATCGTGATTTTATTCTTTCTATGTATACAGGGATATTTGTAATTAGTTGACCACCTCTTGCAGGCAGCCTTTCTGCATAAATGCCAAACACATTTGTTCTACGACTTTTTAAAAATCTTGGTAAACAACACAAAAAACACGAAACAAAAAAATTTTGCTCCCTCTATTACTTATTACTCTGTATTTTGTAAGAAGTGTTTAAAAGGTCAACACCCGGGCGCCATATCTATGCTCGGAGTTAACGTCAGTTCAGAGGCAACAAATCAATTTTGTATGGGAAAACTCAAATTTGAAAAAACTATTAATTTTAAAAAGTCGTAGAACAAATGTTGTCAAGTTTGATATAGAGGTGGCCTGCAAGAGGTGGTCAACTAATTACAAATAACCCTGTATATCTGGATATCTACTATAGGATCCACGACAATATATATTGATATTAATTTTAGCAAGACTAAAACACTACCTCAAAGTTGAACCACTACCTTGGAGTGTAAAAGAACCGCATTCTCCTTGGTGGTGCGGAACTCGAAGTAGATATCTCCGCTGTGTCCCAGGTCGAAGGTCGGCAGCTGGATCATGGCGTCCGATAGACGGAACGTTATCGCGTTCGAGAAGAGATCTGGAAGGCGGCACGAGCGGGCCGGCGTCGCGTTAAAATACACGGTAGTCGACACTTCAACGGTAACATTTGAACATCCGAACGCCGTCACCCACCGTCTCCCTCGCACAGCAGCGGTCCCAGCGAGTACCGCCCGAGCTTCTCGTCGAGATGGCTCCCAGTGTCGCCGAAGCGAACCTGCTTCACGGGTAAATATTCCTTTTCGGTTATGTCTCCGCCGTCGGTTTGAAATTCTAGAGGCGAAGATAAAGTTTTAGACGTCGTATTCGGCCACATCTCGATACGATCGCAGATATTTATTTTGCATTTACACATATTTTATTAAAGTGAGTGTAGAATACCGTCGTGCGGCAGCGGCGCATGCTCCGCGTCGCAGTTGCACCACTTGGTGGGGTCGAGGCAGGTCCCCAGCACGCCGCACGCGCACATGCGGGACCCAGGCTGCGCGCCCGCCCAGTAGTCCATGCGCTGGCCCGACCGGGACACCCACCACGCGAACGGATGGAACGTCGCCTCCTCGCCTGCGACAGACACACGACACACGTCACCCGACTGCCACCGTACGGCGGACGATATTTACTCGCGACGGATCCGTCGAGAAGGTAAGTCTTACTAGGTGAGTTGAGCAGCCTCGAGTGTCTGCAGGAGTACTCCAGGCGCTGGGAGCAGGCGGTGCTCCTGTTGAGTAGGGCTTCGAGCTGCGCGCGGTCGGCGTCGTATGTCACGTCCTGGCGGAAGCTGCCGGGCTCCTGGTAGCCGTCCACCTGGGAGCCCCCCGCCGCGGAGTGCTGCACCGACGTCACCACGCGCCCGTCCGCTGGATGGAAGAGAACGTTCATGAAGGCCGACGCGATACCGTTACAGTAAATGTTTAATGATGTTTTAGAACGCTAGATGAAATCATCGCTCTAGGGCGTGGTCACCGACCGTAGAAGTGGCAGGTGGCGGGGAAGGGAGGCAGGGGGCCCGACGCGTCCACGTCCAGCAGCACGCGCGACGCCGTCCGTCCAGCGCCGGCCTGTCGGTAGGCGGCGCACGATAGGGGATGCACCGCTACGAACGAACGGGACACGGTCACTTCATATTACATATATATTTCTACAATCGAAGCTTAATTATGGAGTTAAAAATCTCGAGCGATTCGGGTCAAACGATAAGAAGACGATCCGAGCCCGCCAGGGCTCCTGTCGGTCCGTGCGGCGTCACTCACCGGTATGGCAGAATGCGTGCGGCGTGACTCACCGGTATGGCAGGCGGCGTGCGACGTCACTCACCGGAATGGCAGAATGCATGCGGCGTGATTCACCGGTATGGCAGACGGCGTGCGACGTCACTCACCGGTATGGCAGAATGCGTGCGGCGTGACTCACCGGTGTGGCAGACGGCGCCCGCGTACCCGGTGCCGACGCAGTCGCACGAAAACTCATCGGCGGTCTGAGAGCACGCGCCGCCATGCTCGCAAGGGTTGGGGTTGCATCTGAGGACCGACGACGGACGAGATGATTTCGATTCAATACTTGAAGTTATCGTGTAGATTTGTTTCGTCCTCACCTGTCGATCATGTGGCAGGCGTCGAACACAAGCTCGTCGGGGCAGCAGTACTCCTCGCGGGCCCAGTCCGTGGGCAGGCGGTAGTTCCCGTCCACGGCCAGCTTGCGCATGCAGCCCACGAACCCGCGAGGAGGCGCCTTGCCACCTGAAGGGAATGAGGTATCTCGTACTGGACCGTTACGGACAAAGTACGACCTCCGCTATTGCGAATGGGTAACGGCCGAAGCGATGAAGTCTGAAGACTAAATATTGAGATCACTCGAAAGATTCGTATTTGCCGATGTCTACGTGGTCGAGGACGCGTTTATGATTATTCCGAAAACGATCAACCTTTTCGGAACAACCATAAACGAACTTAATGCAATCGATAAAATATTTTTTTATATTTCATTCCGTGATTATTTTTTTTTCAAATACACATTGTAATTTTAGTGTTAATATATTAAATAAGGATTTTTCTTAGCCTCTTCACGGGTATTATAAGAGAGGAATAGTTATGGTACGTTTTTCTCATATTTATTAATTATATGTCGCAGATCACGATAATTTAACGATAATAAGTAACTCAATTGATAATTGATTACCTACATTTATTATACAAGAATTGTCATATTGTGTGTGTGTGGTTTAATTGCCTGAGACCTACGCCTCGGATCCTGTACCAGAAAACTCCATCAAGAACGAGCACGACACTAATATGCCTCCATCCTCGAAATATATACATTTCAAAATTAAAAATTATAACCTGGCTAGGAATACATACGCGACTGAAAACAAGTAAAGATTTTTTTGTATTTTTTATGTGTCTTATCTATTTCAATAAGATTTATATTCATATAAATATAAAATGAAAAATAAATCGATACGGGCAGGGATTCGAACCCGCGACTACTAGGAAACCGTCCCGTCGCTCTACCAACTAAGCTACCGTATCGCTGTTCGCCTCGGTGAAATAAGTATTCCATATGTGATTATCTATATCGGGACAGTGGTGAAATCTATTAGGTTTCTTCATATACCACCTCAATCCAAGTGAAGTCGTTGCGCTTTATATATAAGCTTAAGTTTCTGTTCATAATGATCACCGCAAAAATATAAAATATTTAATAAAGTAAAACTTAATATTTTACAATTTACTCAATATTCCGCTGTAATGATTGTCACTTGTCCATAATAAATACATATTACGTAGTATATAATATATAATCTATAACACGTAGGACATAATACATTATTCATCATGTTGTTTTAGTCCATAGGTTCTCTGCCTCCTCGTCTAGGAGATCGAGTACATTTTCATTTTTTTATTTCTTTTATACTCTCTAGGTTAATACTTCACTACATTCCACCTGATGAGTGGAGATGTAGTCTTAGGTAGTAAGGTGCATTAACCTAGCAACCTATTCACACTTCTCTTGAAGACACCCACATTGTATTTGGCCGAAAATATTGACGCAGGCAATCTGTTTCAGTCCTACTGTGTACGAATTAAAAAAGACGAAGCAAAACGCTTCCTTCGGACAGAGGTAATGTCCGCAACAAGAGGATGGATACCTGCCCTCCTGCGTCGGAACGTTCAGTAATGGAAGTGGGCCGGAGGAATTAGGTCGTGTAATTCCTACGCACACTCACCAAAATGCATCCTATAGAATACTGAGAGGCTAGCAATTCTACGCCTGTGTTCAAGGCTGTGGAAGCTTCAACCAATTCTCGATCGCCTATAAGCTTCTTCGCCCGCCTCTCAATAGAGTCCAGAACCGCAAGATGAGACTTTGCCTCACCAGAAAATATATGACCACAGTACTCTACACACGACTGGATCTATGCTTTGTATAATACAAGTAGATGTCCCGGTGTTACTGCCGGACCTTCGCAAGAATGGCAAGCTTTCCTGCTGCTGCTCTGGACTCAATGAATGAATCTCTAAGCCTAACAACTGAAGCCGGTCACTGTATTTTAAGGATACATTCTGGAAAGTAGGAGCCAAGGTGAAGGGGCTCCTTCTAGCGGTGAACAGACACGTCTGCATATCGGTGGCGTTGAATTTGAGAAGATTGGCATTGCCCCACGCGGAGACGGGCTGAAGTTTGTCACTCAAACGTTGTACCATTACTTCTCTTTCAGACTGTACTAGATCTCTAGTAGTATTCGGCAAATATCTTTCTACAACTGTGCTGTCATCTGCAAACCCATAGATACCGGGCTTCAACAGATCGTTAATGTGCAGCAGAAAAAAAGTTGCAAAAAGAGCCGATCCCTGCATTCCGAGATTTATTTTCAAGGGTTCCGAGGAACACCCGTCGACTACTATTTGGAGAGATCTCTGGCTCAGAAAGTCCGTTATCCAGCCGATCATCCAGACCAGGAAATATACCGTACGCTGAAAGCTCGCCAATAAGGCTCGCAAGCCAGATCCTGTCAAATGTCATCGAGACGTCCAGAGAGACGGCGACCGCTTCTTGTAGGACTTATTTATTTTATAGTTCGCCTCAGTGAATCTCCGCGTGGGTGGGCGGAGGCTGTGTTCGGGTATAAATTAATTTTCCAGTTTGTTCTTTGCTTTTACAGTTAAGATATTTACAGTTTTGCGGTTTTCTTATTTTCTGGTTGTCATTGCTGCCATGTTATGTTGGGCTAGTGTAGTCTGGAGCGTCGATGACCAGGATGAAGGTCAGGTAATTTCTTCAGGTTTCTTTTGTTATTTTTGTTATTACTGTGTATATAAATATATTTTGGTTTTCCAGGTTTCCTTCTCTCCGGGGTCATCATCCTCGCTCGTCCTCCTCGCATCATCATTGCAGGTTTGTTCGGTTGTATACTGTGCCATGTTTTTTACAATCTTTATTTATATTTTGCTTATTCGTTTTGGTTAGCTTAGGTTCTACTTAATTCTAAACTTAATTGTACTTTTGGTCCTGGACTGGTAAGAGGTGGACCGCAATGGTACATTGCGGTCCACCTCCAGGTGTGTTGTTCGGTGTTGTGGGTGTTCCGCAGCGTTGTGTTGCCGTGATTGTGTTGGGTATTTGAATAATACCCTCCCCAATCATGTGTTTGTCCCGCGGCTCTTGGCGTACCATGTGAATCTAGTTTTACACATAGCCAGAGCCTATTCTTCTTCCTGTTTTTTCAGGGTTTCTTCGAGTTCTTGTTCTTGTAGGATTTGGCAGCTTGGTTAAAGGGTGTCTTCTTTAAACTTACATCCGGAGTTTTGTGGCATCGAGCATCAGCCCAAATGAGGTATGCCGAATGTTTTTGATCTTCAGAATGACCACATTTGAGATTAAACCAAGGGCGAGCTTTGCCACCGATAGGTACTTCAGCAAATGGGATGAAACACTATATTGCTTGATGCCACATCAGTAATACCATCCACGTAACTTGACGGATCCCAAGAAGAGAAACAGACTTGCCGCCAAGGAAAAGACGTAAAAAAGTGCCGCATCTCATCCCAATCTGCTGACTTGTTTTTCCATACTCGCCTAACACTGGTGGGGAATATGTAAACACAGATTTTACCTGACAGTGATTGGAGGTTCCCAAGGGGGAGGTGACCTCTAAACGATACCTGTCCGGATCAGTTGTCAGCAAAAGGCCTAGGCAATTGGCTGTATGGCCTACTACATCTAGTACCCTTGTTGCTTGCCTCACCAGCTGATAGAGGTCCAAGAACAACGCAAAATTCTGCGCTTCTCTTTCATCATGCTCGGTCTTCTGGTACGGGAACAGCCAGTCCTGATGACAAGCAGTAAAGTCCCCCAGAAAGACGAGCTGCGATGAAGGTTACCAATAGAGATCCATATCAGTAGCCTCACCAAGATACTCAAATAATATAGTTATCTCCTGGACAAAACAAACACACATCACTCCCGCACTATACATGCCTACGTGTACGAGCTTCGTCAACGTAGTGATGGCTTTTGGAGACGAGTATTTAAAAATCAAAACAACAATAATAATAAATTGCCTACTCTCCATCCGACCGCTCTTACTCCACTCACCGGCGATGTAATAATAGCTGCCCGTGAAGAAGTTCAATCGCTTAGTGGTCCGGACGGGTCTCCGGTCCACGGCCAGCACCAGGCTGTCGGGCGCCATCGTCAGCATCAGGGAGTGCCAGCGACCGTCGTTGAACTCCTCCGCGTAGTTGTCCAGCTTCACCTTCGGAGATCCCGGCGTGTAGAGCTCCACTTTTACTTTGGCCTCTTCCAAGTACACCTGATCAAATTATAATAATATAAACACTTCAACCAAAATTTCATCGTTTTCGATTACGATCACCAAACTTTTCATACGATATGCAGAATCCTACGACGCCTATCGTGATCGTGAGGGATCGTGAGGGTCACCTTGACGTATCCGTCGCTCTTGAACTTGTGGTAGAGGAGCAGGCCGTGTCGCTCGTAGGTGCGGAACTCCAGCGACACGTTGAGCGCCGAGCCGCCGGAGTAGCCCCGCAGCTTGGCGTACGAGCCCTCTTTCAGGAACGTAACGGGCACCACGGGAGGCTCCTGGAACCACTCCGACAGTCATTAACACCGATTATATTTCGAGACGAATCTTTAGGCAGAGTAATCACCGGTCCTCGGCGGACGTTCGTTTACTGCATTTTTTTAAATTCATTTGACCGCGCCTCAGATATACATTCACCTCGCTATAACGGCCATTATAATAATTAATTTAATAATTAGCCGGCTAAATTTATATTCAATATTCATCACGGTTCACGAAAGTTTAAGTACAAAAAAGCTCCTAAGACATATTTTATATCATCGATCGCCGGCGCGAAGCACTCACCGGACAGGAATACAGCGTGTTGACTTTCTGATACTTGAAAGGCTCGGCGGACTCGTATCCCCGCTTCAGCTCCTGGATGACGTTGGTGGCGTTGAGGTACAAGTTCTCGATGCAGCCCGTGAAGTTCTGCGTGACCGTCAAGCCCTCCTGCGAATTGGGCACCCCGCCGACGTAGAACTGCGGAAATCCAAGAAAATCAGTGATAGAGAAGAGAGAAATCGGCGCTCCACTCGAGAGACCGATCGGAATGAAATTCCTCGACGGATCGGCATAGATCCCGAGCGAGCGGAGAGTGAGCGGAGAGTGCACCGACCGCCCTGTTGAGATCCAGGCGCGAGAACTCCCCCTTGAGGCGGGCGCGCATCACCACGCGGTCCACCGAGAACACCACGTCGCGACGCACGCGGGACACCAGCGCGTCGTGCCACGTATTGTCGTCCAGCAGAGACCCCGCCCACAGTGACGTCACGGCGCCGGAACCTGCGGGGACAGCCGCGTCAGGCGAGGCGACCAACCGACGTCCTCCGAGTAGAGAGGACGAGGTCGGCGCCTCACCTAGGTCGATGTTGAGCACGAGTCGGTTGTCCCGCAGCTGCAGCGCGATGTAGTCTCCTTGCGTGCCTCGGGAGTACAGGAGCGCGCCCGACGCCGCGCTGGTCTTGAACCGGAAGCGGATGGCCTCCCGGGACGACGACACGGGGGCGCGGAGGAGGTCTATCTTCACCAGCGACGAGCCGTTGAAGTAGAGCGTGTCGGCCACTGAACTCGTGGAGGAGATAGTTCATATTATTTTATGACGGACGCGCATTTGATGTAATTTTTGTATACGTACGTGACGCACGGCCGTACCGGCTTAGATCTCGAAAACGCCCCGGGATATATTATCATCAAACGAATGTTTATATAAGATTATAGTTAATGATCTAAGCCGTTCGCCGTTGTCCCGCTTAACCTTTACAGCTTCTTTAAAATGATTTCCGTACCGTAATCACATCCATACAGCTCCACTCTCATGGATATCTTATCCCGCCATCGCATGGGGTTGATACGTATGTACTGAGCTATAATGGGCACTTCGAACTCGTTCTTTACTATCGTGTTGCCGTCGTGATTGCCTTCGAACATCTGGAAATATTCTCATTTATATGCAATAGAATATACAGAAGTAGTTAAATAGACCTCTCTCTATCTAGTAAATGAACCTCTCAAATATAAATTAATGTAAAATGTATAGGTAGTCATTTACAACATTTAATCAAGCTCTAATAACTGAAATGAAATGTAAATTAAAATTAAATATTCAAGCAAATAGTAAAAAAAATATTAAAATATTACTAGCACCACTTATCCCAATATACAGGTTAGGTTAATATATTAGTAGTGCAATTAGTACCACTTGTGTATTGTATAGTTCACCTGTGTGTACCCATCAGCATCGGCCACCACTTTCCAACCCTCTCCGTCGTCGGAGTACTGTATCATGTACTCCGAGACATATTCCTCGGTAGCGAAGCGCCCCCTCGTGGCCAGGCCACGCATCTCCCTACGTGAATGCAGGTTCACGGTCAGGTGCTGGTAGTACGAGCTCTCCTTTGACGTCCATGCCGACTTCCCTTCACCAATGTTAGCGCTACTTGTTAGTATGTCTTAGTGAGGATATTTATTTGTAGATTATTGTCTCTATGTGTGTTCTTTGTCATTGTTTTTTGGTTTGTGATTAGATCGATATGTTTTCATACATTTAACAATGTAGCATTTTACAATGGGTTATTATTTAATTACTAGTACATACTTTACAAATATTTATGCATTAATAAATAAAATACTTGTAGTGTAATTCCTTATGTTATGTATTAAAATGTCTACTTCCATTAAACCAATATAAAAAGTGCAAAAAGCTGTCTAACTACGTCATGCACATTTGAACGTCACTGGTTAGTCTGCCCTCAAAGTAACCATGTAAAGATTTACCTTAATTTCGCCCCCTGGGGCTTTGTACCGCACATAATCGAGGCCATTCGTACCGTAACTTATGTGATACTCCTGCACAAACTCCTGAGAGTGAGCGCGGCCCTGTGTCGCCACTCGCGTAATATTCTTCACGGTTCCCAAATCAATAATGAGTTGCTGATCGAAATCATTTTCTGAGGCTGTCCACGCGTTCATACCTTGTCAAAATTTGTTTTATTACTAGCAACTTCAATTCTGTTGTTAGTAGGTAATTATTTTTTGTTTCTTGATTTATTGATCCATTTAAAAAATAATTAATACCAGTTTCTAATATCAAACAAAAAATAAAACCAAAAATATTATAAAATCATTACATAATATAATTAAAAGTCAAAACAAACATATTAATGCAACTAACAAATTAAACAATACTCCGTCACTTGAACTATATATTATAACCCATCCAAATATCCAGCATATTAATATGAAATTATAACAACAAAAAGAATTATTTAGTTTTTAACTTTTTTTGTAAGAAAATTATTAACAAAGATAATATCCGGTTGTGCAAGTGGTTTAGCGTCCTTGACAATATCATCAAATGATAAAAATTCGTAAGTTACAGGACATATAACTTCATCTTTATCTGCGTGCAGTGAAGTTGCCACAGCATGTCTATCATCTAGTAAAGTTTCTTCAAATATCCAATCAGATCTTAGCACATTGTTTTTATAAAATTTCGTATTGGTGGTAATTTCACCAATTTTTAAAGGAGAGTTCACAGAAAAACTAATTTTGTCAAGAGGTAAAGTGATGCCATATCCAATATTTTTCACATAACTCTCTTTTAAGCACCACAGTCGGTAAAAGCATGCCATCTGCTGTGCTTCTGTGTTGCAACTGTTGATTGTTGACCACTCATGTTCAGAAAATTGTTTATTCATCAATCTTAGCATCTCTGGTATGTTCCTATTTGCTGGTGGTTCAATTTTCATGACGTCAATACCAATGTTACATCCAGTATTACCAGCTAAAACAACGTAATCCCCCTGGTGTGACACATTAAAATTAACAGATATATCTCCGGCTCCCTGCAGGTATGGCTTGCCTCGAGCATCCCTACCAAATCTTATACTCTCATAGGGAATTAATGATGCTAAATTTGTAAATCTTCTTAACATGAGTCGTCCAATAAGTGAAGATTTTGCATCATCTTGAAACACAAATGTGGATATTCTTTGTTTCTCTTCAGTTTGAATGTAGCTTGATGCAGACATTAATTGGTCTCCTGTTGGCTGCCAAGTGCTGGTATTGAAAGCCCATCTCATATTTGCTTTTACCATTGTGAGAATGTTTAGGACTCCTATGGTTTTAGTATTTATCTTTCTCCAAGGGTGCGTAACAATATTTTTACATGGAATGGTGACCTGTAGAGGAATTATTCCTATTTCAGGGTCCCTTTTTTAAATATAAACTTTACAATGTTTATTTCTTAATACTATTTGAACAACAACACAATATACATATCTGCAAATGCATGCACAATTTAAAAACAAAACACATGACTAAATTTATGGATACTATAATTTTAAAAATAATAATATATATCTGCAAAGCAAACACTATTATTAGCTCAAACTTTAATAAAAAAAAAAAGTATTTCTTATAAGAAACTAGTGTATATAATAAAATAAATTTCACAGCATTATAAGCGAGCATAACAATTCTGCTGCAATAGCAGTAGTAAAAAAATACCAGAAATGCGTAGAAGAAAATATATTAACTTACCATACAATTTAGCATTGTCTGCTCCTCTATCCCTAAGACTAGAAGTAGCAGTCAGTTTAGCTCCCTCAACTAAAGGCTCATTGCATTCGTAATCGTAATAGTAGCGTGCTAATTCTACAAAACAGGTCATACATATTTGATTTATAAGGACGCTTTTAAATTCACGAAATGAACGTTATGTATAGAGAAAATATAAAATAAATTTACCTCCTTTAATAATTGCAGGACTGGAGCACAGTAACAAAATATTGTAAAACACCGAAACGGTCATCATAATTTCATATTTACTTTAATCGAGCAAGTAAATTACAATACTTTCTAAGGCAAAATTTCTAGTAAAATTGTTTGATCATTACGTTCGGCGTTGTCACAGTACCACATTTATAAAAGTAGACAACACCCAAGTTCTCAATGTCAATTGTCAACACTCAACGATAAATTTAAAATAAAAACACCCACATGATTGGTCAATATAGACCGTGTTCCGAAATATATACCAGTATAATGGCCAGTGCTCATGACGTTATAAATCGACGCCACGCTTGTGAAACGTTCCGAATTTTTTTTTTTTTTCTGTCTATGCTGTTAGCCCTATTGGCTATTACAGGGTCATAGGGGAGCGGGTGGGTCAGGAGACCCACTCTTAAAAAGGGGGGGCCAGATCGGCCCCCATGGGAAACGACGTCCCAAGGGCGTCTCGTATTGTTGGTAGGTATACACGGACCTCGGCTCGGGGCGTCGTTAGTCAGGAGGGAAGCTAAGGAAATTTGGACACTAACGTCCTCCGACGGCAGAACGCCGGAGCAACGGAGCACTTACTCAGTTGGGACCTTGTCTATACCGGTATAGACGGTGTGTGTCTGTATGTTGTGTGGTGTCACTTATGCCTACGCGTACACGTGCCGCTACGGGTGATCCACCCAGCCAGGTGAGACCCTGAAGAGGCCCAGCTGAGGCTGCCAGCGACCATAGTGGCGATTCCGTGGGATGCGTTATGGGACTAGGGATAGGGATGTCGAGGCTCTCTATGCGGAGGTCACACGCTATTGTGGTGTCCCTCACGCACCAGGGAGCCCCGACCGCGAGTCTAATGGCTTTGTCTTGCAAAGATTGAAGTAGCTTGCGTTGGCGTGGCGACGTCAGGAAGTACTACACCGGTGCGTAGCAATAGTAGATGCTCATCTCTGTTCTGAGCGGGAGCCTGGACCTGAGTACGGGTCTTAAGAGTGCGGTGGCTGCGTGTGCCTTCTGCCTGGCTTGTTTCACCTGGGCGGCCATTGTCAGTCTCCTGTCAATGGTTACGCCCAGGTAGGTGGCTCTAGGTGCCCATGGTATCACTGTATTTAGCAATGAAGGAGGTAGCGGTAATAGTGTGTTTCCGAATATTATGGCTTGAGTCTTGTTTATTTATTTATTTATTTATTCTTCCATAAAATATTAACAGTAACATAGTATAGACAGTTGTCACAAAGGATGACTTATCTCTTACAAGAGATCTCTACCAGAAACCCTAGGTTAAAGGACATATTATTATAAATTATGAAGAGTATGGTACACAGTACACAATATTAGGAAACTTAACTAAAAGTAGAAATAATAATATACACAAACATATAAATATACATATGTTCACGCGCGGGACGCGGGGTCTACCACCGATGGAGCGGAAGACGCCGGAGGGGGAGCTGGAGGTGACGATGACGTTGGAACGGTCGAGAAGCCCGGCCACTTGCCTACCGAGCTGCGCGCACGACACTCGTGTTCCATACCAATTTAACATTTAATACAATCTTATATTTCATACCTACAGTCCACTTTTATTTTATCTCCACTGCGTTACCCGAGGCTCAAACAACATAAATACACGAAAATACATACATACACAAAAATATATATACGTACACCCATACATACACATGTAATATAATGTATTTTGATAAAAAATGCTGATTATTCTATAGAAAGTGTAAGCAACTATCTCTTTAGTCTTGATTTAAATAAAGTAATATTAGGGAAATCTTTATAAATTAAAAACCAAGTCTTCAAGAACCTTAAAGAGGATAGGGAGTATAGATATAGGTCGAAAGTGAGAAGGAGTAGAAGGGTTAGATATCTTGGGTAATGGAATTACATGGGCACTCTTCCAGGCCGTAGGGAAAGTGTTAGTATTTAAAGAAAAGTTAAGAACATGGGTAATTATGGGTAAAAGGATATCAATTAAGGGTATGAGCATATCTTTACTAAAATTGTCATGTCCTATTGCTTTGGAAGAAATTGATAGAAGTGATTTCTTAACGTCTTCCTCCGCTATTTCCTGAAATAAAAAGACAGAATCACAGATAGGTGGGGAATTTTTCAGTTCGCATAGTGTTTTAAGCTTACATTCATTAGAAAGTAGCAATGGAGGAGTAGAGAAATACTTGTTTAATGAGTTAAGATCAATAGTACTATTATGATTATTCAGAGGCGTGTGATTTTAAGAAATGCCACATCTAGGCAGTCGAAAAATGATGAATAGAAGAAAAGATATGACGACGTTTGGCATCCCTACTCATTCTATTGCAGAGATTGCGCAGCCTTTTGTAGACAGACACATACCCCCTCGGCCAGCACCTTCCTGGCCGCTGGGATGATGCGTAAAGCATTGATCCAACGATTTAAAAAAAAAAAAAAAAAACGGGGGTTGTAGCGTCTATAGCGGCGGTTTGCACAACCAGTTCTTCCTGATGCGCTCGATGCGGTCGTGAAATTCAGGCATCTGGCAGGGGTTTGGTGTGAATGCGGTTTCTATTGGCGGCATGTATTTGAGCCCGCTCCTCGGAACTATAGGCGAGCGAACCATCCGGCCTAGTAAGTGGCCGGAAAAGTTGTGGTTTCTCATTTCTGGTGGTAGCGCACAGCCTAGTAAAGTTAGGGAACTGGGGTCCTCACTGGCTTGCTCGAAACGGTTCTTACTACTACGCTTCTAGTTCCATTCTAATACGCTCTGTCAGTGCATTGAGCCGGGTTTTGGTGGCTGGGTCGCGTGATCACTGTCACTCCTTGCGCAGGCGGCGTTTTTTTGTGATGACTGCAGTGATGCGACGCGGGGGGCAGCTTCGTGGTGTGTAGTGGCGTTGTTGTTTCCTCTTTTGCCTTCGTAAGAAGCTCGGTGAGGTATTATAATGAGGCGTCTATCTCTTCTTTGGTTGTGGTGAACCTTGGAAGTGGTTTCTGTCTGATGGTCGCTTCCACGATACGTGTGTATGAGGGCCATATGGTACGACTTGACGGTGGTAGACGTGTGGCCGAGGCCAGCCTCCCTAGCGTAGTGATGAGCACTGGGAGGTGATCGGAGCCGAGGCCGTCCGGTGGAGTGTCCAGTGACAGTTGGATATTGTTAAATCCGCGGTGTACTGCGAGGCGTAATGTTGGGCATATGGGAGTGGGTATGGGAGTAGTGGGTAGGCTCGTATGGGCCCTCAACCACGTACCCGTATTTGTCAGCATCTTCTTGGAGGCGGCGCCCTGTCGGGCACGTGTTGTGGCATCTCCAGGTGGCGTTGAAGTCGTCGGCTGATAGTGTTGGAGTAGGATGGTCCGTGAGGCTCTGCACCTCGCCGACCGCCAGTGAGGAATGCGGCGGCCGGTAGATCGCGAACATGCGGAGCGACTGGTTGTTGGCGGGGGCCATCAGTGTGGATGCCTGGGCCTCGGCGCCGATCATGTTGGTGGTCGGGTAGGCTTCTCGAGTCGATTTAATAGCCGCGACAATGAAGTTGTCAGAACAGCGAAATGTACACTTATAAATGACATAATGGTGACCCAACTGATCAACATTATGTTATTTATATTACCATTATGATGGTAAATTGAAAAGTATAATTCATATTTGACTTCTTGGTTATGGACAACGTTTACACATTTTGGTTTTGTTTGATGTAGGCTGTTAGTGATGTGTTCTTGTTTAGTTTTATTTACGGATTCATATAGTTATTTACAATTTTTCTCCGTTTCGTTGAGAGAAAATATAACCTAATAGAATGAGCAATGTCCTACAATATGAGGGGATGTAAATCCCATTCTTCCCGGAAAGAAAATTAAGTTCAAAAGTAATCTTCCATCGGTAATCTAACATGGTATTTTTTTACGTTTTTCTTCGTTGCAATACAAGTATTTGTGTTTTTTTAACTGGTTTACAAATAATAAAGAGAAAATTGTGCTATAGCACAATTCTGCAACATCTATGAGATATATCCACGGATTATTATTCTAGATTTCCCAATATACTTAGAAAATGGGAATACTTAGAAAATGGGAATGATAATGGGAAATGATAAAAGTAGACTAGGTCTCCAACTAATATTTTTATTGAACTCTGTGTCTTAGAGTACGACATATATAATACTTAACAATTATTTAGATGATATACACATATTAAAACACTGAAAACAATATTTTATAATCGTTGAGTCATTTTGATCCGTTTTTCAATTATTTTCAATCATTCTATTATCAATTCCATCTTCATCATGAATTTCACAGTTTATAAATGTAACCAATATTTTATGGTAACTATAATACGTGAACAGTGACTTACATTCGATTTTTTCAATGTATCTAGTAAAAACCGCATCGATCGTTGTACCATATCTCGTGGTGGGTATATTTCTATCAAAACTAACCGGCGACAGCGTACGTCCGCAGGAGTAGTGGTGTTTGGATTGCCAGTTGTATTTTCAGGAGCCTGCGGCGAAGATTCATGGTTGAAAAATTGTTGAGGGTGATCTGACGAGTTTTGAAATTCCTCTGGATTAACAATTAATGCTCGACTTGTACTTGTACTGCTGTCACTAGTGCCTTGGTTAAAATTGGCACCCGATTTTAGCCGCTTGCATTTTTGACGAAGCAGCTCAATGCGGCATCGTTCCGCATTGAGCTGCTTTTGATGTAAAAGTTTTGCTGTAACAATATTTTCAGATACAGGCTCACCACTTTGAACGGTACTAGTACTCGGCATGGCATCTGTTAAATAAAATTAAATATATTGAATGGACCGAATATAAATAAAAAGACTTAATTTAATATTCATACAAAATAAGTTAATTAATAAATTCAAGCACTCAAAATTGAAATAAATCCATAAACGACAACATGCACCAGCAAAAAGGTCTAAAAAATCAATATAAAAACTATGTTCACTCACCAAGATCTTTTTTCCTTTTTCTATAAGCACGTGCTCTGTCGGCGTTCTGTTTTTTACGGCGTAAAATTAATTCATCGTCATTCATTTTTGCACCATTCTTTGCTTTTTCCTCGTTGATCAGTTTTTTGGACTCACTAGCTGTGTCGTTGTTTACCAAAAGCGAATAAATAACAACATTTACATTAAACACTGACAAAAACAAACAAAATAGCGTGGAGCACTGGCACAAATGAGTAATAGTCTATACACTACACGGTCAGCTGATGCGAACTATAGGCGCCGCCATATTGGCCTCAGCTGCTCTGACGAGCGCCTTTCACTTTATCCCTACTCCGCGGCCGACCGTCACGCGACATGCAACACACAGATGAAAAAGTTTGAGACGATGTAATAAAAGTTTCACTTTAAAAATACATACCTAAGTATGTGTTAACCTAACCATATTTTTTTTTAATTTTCTTTCAATAAATGTTTTTTTATTTTGTATTTTTAGTTTATTTATCATCATAATAAATACCATTATTTTAAATACTACCTAAGACATTTTTTAGAACGTAATACAACTAAACGTTATTACACGCGGCAAAATCCTCAAAGTGATAGCACTTTTAGATGTATCTCCAGCAAGTGATGGAAAGCACCTAACCAGCCTTTTAAAAACGGTAGGTACAACCCTAGAGATAAAGATTACTATCGATATCGCGGATAAGTTTACACAATGTTCGTCACTAAAAAAAAATCTGTTGTCTATGGCAGTGTACGCTTTAAAAATATGAAACTCCTTCTGTTTTAGTTATTATTCTGAGCTATATTATTATAATATTAAAGTTAACATATATAATGCTTGCCCGGATTTTTTTATCATTTTCTACAGATAACGAGAAAACTATAACATAACTAAGTAGTCCAGTCATAAATTCTGTGACTGGCTCTTTACATACATTTAAAAAATATATTAATTTGGATTTCGAACGACAGCTTCTCCGATAAAAAAAAAAGACTTCTTTCCCGCACTTATTGTATGTTTTTAGTTCAGAAATTATTTGTTTAAAAAAAAAGAGTGGGGCAATAAAGAGAATAGGATTGCAGTAATTGCACTGTACAAAGCGGGAAAGGAGCCAGCCGACATTGTTGATACTTTGAAAGAGCTAAGGATTAGCCGAATTTTTATGCAAAGTACCATCCAAAGGTACACTGAAACCATGTCTGTTGATGACCGTGAGAGATCCGGCCAACAGCGGTCTATTCGTACAAACTAGGCCGTTAATCCAGTTAAGGATTCGTCGAAATCCCCATAAGAAAGCAGAAAAACCTTTCCAGAGAAATGACAATGCCACCGCGGACACTTTCTCGGATTATCAAACATGACAGGTCTAGGCCCTAAGGGCTTATCGGAGATACGCAGGACATACCTCAAATGAGGCACTAAAACAAAAGAGAGTCAAAAGATCAAAACAGCTGTTACTTTGTTGTTGCTGTTACGCGGACGAAAAACACAGAAAAATTATCTTTACCGAAGATTTTTTTACAGTCGAGGCAAACCAAATGATCGAGTGTATGCACACAGGTCTAAAGAAGCTTACGGAGAGTGGCCAAAGTTCAGCGAGGCAATCATCCAGCGTACGTCGTGGTTTCATGGGGTGTCTTCTACTAAGGGGTTACGGAACTCTACTTTTGCAAAAAAAGGAGTGAAACTTCAGCCAATGTGTATACCGAATAAGAAGATGTAATTAACCCTCTCAATAACATCTTATTCAAAAACGAAGTTTAGATATTCCAACAGGATTCAGCCCGAGTCATAGAGTGCGCTGTACCCTAATTTGGCTTGACCAAAATGTTCCAAAATGAGGCTGAAGAGGCCTTCGGCTAGTCCGGACTTAAATCCTTTGGACTATAAATTGTGGTCTGTGCTAGAGGACATGGCTTGCTCTAAGTATCACCCAAATATTGAGTCGCACGAGAAATCTTTGGAGGCAGCAGTGACCAAGTTTCCTATGGAAACCGTTCGTAAATCCATCGACGAATGGACCGACCGTTTAAAAGCGTGCGCTAAATAGATATAACATAAGCTACATTTGTAATACACCAAAACTACTAAACATTTTTTACAACATATTATGAAATTTGGTTTAACAGAAAAAAGATAACACTGTTGTGTTTTCTTAGTTTATATATAAGTAACTTTTCAATGTATTTCATGTCTTTAATATTTGCCCAATGAAAAAAAGCAAACAGAAAAAAAGTAATATTTAAAACATTTTTTTTTAGATTTGTTATATAATGAAAGTAAACAATGTAAATATATAAAAAGAAAAGAAAGAAAATATATAATGTAAATATATAAAAATTTAAAGTACATAGTGCAAGTGGGAACTGGCAATATTCTGAGATTACAATTCACAGATTATTAAGAGAAAAGTACTGTCTGATAGTTGATACGTCTGTGACTGTTTATATTGTACTAATACTTAATAGTCGTAGGACGTAGGTCGACACTTTTTTGCGGTTGGACTGAATTTTCATTGTATAATGTATTTGTCCTTTCTATTGTATTGCTTATAATAGTATATTACTTTAAAATTATCGTATGTTTAAGATTTTAACTACATATAGTGAATTTTTAGTTCTCAAATATTAAATCTAAATTGAATGAAGACTTCTTAGTTCTTTATTCAGTACGTCAGAATACCGACACTGTCCCGTTAGTCTTTACTTCAATCAATATTTTATTTACGCCACGTTTTGTCGGTATTTATTTTTAATTACACGGTTAATCAAGAATGCTGTAGTGCTTCCATGTAATCAATTATTTTGAAGCTAAACTTTCTAATAAGGTAATACATGAGTCATAATCACTAGCATCTTAGAAGGGTACCTTAGTATGAATGGTTAAAATCAATAACTTACTAATAACAATCAACAAGTTTCTTATTGCGTTAAATATATAACATTTTGTTAAGCTTGTATTTCGTCTACAAATACCTAAAATCTTATTCTAAATATAATAAAAAAGGGATTGTTATTATTGCTAGAATGTAAAGAATATCCTATATTGTAGTCGTAACAGATAATATTATATTAATTACTATTGTTATCTTAGAATTTACAAATAAAGTACATTTTTAAGCTAGCAAGTAAAGTTAAACTATGTGTTTACTTACTGTAGGAAGCACCACTGGATAAACTATATTACTTGTAAGTAGTCATAGAAATTTTGTGGTAAAAGGAATTCATAAGTATAATTATTAAAAAAAATAATTTAAAATCTTGTTTCACAATGATTGTTTATTTTCTAAGGGGCTGGTTTAGGTTTTTGTAATGTTAAAAATTGTTTTGTATATAATTTGAACTAGATCGTCATCGTCCAGTGACTTTTGGGCAGAACCCCAACAAACTACTACTGAACTACTAAACAAGATAGGAGTTTCAGAGTTTTGAAACATATCCTTCCACAAACATCAATGAAATAAAAGAATCATTTGCGAAACTAGACCATGAAAACACCAATATCTGGAATATAAAACAATATACCACTAATAAAGCACTACCAATGTTTACAGTGGAAATAAAACAAGGAGAAAATAATAAATCCATTTACAATATCAAATATTTTCTACACTGTAAAGTGGTATTGGAACCTCCAAGACCAAAGAGAGAAATTCCTCAATTCGGAAATTGTCTACAATATGGACACACCAAAACTTACTGCAGGAGAAGTCCAAAATGCATAAAGTGTGCTGGTTTCAGCTGACTGTCACCAAAAAAAATAGATTTTACAAAGTAAAGTGTATACTGTGTGAAGGTAACCATCCAGCCAATTATAAGGGCTGCAATGTCTATAGAGAGCTCTAAAAAATAAAATTTGCACCGCCACCTGAAAAAATTAAAAGACCTACACAAATTGAAAAGACAAAACAAATATCTAACACAACATCAACAACAGGCTTAACATACGCCAAAATTACTAAAATGCATCTGATAAAAATCAAGCAGAAGAAATTTTGAATAAAAATAGTAATGATAGTAACGATGACATGAAGGAGTTAATGACTTTAATGAAACAAATTATGCATCATCTGACAGCAATGACAAATCTTCTCCTTAATCTCACATCCAAATTGATTCAAAACTGGACTCCATAAAAATATCCCTTTCGAATGCAAATCAAAACATACCCTTGAGGTTAAACAATATATGTAGTTAAATAACATCGACATAATGTTAATATCAGAGACGCATTTCACTGCAAAAAAAAAAACAGTATACCAGGATATAAATTTTACCACAACAAAGCATCTTGATGGTAAAGCTCACGGAGGAAATGTAATTTTGATTAAAAACAATATTCATATATAACAATAACATATATAACAATAGACATCATTTGGTTAAAAACTACTGTTCTGAAAAACTGTAGGCTGCAAATATAGAGATAGAAGACTGGTCTGGGCTTGTGACCATATCAGCTTTTTACAGTCCACCAAAACATAATATAAAGCAAGTGGACTATGAGGAGTGCTTCGAAACCTTGGGGACAAGGTTCGTTGCAGGTGGTGATTTTAATGCTAAACACACGTACTGGTTTTCTTGGATAATCTCTCCCAAGAGACAACAATTATTATTGACCATTAAAAACCTACATCTTAGCATTGTTTCTACTGGTGAGCCAACATATTGGCCAATTGACACAAAGAAAAAACTAGACCTTATTGACTTTTGTGTCACTAAATCTATCAACAGCACATACTTTCCCTGCAGTTCCAGTGCCGACCTCTCTTCTGATCACTCGCCTGTTGAAATAAAACTGAGTCACTCAATTCTAAGAAGCCAAATACCATGCACACTTCATACCCATAGAACTAATTGAAATTATTTTCGGGAATTAATAACAAGCCCCATGAACGTAAAAATACCTCTAGAGTCAGACGCCGACATAACACAGGCCGAGGAATACATCAATAATATTTATTATCCAGCACGTTGCGTGGGAATCCACACCTCCGACTCCTGCCAACACTCGTGATGGTCTTTATTGTTCACTAACTATTAGAGAACTGTTAGCCAAGAAGCGCAAGGCTAGAAAACAATGGCAGACCACAAGATATCCGTCGATAAAACTATTTATAACGAATTGACGGCACAACTTAAACAACTGTTAAATGATGATCGTAACCAGATCCTTACAAAGTATTTACAAGAGCTTGATAGTAAAACCTCGACTGATTACTCACTATGGAAACCTACCAAAAATCTTAAACGCCCTATAAATTATCAGCCGCCCCTGCGCAAGGCAAATAACTCCTGGCTGCTAATGATGCCGAAAAAGCTCAAGTATTTATGGAACATCTACAAGTAGTTTTCAAGCCAAATCCAGATGTTAGTTCCTCTAATAATGTAAGTTAATGTGATTTCAGAATTTCTAGAAAAAATACACTAACTAGAGCTACCAACTGAAAAATTCGACAAGGCTGTAATCAAATCAGTAATTCGACAACTAGACGTGAGAAATGCACCAGGCTATATAATAACAGCGACTGTTCTAAAGGAATTGCCAGGATCATAACTCAACTGTATAAAGCCATTATAAGGAGAGAATTTGTGCCACCACAGTGGAAAGTGGCAAAAATTTTAATGATTCCAAAGCCGGGAAGATGCCAAATCATACAGACCAATATGTTTACTCCCAATTCTCTCTAAAGTTATGGAGATCTTATTCCTAAAAAGGCTTAATCCTATAATCAGAATCAGGCTTTAGAAGAAACCACAAAACAATCGAACAAATTCACAGATTAGTGGAGGGAATTGCCAAAACATTCGAACTAAAAAGTTACTATACAGTCTCATTCCTTGACATATCCCAGGCATTTTATCGGGTCTAGCATGACGGTCTTTTATATAAAATAAAAAGCTATTGCCCATAATACTTTACAACTTCATCAGATCCTATCTGGAGGGTAGACACTTCTTTGTCAATCAAGGGGGAGCAACAATAGAGCTGAATGAAGTTCAAGCAGGTGTGCCGCAAGGAACTATTATGGGATCTACTTTGTACCTTCTTTATACTACTGATTTGCCTATACCAGACTATTATCTATTATCGGGACATATGCTGACGACACAGTTATTTTGGCTTCTGATGATTCACCAAATCAAGCATGTTGTAAACTGCAGGCCAGTTTAGACAAAATAACAGATTCGCTTATAGACCGGTGCATTAGGGCCAACGAAACGAAATCAGTTCAGCTTACATTTACCACTCGCAGACAAAAATGCCCGCCAGTAACTCTAAATGATATACCGATCCCACAAGCAGAAGAAGCGAAGTACCTAGGAATGTATCTAGACCGTCGTTTGACCTGGAGAAAACACATCTTTACTAAACGACTTGCAATGAGTCATCAAGTACGCAAACTGTACGGGTTAATTAATAAAAGTAGTCCATTGTCAATGGAAAATAAGCTCCTATTATATAAGGCTATAATAAAACCTATATGGACGTATGGTATACAGCTGTGGGCACAACTGCCAATTCAAACTTAGAAATTCTACAAAGGTTTCAATCAAAAATATTAAGTATGATAGTTAATGCACCATGGTATGTGACAAACGAAAGACTTCACCGCGACCTCGGTTAAATCTGTGAAGGATGAAATAAGAGACACAATTAAGAAGAGATTACAGACACACCCAAATGAATTGGTACAATATCTGATGGACGATATAAAGTGTTCGGAGATTAAAGAGACGAGTACCACAAGATTTACTCTAAAATAAAAATAAAGGAAATGTCATAGGATATTTGCCTTGCTAGACTTATAGTATTGACCCTAATATTGCTGAATGTCTTCAAGACAGATTGTAATAATAAAAAATAACAATAATAATTTGAACTAAGTGATTATAAGAATATAGCGAAGATATTTTTTATATTACAAACCTGCTTAGGTTATTCTCATTTATTTAAACTTTGTTATTTAGTTGTCAATACTCAATCAGAAGATAAACATTATAAAATTATGTATATTTTTTTCAGAATAAAAAATGTCAAGCATGTCAGATCGCAAAGCCGAGTTGGAGCGTAAGAAAGCAAAGCTTCAAGCTCTCAGAGAAGAAAAAGACCGGCGCAGGCGAGAGAAGGAACAGAAAGATGCAGAGGAAGCCTTGGTATTAGAAAGACATAAATACAAATTTTGAATAATGTTTTTGGTTTTATTTAATTTGTACCTATTTTGCAGCAAAGAGCATCAACGGCATCGAGCCTGGACAACCGACGCGACCTGGACGAGATGCTGTCGTCGCTGGGCGTGGCTCCCGTGCGGGACGTGCTCTCGTCGCTCTCCTCGATGACGTCACTCACGCCACCGCAGACCGCCTCCCCGGACGCCAGTTTGCCGCACACCGACAAGTCGAGCTTGACAACGCAAGGGTAGCCTTCATATGGTTTCAAAATCATTTATTATATTTATAAATGCTCATATTGACATAGTAGATTATACAATGGAATTCCTTTAATTAGTAACCAGAACTTTAATTTGAGGGATTTCTGTAAGATGATGAGTTTGTATAATCTTTTTAGTGGAACTAAGAAACCGGCGCAGCTGCAAGTGGTGTCTGTGCAGTCAACAGACATCCCACCCAAGGAGAACGTGACCTACGCCAAGCAAACACAGACCACCACGTCTGGTATCACCGAACTACGCGATGGTATGTTCTACTCGTCATTATATTTCCTCAATAAACATCTTTTTTTACTAAAGTTAACTAAAACTTGATTTAAAATTTTGCAGTTTATAGTGTTTATGATATTATATGTTAATTTAAACTGCCCGACTCACCTTATGAATAACTAAAAAATGGGTGTGTCGAATTAAGTTTGTACAAAAAACGTTTATTCTACATTACAAAAATAAATGTTTTTAGTGAAATGTAACTGTGTAATTATAATTATTTGTAAATGTGGATAATTTGTTAATACTCTGGGAAGTTGATATATATTTTTGACTATCCAGGGTAAGGTTCTCATAGTTTTATTTTTAAATATTAAAATAACAATAATAAAAAAATAAACAATTGAGAATTTGTTAAATATTTATTACAACATAACTGTGATGTCTGGGTGATGGTTTTAACACATCATTTGCAAATAGATTTTTTATACATTATTTTTTTGCTTTTTTTTTACCATGACTAATTACAGTCCGGTAATATTAGAAACATTTCTTTTTTTATGTCTTTTATTCATTTTATTTTTATTTGAAAAAAGTATTTGCGAATGAAACCATTTTTGTGATAACCAACGACATCTGTAGTTATAAAGCAGTATTTACTTTTCTCACATCTTATTTGTTCCTGCCCTTCTGTGGTCTGAACTTATTATCTAGCTCCAAAAAAATACAATTGCAATTATAAAAATAGATAGAAAATCATATTGTTTTTATATAGACATATCATATTTTTAACAAAAGATTAGTATTCTTTGATATGCTTTATTAAATTTATTATATTTTTACATCACATCACGAGATAACAAAATGTCAAACGAAACGTTCTCTTTTCCTTGGAAAATTGAAGGGAAAATATAATTTCTCTTTAATAAGTTCGGACTACTATTTTTACGCAGTTTTTGTTTATAAGCTTGACATACTGTCCATGTATAACTTCAAAATTAGCGGTTTCAATAATTTATAGTTCATTATGTTCACAATTTGGGATTGAGTAAAATATTAAGGTAATCAATACCTTTCTAAATAGTTTCATTTCATATATTACAATTATCATTATTTTTAAAATATAACTGATTTCCATTTTAATTCTGTACATAATTTGATCCCATCTCGTGACACAATTTAAGAATTAAAGCAAAAGTAAATACTGTATGAGTTAGGTGCAATGTTTGTTTGTGCTACCATAAACAAGGCTGGTCTTCCAATGCATCACCGCTTGCAGGATACATGGAGGACTGTTGGCTGCCCCGGAAAGGTAAACGTTCATATTTCATAAAATTACTTTTTTCATCAGGCGACCAGAAACTCCATTTTTTTGTCATTACTCCTTAAAACTGTAATGCATGGGGGTTTAATGTTTTCATTTTTGTTATTTTTTTTTTGGGGTCAAGTCTAAGCATGACATTTTTGTGTACTAAAACCACAATTGCATGCTTCCATAACAATATTAATGTCACCATCACTGTTCATACCATTTCATTTTACTTTATTTGTTGCCTAATTGGACTTTTATCCAGTTTGCATCCAATACAAAATACACAATACCTACAACAACTGTAAGCCGGATTAAAATCCAATTTAAAATGTATAATTATAAGAAACGAAAATCAGAGCAAATAAAATAGTTTGATTTTTTGTGAATATCTCAGCTGATGGATTTTTATTTTTCATTTTTGTCCCGATCTAGCACACGCCACTGACTTCTACGGTGAGTCATTATTCCTCCAGATTACTTCATATCGTTATCTAACATACCTCTATTTCGGTTATTAACTTGGTGTCGGTTTTGTTTAGGTCATAGATATCTGTACATAGACTATCCTTCTATCACGCTTCTAGAAGTTTCCTACTAACATTTTGTAGGTTCGGTTGAACCAGATTACTGGATACACAATTAACGACTTTGAACTATCTAGAAATCTGGTGGACTTGTATAGTCGAATGCTCGAGACTAACGCATCGCCGTATGATGCGGTCAGACATTCCCTTACCAGAGTGTGGCTTCCGGAGTTCTCCACGTGGTCTTGAGCCACTAAAGAGGCTGTTATATGATATGTGTATGATTATGGTGGTGGGATGGGGACCGCAATATCATCTCACGCCCACTGACCTTTCGACTCCACTAACAAACACTGCACAGGTCTTAACACCGGACCCATTTTATTGGACTCTAGGACTGATTACGCTGCCTAGAGAACTGGATCTGCTCCCACAAATATATCAAAAGATCTCACTAAACCTCGTTTAAAATGTTGACTGTTTATTTAGATTATGCTATAGATTTACATAGTAACGTTTGTGGGGCGATATCTGATATTTATTTATAATAAACTATTTTTTAATTTATAGTAAAATTTCAAACACGCGTAATTGACAGTCTTACAGTTAGATCAAATGGTGTCATAATGGGTCATGCTGTAAATTATTGAACACTTGCGCTAATATATGTATAAAGTTTGATATTATTATTTTTAATGTTCGAAAGATACTGACATTGTTTTTGTTTTCCTCCCTTTTTCAAGACGAGTACAATCTAAACCCGGGTTTAGAGTGGGAGGACGAGTTCACAGGTAGGTTTCAATTCCGAATCATAAGAACATTCAACTTAACCTTACCCTTGGTAGAGCCTGGGCCACTGTCACTTAGCATGTTTGTTCCTATCTACTTCTTCATATATGTAACGCTATATATAATTATTATTGCTAACAATAATATTAACTGAGCACATCAGTATACAAAATTGTAAACTCAAACGGATGATTTAAATGATTCGGCCGAAAATATAATCAATCTTGATAGTTTCCTTTTGCTATTTAAGATTAAAATTACAATATATTTTTGAGTTATCAGTATCTAATCCTATACCTATCTTTTGGATTGAGTTTGTTTGTTGAAGCCGTCTATAAAGTACTCGCGTTTATTAATGTTAATAATGCTCACCTGTATGTGTTTACATTTGGATGCAGTCTTAATCTGTAATTTATGCTAAATATTATAATGTATTCATTATTTAAACTTTATGTTGCATGTGACAGAAGTTTATTGTTTGCATGACATACAGTCGTCGTCACTAGTTATTAATAATTTATTATTTTATTTTATATCTCTCGCTCGTGGAGAGCTCGGGAAGTTGTTGCATTGTTCAATTATTAAGAGCTTTCTGTCACGAAAAAACGCTTTATATATTTTTGTGTGCGTGTGTTTTACATAATAATATTACACATATGTAATAGAGTTGATAAAAACTGTCTTTTAAAAATTACATTTTTTGCTTTTTAAAGAATGATATTACTATATTTATACTATTATTCCAAATTTTCAAATAACTACGTATTTTGAGATTGATTTGATAAATATTAAACTTGCTTTTATTTCTAACTACATAAAGAGAGTACAGAGCACCATCTGTTTTTTATTGTCGTTGTCAAACCAAATTTTTATACTGATTAATACCGTATTAAATAACATTATAAGAATGTCTAAAGATGGACTATTTATAGTTTGTCATTCATGATGTACAATGTGGGCATTCCGCTTTAGTAAAACTTTGGAGTGTAGAGATAAGGCGGGTTTAAAGTGTCGCTAATAAAACTAGAGTGTATCATCTTAAATTAATTTATGACTTGTAATGATACTTTATTTTAATAATATTATTTGTCTGTAACAAGTGCCTAAATTGTTAGATACATTGTTCTAGGTCAATCAATGTCTTTCTTAATCTATGTAATTTTATCTCCCAAGTTTTACTCTCTAGTTACAGCAGCGCTATAATATAATATACTTTTCCTTACCTTTACACTCTATTAGTAAAATACATATAACCAAAAACATGTAAATTTCGTTAAGAGTCTTTCCGGTTAAGTATTATGTTTAATACGAACCACAAGAAGATTTATGAGGTTTTGAAGGAATATAATATTAAGACTTGAATCCTTTTGAGAATAATATCTCTTTAATACAATTGTCAGGTTTATCAAACTAGTCGCGTTATCAGAAAGCTGTTCGTTCAGAAAGATTTTCGTCTCACTAGTCACATACAGGTGTAATATTTTTTATGTGGCACAGGTTAATATTATCTTCAAGACATCAGTCGTGTCGTGCCCTATAACATTCACATGATAAATTAGGAATTTGTTTTACCCAAATGTGACAAATATGGCTATATAAATAGATTCCATAGTCAAACAGAAGAATGAAAAGCATGGTCTCCGTTGAAATTTCAAAAGTAGATAAACCTACTAATAGGATTATGATATTTATATACTATTCCTTGTTTTTAAAAGTCTCCGTATTTTGTCTAATATTAGGAAACACTGACTTATTAATCGAAAGATAGTGATTAGTGAGATATGATATGACCATTGAAATGCAAACAAACGCAGAATTAAATTTATTAAAGTAGACATACCAAAATAAATAAATGGTATATATCACATACCAATATTTATATATATATGTATAGATGTACAACACTCACACCATCACAGGTAGGTAAGCAATAGTGAGACCAACGGATGAATTTACATTTAATTAACACGAATTACCGCTAATTAAATTATAATCCACATTTTATATTCAGATATATTACTTAATAGGTATATTTTATCTTCAGCCACTTATATAATATACGCCACACACCACTGATTCTTGACGGTAATAGGATTTATGGCACTAAAATATGAGTGTAATTTGTTCCATGGGACTAGTGAGTAGTAGTGTAGAACTCAATTAACTGTAATTATTTTTTATTTTACATGTTTTTGGTCCACATTTGTTATTTTTTGTCTGGACTGTCCAGACCCTTCTATATTAACCTCCTACGCTAGTAGTTCATTTACGTAGTGCCAAAATTACACTCTATTTCCTTTCACACGTAACACTAAGCACGTTTCATCGTGCCATGAAGTTATTTTTTATATTTAAAGACAAATTCAAATGTAAATTTTTAACAAAACGCAAAGCTTATAATCATTCAATATTATCAAAATCCAATAAACAACTTCATGGCGCTCAAAGGGTACGACCGACTTAAAATAACAGTTCCACCGTAAAGAAAAGTAAGCCAAACGATCGCTCGAACTCGAAACAAAAAGTCAGTCGTAAGCCACTCGCGGCGCGCAAAGGGCCATTCTTATTCACCGTCCAGTGCTTACATTCGACGGGGATGGCGCGCGGCAAGGAGACGAAGAGGACACGTTCCACGGCAAGCTGCCGCCCGGCATCCTGCAGCACGGCCTGCCCACCGTCAAGGAGGTGCAGCCCGCCGTCACCGCGCCCGTCGACACCAAGGACGAAGAGAAGGAGAAGAAGGGTAGGCATCCATCGGACCGGACACTCCCATAGCGGAATATCGCATTAAGTTGCAATTATTTGTTCTTCTCATCAAATCCATTCCATCGATGAAACCAGTTCGAGAGCTGAGCAACGACGAGAAGCAAACGATCATGCTGTCTGCGGAGTTCCAGAAATTCATGAGTCGCGCGGGACGCGTCATCGAGCGCGCGCTAGCCGAGGAGGTCGACATCTACACCGACTACACGGGGGGAGGAGACGGGGAGAACGCACAGTGGGTGACCTCGTGACCTCGACCTAACGATTCCGCTTCGGAAGAGGCCGGGTCCAAACGAATTCTTCGCTCGGCAGGGACGACAAGACGGACGCGCGTCTGTCGCTGGTGCGCACGTTCGCGGACGAGCGGTGGTCGCGCGGGCGCTGCGTCACGTGCGTGGACTGGTCGGCGGCGCACCCCGAGCTCATGCTGGCGTCCTACCACAACAGCGATGACGCGCCGCACGACCCCGACGGCGTCTGCCTCGTCTGGAACACCAAGTTCAAGAAGTCCACGCCCGAGGATATCTTCCATTGCCAGTCGCCGGTCATGAGCGCCACTTTTGCTAGGTGACCGTGATATACATTTCGAAGACTCTCGACTTTCTGAGACACGATGACGTTAGCATTATATTCGTATTTGTTTAGGTTCCACCCGAACTTGATCCTGGGCGGCACGTACTCCGGTCAGATCGTGCTTTGGGACAACCGCGTGCAGAAACGCACGCCCGTGCAGCGCACGCCGCTCTCCTCGCAGGCGCACACTGTGAGCACGCACACACACGACAGACATTATTACACTACAAGTATCAGTAGCGCCACGAAACGATATCTCATTATTGACCTCGCGGAAGTCAATAATGAGATATCCGAGGGGACTGAGAGGTAAGAAGGACGTGCGGGCGAATCTCCCATTGGTTCTCCGGATGCATTACCTCTCCCGCAGGAGTCGTATGCTCCTCGCGCAATTACAGTGTACATTCGACTACAGATTTGTTTTGTTGATTTTTTATTACGTTTGATTTTGTATTTTTTTTTGTTTTTATTAAGTTTGGTTGTTATTCTTAGGTATCTTCATAAACCTTTTTATATATCCGTGGTAAAATTAAATCATTGGACATTGTAACTAAATATAAATTTAAAGTGGGTATTAATTATTAACATTTTTGTACAACATAAGTTAAATTTTTGATACACAATACGACGATCGGGTAATTATTACAAAAGTATTCGAAAAAAAAGGATAACTTATAATAGTATTGCATGCGTGACAGTACCGATGCGCAACTATCCTCTCCAAATTTTGTTCAACGCTAAACCCATATGCCGCTATTTATAATAATAACTGCAAACAAAAATGGACTTTCGTTAAAATAATGTTTGTTGAAAGTAGTCAAAGTACTCAGAAGATATTTAGTGTGCTGCCGAA
The DNA here is from genome assembly GCA_959347355.1 of Napeogenes inachia. Taxonomy (NCBI): domain Eukaryota; kingdom Metazoa; phylum Arthropoda; class Insecta; order Lepidoptera; family Nymphalidae; genus Napeogenes; species Napeogenes inachia. The sequence goes on from OY365794.1 coordinate 25,263,081, forward strand.
CAATTGAGAATCCGTGTTTAATTGTTGACCTGTTTTGTTAAAATTTTAATATTGTTTAATGATATATCTCGCTTCTCCAGCATCCGGTATACTGCTTGTCGGTAGTGGGCAGTCAGAACGCCCACAATCTGATCTCGGTGTCCACGGACGGGCGCATGTGTTCCTGGTCTCTGGACATGCTGTCCCAACCCCAGGAGACCATCGAGCTGCAGCACAGACAGGGCAAGGCCGTGGCGGTCACCTCCATGGCCTTCCCCCACGGCGACGTCAATAACTTCGTACTCGGCAGCGAGGATGGAAATATTTACACCGGTAAGAAACCTCCAAGATGCCAAGAGGTCAGTCTCTTAGACGTCTTGCGCCTCAAGGTATAATATTTAATAATAATGTAACATAGAATATTTTAATCATATAAAAAAAACACGATCAATTAGGTGAGGTCATGAGAAGATCACGGCAAAGAAACTCATGGCCATTCTTTACAACTGCCAATTACAGATTGTTCATGACCTCGGTTTACAATAGTTTAGTCTCAGGCTCTCAGCCCTCAGCCCTCGTTGTCATTTATTTAACTTGTAATCGTATAGTATAGGGGATAGGCCATATCTTGCAATTTCTGCTTAACAAACCTCTTAAATTTTAAAAGTCAAAGTTTTTGAATTTTCCGCAGGGACTTTATTATGAAAATAGACACATCATACATATAATATACATATAATAAAACTGTCACTGCTCGAAAACTGTAAATGGAAAATGTATAAAAAAAATATGAGGGGTCTTTATAAGAGCAAGAGAACCCAAAACAATGATATTTCTGTTTGTCTGTATGTTTGTGCATGCTAATCTCAGAAACGGTGTAACCAATTTGAATACACTTTCCGGTTATATATTTTAATATTCTTCACTTAACATTTAGTGTTTATTTCATTTAAATCGGTTTAAAAATAAAAAAGTTATGTCAATTTATGTCAATCACGTAATAGGTACTAAGAAAATCTTCTTCTTTACATGTAATAAATCTATAGAGGAGTAGTCTCTGTACATTGTAAATATTAAAAAATATATAGGCAGGATGTGAAGGGATAACTAACAGAATCCATTTCTAACATTTTTGTCTGTTTATCTGTTTCTGTTAGTTTTAAAAAAATATATGGTTAATGTAAATAACTTTTGTGCATAAAAATTTGAGCTTCACTCTGAGTAACATTCAGTAATTTACTTTCATTGCACACTCTCTACTCTATCAAAAGATAATGTATTTAAAGTGTTCTAGAAAATTATCTTTATACATAAATAAACTGTAACTGACTTTCATTGGTGGTAGACCATAACATCCGGTCGCCGGCAAAGTTACCACCCATCGGGCAGAGTCGTGCCGCAAAGCGACCTAGTCGTGTTCCGGCACGTTGCTCGATGAAGCCGTTTATGGGAAATGGGTCTGAACAGTTGCGGTGCGTTGGCGAACCGGTTTGACGTCGGGTTGGTGTTTGTTTTGTCGGGTGTCTAGTCGAGGAGGGTAGCGGGATCCGAAGCGACGGCTTTCCGCTGGCCGCCCGCAGATAGTTGGGGGCCCAATTAGTGGGTTAGCCACCCACGAAAGGCTGCCCCGCCAGCTGCGAAAAATCCCAGGGTGGCTCCATCGTGCTGGTTGGCGACCAGGCGAGGAGGCCCGATGGCGATCCCTGGGGGGGTTCGGGCGTCCCCGCAGTCTCCAGACTAGTCTCCCAGTGGCAAGGCATCACCAATTTCGACGTCGGGTTCGATATGTACCGCCTCGTTCAACTGCCATTTCCCATCCCTATTCACTTTTATATTTATTTTTTTATGAAAAAGTTTAAAAAAGAGAACAAGTTAAAGCAGCGGTTGCACTCCTCCTCATACAAAGTGCACCTCACTAATATAAGGGGTTTGCACTCAAATCTTTTAGCTGTCCACCACCACCTGGAGACAGAGCAGCCGCACTTGCTCTTTTTGACGGAGACGCAGATACAATGTCCTTTGAGCGCTGCATACTTGGATTATCCCGGTTACTCGTTAGAGCACAACTTTCGCTCACGGGCCGGAGTCAGTGTGTATGCGCAGAACGACCTCTGTATTCAGCGTCTCCGTCACCTTGAAGACCCCACTTTTTTTTCCCTATGGGTTTTAGTGGACACAGGAAACGAAAAAATCCTGTATTCCTGTGTCTACCGTTCGCACAGCGGTGACCAGGAGACAACTTGTTTATTTGAGTATCTCAGTGAGGCTGCAGATATGGCTCTGTATCAGTACCCTTCGGCGCAGCTCGTCTTTCTGGGGGACTTTAATGCCTGTCATCAGGATTGGCTGTTCCCGTACCAGAAGACCGACCATGCTGGAAGAGAAGCGAGAACTTTGCGTTGTCCTTGGACCTCTTTCAGCTGGTGAGGCAAGCGACAAGGGTACCAGATGTGGTAGGCCATACAGCCAATTGCCTGAACCTTCTGCTGACAACTGATCCGGACAGGTATCGTGTAGAGGTCACGTCCCCCTTGGGAACCTCCGATCACTGTCTGGTGAAATCTGTATTTACATATTCCCCACCAGCTTTCGAACCACATGGTGTTAGGCGAGTATGGAAATACAAGTCAGCAGATTGGGATGAGATGCGGCACTTTTTTGCGTCTTATCCCTGGCGGCAGATCTGCTTCTCTTCTTTGGATCCGTCGAGTTGCGCGGATGCTATAACTGATGTGGTGCATCAGGCAATGGAGTATTTTATTCCTTTTGCTGACGTACCCATCGGTGGCAAAGCTCGCCCATGGTTTAATGTCAAATGTCGTCATGCACATGACCGAAAACATTCGGCATACCTTATTTGGGCTGATGCTCGAAGCCGCAAAACTCCGGATGTAAGTATAAAGAAGAGAGCCTTTAACCAAGCTGCTAAGTCCTACAAAAAGGCATTGCGGAAGGCTCGTCTCGATCGAATCGCTAAGAATGGCGAAAAGCTCTCTACCAGACCAAGTGGCAGTCGAGCTTTCTGGTCTCTTGCGAAAGCGATCGAGTCGAATTTCTGCCAACCCTCACTGCCTGCTCTGCTGAAGCCGGATGGTTCCCTGGCCCACACAGCAACAGAGAAAGCAAATGTATTTGCTTCTCTGTTTGCTGATAATTCGCATCTAGACACTGGCAATGCTTCTCCAGCACATCTTCCTCACTGCGGTATTTCGATGCCTGAAATCCGCATCACTAACAAAGAGGTATGGAGAACATTGTGTCGTTTAGATGTGAATAAAGCCAGTGGTCCTGATGGTATACCAGCCATTCTGCTCAAGACATGCGCAGCTGAGTTGTCTCCTGTATTGACACGTCTGTATAGTCTCTCTTTCATGACTGGAATAGTGCCGAAATCCTGGAAGCTTGCTAATGTGCAACCCGTGCCCAAAAAAGGCAGCCGTGCCGACCCTGTCAATTACAGACCGATTTCAATCACCTCCATACTCTGCAAGATTATGGAGCGTGTATTGAACTCGCGCCTACTAGCATACCTAGAAGGTAACGATCTCCTCAGTGACCGACAATACGGGTTTCGCCGTAATAGGTCTACTGGGGACCTCCTAGTGTATGCTACACACATTTTAGGCGAGGCCATCGAGAAGAACGGAGAAGCGGTCGCTGTCTCTCTGGACGTCTCGAGGGCATTTGACAGGGTCTGGCATGCGAGCCTTATAAGCAAGCTTTCAGCGTTCGGTATATCTCCTGGTCTGATCGGCTGGGTAACGGACTTTTTGAGCCAGAGATCTCTCCGAGTAGTTGTTGACGGGTGTTCCTCGGAACCCTTGAAAATAAATGCCGGAGTGCCTCAGGGGTCCGTTCTTTCTGCAACTCTTTTTTTGCTGCACATTAATGATCTGTTGAAGCCCGGTATCTATGGGTATGCAGACGACAGCACAGTTGTAGAAAGATATCTGCCGAGTACTCGGGCTAGTCGAGATCAAATACAGTCTGAAAGAGAAGCCATGGTGCAACGTTTGAATGACAAACTTCAGGCAGTCTCCGCATGGAGCAATGCCAATCTTGTCAAGTTCAACGCCACCAAAACGCAGACGTGTCTGTTCACCGCCAAAAAAAGCCCTTTCACCTTGGCTCCTACTTTCCAGAATGTATCCTCGGAATACAGTGACCGGCTTCAGTTGTTGGGCTTAGAGATTTCCTCGAACCTCAACTTTGGTCGGTTCATTGAGTCCAGAGCAAGAGCAGCAGCAGCAGAGCTTGCCGTTCTTGCGAAGGTTCGGCAGTACTTTACACCGGGACAGCTTCTTGTTCTATACAAAGCACAGATCCGGTCGTGTGTAGAGTACTGTGGTCACATATTTGCTGGTGCCGCAAAGTCTCATCTTGCGGTTCTGGACTCAATTGAGAGGCGAGCAAAGAGGCTTATCGGCGATCCCGAATTGGTCGAAGCCGACCTCCAAAGCCTTGAACACAGGCGTAAAATTGCTAGCCTCTCAGTATTCTATAGGATACATTTTGGTGAGTGTGCGCAGGAACTACACGACTTAGTTCCCCCGTCCCCCTTCCATCACCGGACGTCCCGACGCACGGCAGGTATCCATCCTTTTGTTGTGGACATTCCACCTGTCCGAACGAAGCGCTTTGCTTCCTCATTTTTAGTGCGTACAGCGAAGGACTGGAACAATTTGCCTGCGTCGGTATTTCCGGCCAAATATAATGTGGGTGTCTTCAAGAGAAGAGTGAATAGGTTGCTAGGGCAATGCGCCTTACCATCTAAGACTACATTCCACTTACCATCAGGTGGAATGTAGTCAAGCATTGCCCTAGATCGTATAAAAAAAAAAAAAAAAAAAAAAACTGATCGCTGTCTGTGCATGGAAAATATTTTCAAAAAATTTTAATATATGCAAGGACTTTTATATACGCCAGAGAACCGTATGT